>JAQQAC010016209.1:69125685-69136445 GCA_029783875.1 Phataginus tricuspis
CTTTGGTAACTGTTAGTCCATTCTTGGGTTCTGTGAGTCTGCTGCTGTTTTGTTCCTTCGGCCTCTTTATCCCCTTTACCTATTTTATCCACCCACCCCAACCCATTCCCCATGGTAACCACCAGTCACTTCTCATTGTCTATGAGTCTATTCCTGTTTTCTTCAAATTGTTTTGTTTTGATTTTAGATTCCACATATAAGTGAAATCATGTGATATTTGTCTTTCTCCACCTGGCTTATTTCACTTAGAATACTACCCTCTAAGCCCATCAGTGTTGTCAAAAATGGCAGTATTTCCTTCATTTTATGACTGAATAATATTCCATTATGCATATGTGTCACATCTTCTTTATTTATTCATCTCTTGATGAATGCTTTGGTTGTTTTCAGTGTTTGTTTATCTGGGAAAGTTTTTATTTCTCCTTCACTTTTTTTTAAGAAAATTTCTGGGACTTGAAAGATGACGGCATGAGAGGTGAGATGGAGAGCTCCTCCCAAAACTACAAATTGTATAAAAATTCAGTTAATTAATACAACTAACCTTAAAAGAGCAACAAGAAAGAAGGCTGAACCAGACTGCAAACAGACCTCACGAACAGAGCAGACCTCACAAAACAGGGTAACATAGGAAAGCCTTAATCTGGCGGGACCCAAGCCCTTCCCCCACCCCAGCTCACCTGTGGGAGGAAGAGAAATGGAGCGGGGGAGGGGGTAGAAACTGGGACTGCTGAACATCTAGCCCTGGAGATCTGCTTTTTGAGTATAATCCTATAGTATGTGGTACTCTGGACGTTGGGGAGCTCCGACAGGTGGAGTGCTTGAGAAATTGACATTCTGGCCCGGCTGTTTGTGGAGGAGGTGATCCACACAGGGCCGGTCTGTGACAGAGGAAAGGCAGGCAGTCTGAAAAGTTCCTAGCAGCCAGAGGGCTGCTGAAGGGGCGGGGTTTGCACGGAGCTTGCTGTGCGGGAAAGGGAGAGCTGGACAAGGTTGTCTGGGCATGCTCTGCCCAGCTGGTTGGGAACTTTGAGGAGTTTCAGGTGCTCCATTCCCCTGACTGCCTATTCCGCTCCGAGGCCCCCCACTGTGACACACAGCATGTCTAGACTTCGTACCGGCCGGCAGGCACCTGCTCGTAAACCCACGATCACAGTGCAGGTGTCAGGCCAGCAAGAGGGAGGCTCTGCCTACAACAGCTAGAGATGCAAAGCACAGAAGGTTGCCCATGTGAGCTTGGCCCACTGCCTCTGACACTGGAGACATGCACTGCAGACAGGAAGCAGGAAACAGATATTTCCTCCCCTCAGGCACCACTCCACTCCATTACATCCCTCAACCTCACTCTAGGGGCTGAGCAGCTCCAGAGACTGGAGTTTCAGCACACTAGTGGGCAGCACACAGAAACATTAAACTACAAAAGAACATGGTTCAGAACAAAATCTCACAAACCACAGAAAGAGGGCCAAATGAAACCGAACTCACCAATCTTCCTGAAAGAGAGTTCAAAATAAAAATTATAAAGATGCTTATGGAGGTACATAAAAATATTCAAGAACTCAGGAACGAATTTAAGTTGGAGATACAATCATTAAGAAATTCCATATCTGAAATGCAATATACAATGGGGGATTTTTTAAATTTTGGTATCATTAATCTACAATTACATGTGCAATATTATGGTTATTAAATTACCCACTTCATCAGGTCCCCCCACCAACCCCATTACAGTCACTGTCCATCAGTGTAGTGAGATGCCATAGAATCACGACTTGTCTTCTCTGAATTGTACAGCCCTCCCCGTGCCCCCCCCAACATTACATCTGCTAACCGTAATGCCCTTTTTCCCCCTTGTCCCTCCCTTCTCGCCCATCCTCCCCAGTCCCTTTCCCTTTGGTAACTATTAGTCCAGTCTTGGGTTCTGTGAGTCTGCTGCTGTTCTTTTTTTCTTTCAGTTTTTTTCTTTGCTCTTATGCTCCACATATGACTGAAATCATTTGATACTTGTCTTTTTTGGCTTGGCTTATTTCACTGAGCATAATACCTTCTAGCTCCATCCATGTTGTTGCAAATGGTAGGATTTGTTTTCTTCTTATGGGTGAATAATATTCCATTGTGTATATGTACCACCTCTTCTTTATCCATTCATCTACTGATGGGCACTTACATTGCTTCCATTTCTTGGCTCTTGTAAATAGTGCTGTGATAAACATAGGGGTGCATCTGTCTTTTTCAAACTGGGCTGAAGCATTCTTAGGGTACATTCCTAGGAGTGGGATTCTGGGGTCAAATGGTATTTCTATTTTGAGATTTTTGAGGAACCTCCATACTGCTTTCCACAATGGTTGAACTAATTTGCAGTCCCACCAGCAGTGTAGGAGGGTTCCCTTTTCTCCACATCCTTGCCAACATTTGTTGTTCTTTGTGTTTTGGATGTTGGCCAGTCTTACTGGTGTGAGGTGATATCTTGTTGTGGTTTTAATTTGCATTTCTCTGATGATTGGAAATTTGGAGCACCTTTTCATGTGCCTGTTGGTCATTTGAAATTCTTCCTTGGAGAAGTGTCTATTCATGTCCTCTGCACATTTCTTAATTGGGTTATTTGCTTTTTGTTTGTTGAGATGCTTGAGTTCTTCATATATTTTGGATGTCAACCACTTATCGGATATGTCATTTATGAATATATTCTCCATACTGTAGGATGTCTTTTTGTTCTACTGATGGTGTCCTTTCCTGTACAGAAGCTTTTCAGCTTGATATAGTCCCACTTGTTCATTTTTTCTTTTGTTTTCCTTCCCTGGGGAAATATGTTTATGAAGAAGTCGCCCATGTTTATGTCCCAGAGATTTTTGCCTATGTTTTTTTCTAAGAGTCTTATGGTTTCATGACTTACATTCAGGTGTTTGATCCATTTTGAGTTTACTTTTGTGTATGGGGTTAGACAGTAGTCCAGTTTCATTCTCTTACATGTAGCTGTCCAGTTTTGTCAACACCAGCTGCTGAAGAGGCTGTCATCTCCCCATTGTATATCCAAGGCTCCTTTATCATATATTAATTGACTGTATATGTTTGGGTTAATGTTTGCATTTTCTATTCTGTTCCATTTGTCTGCGGGTCTGCTTTTGTGCCAATACCAAATTGTGTTGATTACTGTGGCTTTGTAGTAGAGCTTGAAGTCAGGGAGCATAATTCCCCCTGTTATGTTCCTCCTTCTCAGGATTGCTTGGCTATTCGGCGTCTTTTGTGGTTCCATATGAATTTTAGAATTATTTGTTCCAGTTCATTGAAGAAAGCTGTTGGTAATTTGTTAGGGATTGCATTGAATCTGTAGATTGCTTTAGGTAGTATAGCCATTTTGACAATATTTCTTCTTCGTAGCCAAGAGCATGGGATGAATTTCCATTTGTTAGTGTCCTCTTTAATTTATCTTAGGAGTGTCCTGTAGTTTTCAAGGTATAGGTCTTTCACTTCCTTCATTAGGTTTATTCCTAGGTATTTTATTCTTTTGGATGCAATTGTGAATGGAATTGTTTCCCTGATTTCTCTTTCTGTTAGCTCATCCTTAGAGTATAGGAAAGCAACCGACTTCTGTGTGTTAATTTTGTATCCTGCAACTTTGCTGAATTCAGATATTAGTTCCAGTAGTTTCAGATGTAGTCTTTAGGGTTTTTAATGTACAATATCAAGTCTTCTGCAAATAATGGCAATTTGACTTCTTCTTTTCCAGTATGGATGCCTTGTATTTCTTTGTTTTGTCTGATTGCCATGGCTAGGACGTCCAGTATTATGTTGAATAACAGTGGAGAGAGTGGGCGTCCATATCATGTTCCTTATCTTAGATGAAAAGCTTTCAGCTTCTCGCTGTTAAGTATGATGTTAGCTGTGGGTTTGTCATATATGACCTTTATGATGTTGAGGTACTTGCCCTTTATGCCCATTTTGTTGAGAATTTTTATGATTAATTGATGTTGAATTTTGTCAAATGCTTTTTCAACATCTATGGAGATGATCATGTGGTTTTTGTTCTTCTTTTTGTTGATGTGGTGGATGATGTTGATGGATTTTCGAATGTTGTACCATCCTTGCATCCCAGGGATGAATACCACTTGGTCATGGTGTATGACCCTCTTGGTTTTTTTTTGAATTAGGTATGCTAATATTCTGTTCAGTATTTTTGCATGTATATTCATCATTTTGCATGTATGGAAAACTTTAAGGAGAATGGGTATTATTTCTTCTCTATACATCTCGTATAATTCAGAGATGAATCCGTCTGCCCCGAGGGTTTTGTTTTTGGGTAATTTTTTGATTACCAATTCAATTTCATTGCTGGTGATTGGTGTGTTTAGTTTTTGTGTTACTTGCTTGTTCAATCTGGAAGGTTGTATTTTTGTAAGAAGTTGCCCATTCCTTCTAGGTTTTCGAGCTTTTTAGCATATAGATTATCATAGTATTCTCTTATAATTCTTTTTATTTCAGGGGGTCCACTGTGATTTTTCCTTTCTCATTTCTGATTCTGTTTATGTGTGTGGATTGTGTTTTTCTCTTAATAAGGCTGGCAAGGGGTTTATCTGTTTTGTTTATTTTTTCAAAGAACCAACTCGGTTTCATTAATTTTTTCTATTGTTTTATTCTTCTCAATTTCATTTATTTCTGCTCTGATCTTTATTATGTCCCTCCTTCTGGTGACTTTGGGCCTCATTTGTTCTTCTTTTTCCAATTTCAGTAATTGTGTCTTTAGACTATTCATTTGGGATTGTACTTCCTTCTTTAAATAGGTCTGGACTGCAATATGCTTTCCTCTAAGAACTGCCTTTGCTGCATCTCACAGAAGGTGTAGCTTTGTGTTTTTGTTGTCATTAGTCTCCATATATTCTTTTATCTCTGTTTTACTTTGGTCATGGACCCAATGATTATTTAGGGGAATGTTGTTGAGTCTCCATGTATTTGTGAGCCTTTTTGTTTTCTTTCTACAGTTTATTTCTAGTTTTATACCTTTTTGATCTGAGAAGTTGGTTGGTAGAATTTCAGTATTTTTGAATTTACTGAGGTTCTTTTTGTGGCCTAGTATGTGGTCTATTCTGGAAAATGTTCCATGTGCAATTGAGAAGAATGTGTATCCTGCTGCTTTTGGGTGTAGAGTTCTGTAGATATCTGTTAGCTCCATCTGTTCAGGTGTGTTGTTCAGTGCCTCTGTGTCTTTACTTATTCTGTGTCTGGTTGATCTGTCCTTTGGAGTGAGTGGTGTGTTGAAGTCTCCTAAAATGAATGAATTGCTATTTCCTCCTTTAATTCTGTTAGTATTTGTTTCACATATGTCGGTACTCCTGTGTTGGGTGCATATATATTCAAAATGGTTATAGCCTCTTGTTGGAATGACCCCTTTATCATTATGTAATGTCCTTCTTTATCTCTTGCTACTTTCTTTGTTTTGAAGTCTATTTTGTCTGATACAAGTACTGCAACACCTGCTTTTTTCTCCTTGTTGTTTGCTGAAATATTTTTTTCCATCTATTCAACTTTGGTCTGTGTATATCTTTGGGTTTGAGGTGAGTCTCTTGTAAGCAGTATATAGATGGGACATGCTTTTTTCTACATTCTATTATTCTGTGTCTTTTGCTTGATGCTTTCACTCCATTTAGATTTAGGGTGATTTTCGATATATATGTACTTATTGCCATTGGTGGCTTTAGATTGATGGTTACCAAAAGTTCAAGGGTAGATTCTTTACTATATAACATTCTAACTTAACATTCTTGTTGTTATTTTAAACACAGTCTGATGATTCTTTATTTCTCTCCCTTCTTATGCTTCCTCCTCCATTCTTTATATACTAAGTGTTTTATTCTTTGCCTTTAGTTAGTATTTGGATGGTCTGGTTTCTTTGCTATGAGTTTATTTACTCTGGTGACATCTTTTTAGCCTTAGGAGTGCTTCCATCTAGGGAAGTCCCTTTAACATATCCTTAGAGGTGGATTATTGGAGGCAAATTCCTTCAGATTTTGCTTGTCTTGGAATTGTTTAATTCCTACCTCAAATTGAAATGATAATCCTTCTGGATACAATATTCTTGATTTGAGGCCCTTCTGTTTCATTACATTAAATATATCATGGCATTTTATTCTGGCCTGTAAGGTTTCTGTTGAGAAGTCTGATGATAGTCTGATGGGTTTTCCTTCACAGGTGATCTTTTTTCTCTCTCTAGCTGCCTTTAATACTCTGTCCTTATATTTGATTTTGCCATCTTAATTATTATGTGTCTTAATGTTGTCTTCCTTACTTCTTTTGTGTTGGAAGATCTGTGGGCTTCCATGTTCTGAGAGAATATTTCCTTCCCCAGCATTGGGAAGTTTTCAACTTTTATTTCTTCAAAGACATTTTCTATCCCTTTTTCTCTCTCTTCTTCTTCTGGTACTCCTATAATGTGAATATTCTCTTTGGATTGGTCATGCATTTCCCTTAATATTCTTTCTTTCCTAGAGATCCTTTTATCTCTCTCTGCCTCAGCTTCTCTGTATTCCTGTTCTCTGATTTCTATTCCACTAACTGTCTCTTGCATTTCATCCAGTCTGCTGCTAAGTCCGTCGATTGCTTGTCTTATTTCTGCATTGTCTTTCCTTACTTCCCTCACTTCCTCCCTTAGCTCTTGCATATTTCTCTGTAAATCCATCAGTATGGTTATGAATTTTATTATGAATTCTTTTTCAGGAATATTGTGCATTTCCATTACATTAGGCACCCTCTCTGTTGTTCTCTGGCTAAGCTTTGTTTGTACCATGTTCCTCTGTCTTTTAATGGTGATAGAAGTGGTTGCTGGTAGCCGCCACGTGTGTCAGCTGGGCTCTTTAAGACTTTTAAAAAGAAAAGAAAAAGAAGAAAGTAAATATAAGAAAAAGAAGAAAAAAAAAAGCCTGCCAGGAGTAGATTCTGTGAGTTTGCTGTAGGTGAAGCTGCTGCTCCACTATTCCGTTCCGCCAGACCCTTTGTGCTGCTGGCCAGGGGAGAAAGAATGGGTGGCTGCTGATCTCTGTGGAAAGCTTTGACATGGTTCCTCTGCTCACCCGCTGACCTAGGGATTCAAATACCACAGGACTCCCAGCCTGTTGGGCCAAGTGTGCTGGGACTATATTGTTTCACTGTTGGGTCCTTGTCTCTTTAAGACTTTTAAAAAAGCACACACTTTTCTTTTCTCTGGGGGAACAGGCTGAGAGGACCCAGCTGCACCATCCCTCTCAGATCCTGCCCCTCTGTCTCTCCAATCTCTGATACACTGTGTGATGTGTGTCAGCGCTCCTGGCGCAGATCACCAGGGCTGGTTATTTGGTGGGTCCATGCCTCCACTCCCTCCCAGCTCAGAATCCTTTCCTCCAGCTGGTGTGCTGGGGTTGGGGAGCGCTCAGGTCCCACTGGGTCACAACACTGTATCCTACCAGCTTCATGAAGTGCTGAGTCTCTGCAAGTGCATCTCTAGCCTAGCTGTTGTACTGTATCTTCTTTTAGGAATAGTTGTATTTGTTGTATTTTCATAAACATATATGATTTTGGGAGGAGATTTCTGCTACCCTGCTCATGCCGCCATCTTCCCAGAAGTCTTTAAAATGGAGGGATTTAAAAGCAGATTAGATTTTTAGAAGAGACAGTGAATGGAATAGAAATTAGAGAAGAGGAATACAAAGAAGCTGAGTCACAGAAAGAAAAGAGGATCTCTACGAATTAAGTAATATTGAGAGAACAGTGTGACCAATCCAAATGCAACAATGTTTGCATTATAGAGGTAACAGAAGAAGAAGAGAGAGAAAAAGGTATAGAAAGGGTCATTGAGGAGGTAATTGATGAAATCTTCCCCAATCTGGGGAAGGAGATATTACCTCAAGACATGGAGGAGCACAGATCTCCCAACACAAGGGACCCAAGGAAGACAACATCAAGACATATAATAATTAAAATGCCAAAGGTCAAGGATAAAGACAGACTTTAAAAGCAGCTGGAGAGACAAAAAACATAACATTTACAGATAAATAAAGAAACAATTTACAGATAAGCAAAAGCTGAAAGAATTTAAGTCCCACAAACCACCTCTAGAGTGCATTTTGGAGGGATTTCTATAGATGGAAGTATTCCTAAGGCTAAATAGATGTCACCCAAGGGATAGACAAAGAGTACAGAATATGATTCATAACATAAAAGAATGGAGGAAGAAGGAAAAGGAGGAGAAAAAAACCTTTAGGTTGTGTTTGTAGTAGTATAAGAAGTTAAATTAGACTGTTAGATACTAAGGGAATTGACTTAGCACCTTTGGTAACAATGAATCTGAAGCCTGCAATAGCAATAAATACGTACCTATCAATAATCACCCTAAATGTAAATTGTATGAATGCACCAATCAAAAGACATAGAGTTACTGAATGGATAAAAAACAAGACCCATTTATATGCTGCTTACAAGAGACTCACTTCAAACCCAAAGACATACACAGACTGAAAGTGAAGGGATGGAAAAAGATAATTCATGAAACTAATAGTGAGGAAAAAGGAGTTACAGTACTTGTATCAGACAAAATAGACTTCAAAACAAAGAAAGTCACAAGAGACAAAGAAAGACATTACATAATGATAAAAGGGTCAGTCCCACAAGAGGATATAACTATTATAAATATCTATGCACCGAACAGAGGATCACCTACATATGTGAAACAAATGGTAAAAGAATTAAAAGGAGAAATAGAATGCAACACATTCATTTTAGGTGACTTCAACACATCACTCACTCCAAAGGACAGATCAACCAGACAGAATAAAAGTAAAGAGACAGAGGCACTGTAAACATATTAGAACAGATGGATCTAACAGACATCTACAGAACACTCCATCCAAAGGCAACAGGATACACATTCTTCTCAAGTGCACATGGAACATTTTTAAGAATTGATCATATATTAGACCACAAAAGGAACCACAGTAAATAAAAAGATTGAATTTGTACCAACTAGCTTCTCCACAAAGGTATGAAACTAGAAATAAATTACACAAAGAAAATGAAAAATACCACAAACACATGGAGGCTTAATAACATCCTCCTAAATAGTCAATGTATCAATGACCAAATAAAAACAGAGATCAAGCAATATATGGAGACAAATGACAACAATATTTCAACACTGTGGCGAAGGCCGTGCTAAGAGGGAAATATATTGCAATACAGGCTTACCTCAGGAAAGAAGAGCCATCCCAAATGAACAGTCTAAATTCACAATTAATGAAACTAGAAAAGGAAGAAAAAATGAGGTCTAAAGTCAGCAGAAGGAGTGATAATAAAGATTAAGGTAGAGAAAATAAAATTGAGAAGAATAAAACAATAGAAAGAAACAATGAAAGCAGGAACTGGTTCTTTGAGAAAATAAACAAAATAGACAAACCCCTAGTCAGACTTATCAAGAAAAAAGTGAGTCTACACACATAAACAGAATCAGAAATGAGAAAGGAAAAATCACTATTGGCAAGACAGAAATACAAAGAATTATGAGAAAATACTATGAAAAATTATATGGTAACAAACTGGATAACCTAGAAGAAATGGACAACTTTCCAAGGATGACCCAAGAAGAAACAGAAAATCTGAATAGACCAATTATCAGCAAATAAATTGAGTTGGTAATCAAAAAACTACTTAAGAGCAAAACCTCTGGGACAGATGTTTTCACTGCTGAATTTCATCAAACATTTAGTCAAGACCTAATACTGATACTCACTAAAGTTTTCCAAAAAGTAGAAGAGGAGGGAATACTAGCAAATTCATTCTATGAGTCCAACATCACTCTAATACCAAAACCAGCCAACGACATCACAAAAATAGAAAATTACAGACCAATATCCCTGATGAACATAGATGCAAAAATACTCAACAAAATATTAGCAAACCGAATTCAAAAATACATCAAAAAGATCATCCATCATGATCAAGTTGAATTCATCCCAGTGATGCAAGGATGGTACAACATACGAAAATCCATCAACATCATACACTACATCAATAAAAAGGAGGAGAAAAAACCACATGATCATCTCCATAGATGCTGAAAAAGCATTCAACAAAATTCAACATTCAATCTTGATTAAAACTCTCAAAAAAAATGGGCATAGATTGCAAGTACCTCAACATAATTAAGGCCAAATATGACAAACCCACAGCCAACATTATACTTAACAGTGAGAAGCTGAAAGCTTTTCCTTTAAGATTGGGAACAAAACAAGGATTCCCACTCTCCCCACTTCTATTCAACGTAGTTCTGGAGGTCCTAGCCACAGCAATCAGACAACAAAAAGAAATAAAATGCATCCAGATTAACAAGGAAGAACTCAAACTGTCCCTGTTTGCAGATGACATCATACTGTACATGGAAAACGCTAAAGAATCTTCTCCAAAACTACTAGATCTAATATCTGAATTTAGCAAAGTGGCAGGATACAAAATTAATACACAGAAATCTGTTGCATTCCTATACACTAACGATGAACAAGCAGAAAGAGATACCAGGAAAACAATATCCATTCACAATCGCATCAAAAATAGTAAAATACCGAGGAATAAACCTAACAAAGGAAGTGAAACACCTATACCCTGAAACTACAAGACACTCTTAAGAGAAATTAAAGAGGACTCTAATAAATTGATATCGGAGTTTTTTTCCACCTCTCTCCCCCGCCGGTCCTGCTCTCGGTCAGGACTACAGCTCTTTGTGTTACAAGCTCTTTCTGCGACCCTCC
>JAQQAC010016209.1:69136455-69288514 GCA_029783875.1 Phataginus tricuspis
TCAGCAGCCACCCTCGTGGCGAGGCTGGATGCAAAGGCAGTTCCCAGTGGCCACCCTCGTGGCGAGGCTGGATGCAAAGGCAGTTCCCCACAAATTGAAATTCATACCATGCTCTTCTCTAGGACGAATCAATATTGTCAAAATGGCCATCCTGCCTAAAGCAATCTACAGATTCAATGCAATCCCTATCAAAATACCTACAGAATTCTTCAATGAACTAGAGAAAATAGTTCTAAAATTCATATGGAACCACAAAAGACCCTGAGTAGCCAAAGCAATCTTGAGAATGAAGAATAAAGCTGGGAGAATTACATTCCCCAACTTCAAGTTATACTCGAAAGGTACAGTAATCAAGACAATTTGCTACTAGCACAAGAACAGACCCATAGACCTGTGGAACAAAATAGAGAGCCCAGATATAAACCCAAGCATATATGATCAATTAATATACGATGAACGAGCCATGGATACCCAATGAGGAAATGACAGCCTCTTCAACAGCTGGTGTTGGCAAAATTTGACGGCTCCATGTAAGAGAATGAAACTTGATTACTGTCTAACCCCATACACAAAAGTAAACTCAAAATGGATCAAAGACCTGAATGTAAGTCATTAAACCATTAAACTCTTAGAAAAAAATATAGGCAAAATCTCTTGTAGATAAACATGAGCAACTTCTTCATGAACATATCTCCCTGGGCAAGGGAAACCAAAGCAAAAATGACCAAGTGGGACTATATCAAACTAAAGAGCTTCTCTACAGCAAAGGACACCATCAGTAGAACAAAAAGTCATCCTAGAGTATGGTAGAATATATTCATAAGTGACATATCCAATAAGGGGTTGACATCCAAAATATATAAAGAGCTCACACACCTCAACAAACAAAAATCACAGAAGGCAATTAAAAAATGTGCAGAGGAGCTGAGCAGACACTTCTCCAAAAAAGAAATTCAGATGGCCAACAGGCACATGAAAAGATGCTCCACATCCCTTATCATCAGAGAAATGCAAATTAAGTCCTCAATGAGATATCACCTCACATCCAAAAGACAAACAACAACAAATGTTGGCGAGGATGTGGAGAAAGGGTAACACTCCTACACTGCTGGTGGGAACGGAAATTAGTACAACCATTGTGGAAAGCAGTATGGAGGTTCCTCAAAAAACTCAAAATAGAAATATCATTTGACAGAGGAATTCTACTCCTAGGAATTTACCCTAAAAATCCAGCAGCCCAGTTTGAAAAAGACATATGCACCCCTATGTTTATCACAGCACTATTTACAATAGCCAAGAAATTCAAAGCAACCTACATGTCCATCAGTAGATGAATGGATAAAGAAGAGGTGATACATATACACAATGGAATATTACTCAACCATAAGAAGAAAACAAATCCTTCCATTTGCAACAACATGGATGGAGCTAGAGGATATTATGCTCAGTGAAATAAGACAGGCATAGAAAGACAAGTATCAAATGATTTCACTCCTCTGTGGAGTATAAGAACAAAGAAAAAACTGAAGGAACAAAACAGCACCAGACTCACAAAACCCAAGAATGGACTAACAGTTACCAAAGGGAAAGAGACTGGGGAAGATGGGTGGGAAGGGTGGAATACGGGGGAAAAATAGCTATTACAATTAGCACATATATTTTAGCCAGGTGGGGGTGGGGTGGGGGTATACTTTGAAGGCAGTATAACACAGAGAATACAAGTAGCTATTCTATAACATCCTACTACGCTGATGGACAGTGACAGCAATGGGGTATGTGGTGGCGACTTGATAATATTGGGAGTCTAGTAACCATAATGTTGCTCGTGTAATTGTTTATTAATAATAGCAAACTAAAAAATAATACATAAAAAATAATTCTGCTGGATATAGTATTCTTAGTTGGCAGGTGTTTTTTACTTTTCTTCTTTCACAACTTTCAATATAGGTCTCATTCCCTTCTGGCCTGCAAGATTTCTACAGAGAAAACCAGTGATTAACATGGAAGTTTCTATATATAGGAGAAGTCACTTCTTTCCTGCTTTCTTAAAAATTCATTGTCCTTGACTTTTGACAAATTGATTATAATTTGCCTTGTGCATTTTTTTGGGTTCACCTTATTTGATGGTCTTTTGGGCTTCTTGTGTCTGTATAAACATTTCCGTCCTCAGATTTAGGAAGTTTTAATCATTCCTTTGAATAAGATATCTGGTCCTTTCTCACTCTTTTCCATCTGAGACAAGAAAGGAATGTGTATATTGCTTTTCTTTATGATGTCCTATAAGTACCCTAGGCTTTATTTACTCTTTTTTACTCTTTATTCTTCTGTTATTCTGGCTGAATAATTTCAAATTACAATGTTGAGATCACTGATTATTTCTTCTGCCTGGTAGTTCGTTTTTGAACCCTTCTAATGTATTTTTCAGTTCAGTTATTGTATTCTTCAATTCTAAAATTTCTGTTTGGCTTTTAAAAATATTTTCCATCTCTTTGTTGATACTGTCATTTTCTTCATGCAACATTTTCTTGAATTCACTGAGCTTTTTATGATGGTTATTTTGAACTCTTTCTAGTGATTCATATACCTCTGTCTCTTTAGGATCAGTTTCTGTATATTTATTTTTTTCCTTTGATTGGGCCATTTTTCCATTTCTTTATGTCTCATAATTTTAAGTTGGCATCTTCATATTTGGGAAAACAGCCACTTTTCTCAGTTTTTGTAGGCTGACTTTGAATGAGGGAATTAATTAGATTAATTCACCAATTAACCTAGATAAAGATTCCCGGGACTTCTGAAAACTTCTTTTGGGGTAAGCAAATATTCTGGGCCTGTGCATGTGATATGACAGAGAGATTTGGTGGCTATTTAAGGAGCTTGTTATCTCTTGCTATATCTGTTGTCTGTCTCCAACACTGTGCGTTCTCCAGTTTTACAGCCACAAGCTTTCCAGCTCTCTCTTATTCTCACTGGCCTATAAGGATTCAGAATATGCTAGTTCCCTGACAGTACTCCAAGTCAGGTGAAACAGATACCAGTCCGTTGGGCAGCTCTCCAAAAACCCAAAATGCTAGGCTAATTCTCCACTCCTCTCCTTCCCTCCGAAGGCAGAAACCTTGAGTTTTGTGCCTTCAAATCACATTGAGCTGTGCCAGCCACAGTAAGCACCCCACTGCTCTGCTTTTATTTCAGCAGCCTCCAGGCAGCCAAACTATGTTGGTTCAGTCAGTGTTCTGAAAGAATCAAGACAGAAACTGGTCCCTTGGGCAGCGTTTTGAAGATCCAGATCTGTGGGCACACACTCCACTCCTCTCACTCCCTCTCAAGAAAGAAGTTTGAGGTTGTGCAAATTCTCTCAGCCACACTAAGCTGTGCTGACCACAGCAAGCCACCTGCTGTTTTTTTAAGTGAATCCTGGAATTCTCATAAAGGTACTTATATCCTCATATCATTATTAAATATGTTTCTGTCAGGGAATATGAGCTGGGAATTCTTATTCTTCCATCTTGCTGATATCACTCTCATTATAATACTTGTAATAGGAAATGCATATGTGATACATTCTTATTCTTTAATAATGAAGAGACTAAATGCATTTTCTCCCTTTACTTTGATGGTTCTGTTTTCCTCAGCTTTGAGTGATGATACCAGATACTACCACAATTCATTTTAAGGCCTACAGTGTGTTACTGATCAAAAATAGAACCATTACTAAATAGAAGACTTCCAAAAGGAATATTATTTTGGCTTCCTTTAGTCAAAATTCCAAGTGATAGTGGAGACTTCCCTGTTTTATCTTATCAGCCAGTAATACTGCTCTTCATATGTTTAACCATTTACCTGCTCAGACCAAACAACAAAAAAAGTTAGGTCCCAGTTCTTTTTTTCAGACTTTGGTTTACAGAATAACATATCTCTTCTTTCTGAACTTATACAAGTAAGAATAGAGTGATGAATAACCAGATTTATGTGAGTGCCATGATCTAGGCCTCACATAACTCTGTGATCATCCAATGAGTCATGCCAAACCCACGCCACTGTTGAAACTATGCTTTACAGTTCATCATGTCAGAGAATGCATTTCCAAATTTCTTTTATAAATACGTGTTTTCATATATACAGACATACATATTTAATAATTATAATTTGGTATTTAATATACATTTAAAATGTTTTCAAATTATATTCAATATAATTGACTTCTTTCTTAGTTCTTAGTTGAAGAATATTATTTCCAAAATGAAGCTTGCTGCTCCCTAGTGGAGTGAGATAAAATGTCAGTAAAAAAATATAGTAAAATTCAGTAAATATAGACTGACACATGCAATTCAGTCTATTAATATCAGCATACATGTTTGATTCAAGAAGACATTAAAACATATATAACAGAACATCTAAAACAATGTGATGGTTACAGTGTTTCATAGGACATCTGTACTACGTGAGGAACTGTGATTTTTATCTTTATATCATCAATGCCTTTAGATGAAAAATAAACATCCTTATAGTCATTCCAGTGTATATTTTGCCCAAGTATCTTCAAAACAATGTCATAAATGACACATATCTGTACGGAGTACTGCATGTTCATTTTTTCCACAGGTATTTGGACAAAACATGATATGCTGCTGAATGTTTACAGAGCTATATCAAAGGATTGTTCATTGTTATAACCAAAAGAGATACTTACTATAGATTTAGGAAAGAGAAATCTGACAATCAGCTGGTGTGAGTATTATATTGATTGTCACCTGAATCACTTGGGAAACATTTGGACACATTTATTGTACAGTCATCAAACTACTTAAAATTCATTAGTGAGACCATTCCACACTGACCCTCTTCATGAATTTGTCATTTGAGACAATGTAGTCATGGGAGGGATAGGTTCCTTAAAGCTTATAAGCATCAGTAGCATCTTGTTATATATTCTTTTGGGTTCCTGAACCCAATTCCAATGTGGCATGGGCAGAGTAGAGTTACCCCACGGCACCAAACAACTGCACCCTGCTGATGCCTGAGAATTCAACTCAGTTCTGATGGTACCTTCTTGGAGATTAGCATCAGATTCCAGTCTAAGGGTTCAGTCTGACGAGACTGCCCCACCCCCCACTTCAGACACCAGTCACAAGCCCAGGCTATCACCTTTTTCTCTGACAACTGGCTACAGATTAGAGATTTCACCTACCCCCTCTAGGGTCTTCAATTCAGATGCCAGTTGCCAAGTCCAGGTTGTTATCTATACTTCTGACCAACTGGCAAAAAATTAGGGACTCTTAAACTCTTTCTTTACGATTGATTAATTTTCTAGAGTGGCTAACAGAATTCAGAGGAACATCTTATTTACTATATCCCAAGTTTATTATAAAAATATATAACTATAGAACAAGCAGATGGAAGAGATGCATAAGAAGTTATGGAGGATGACAAAGAGCTTCGATGTCATCTCCAGGTATGCCACTCTACCTAGATCCATGTATGTTCACCAACCCAGAAGCTCTCTGAAACTTTTGGGATTTTTATGGAGGTTTCATTACAAAAGCATTATTAATTAACTCATTAGCCTTTGGTGATTGGTTCCACCCCCAGCCCCTCTCCCTTCCTTGAGGTTGGGGGTGGGAAAGTTCCAGTCCTCTGATCACATGCTCCAGTCTTCATCCTTAGGTACTTTCATGGAGTCTCCTTGTTAACCTTATTAACACAGAAAAAGATACCTTCGTTACTCTCATCACTTAGGAAATCTTAGTGGGCTAAGAGCAGGCCAGCCCAAAATGTGCCACTTTGGCATAGCGATCATTTTAAATTAAAGCAACTAGGATAAACACCCAGTGCAAGGATACTCTGAGCCTCATCTGTCCCCTTTGAAACCAGGAAATACATCTCCCATGTGAAAAGTGCCCTCCCTGCACCTGGAGAGTAGAGGGCATCCTCTTCACCAGAGAGGGAACTGAGAGCCAAAAAGGCTGCAGAAACACATCTTGTTACTTCTTTACTAATGAAGTACCCCAGCCCAAACACTATTCAGAATTTCCTACTAAATAAAATTCCCAAACATTGTTTGCTTTGTCCTGTAAATTCTATTAAGATGTGTCTTTTATGAAAAATGTATAGAAACTGCCTGCCTAGGTCACTTCTTTGGTCTTCAATTTCATTTTTGGGCCACCATACATATATGATAAAATTTTTTTTGTTCTCTTGTTAGTCTGTGTCATGTCAATTTGAATCTTAAGACCAGCTAAGAGAACATTTAAGGGTGGAGGAAAATTCTTTCTTCCCAACAACAAGGTGGTAAGGGGGCTCAGAGATTCCATGCCCTCTCCAGCTGTGTGTCCCTCCCCAAGTCCCTGCATGCTCACCAATCCAGAAGTCCTCTGAACCCTGTTCTTTTGGGGTTATTTATGGATGCTTCATTACATCACTGATTGATGAACTCTTTGGCCATTGGTGATTGATTCAACTTCCAGTCTCTCTCCCCTTCTTGGAGGCTGGGGGCTTGAGATGGAAAGCTCCAACTCTCTAAGGACATGGGCTCCACTGGCAATCAGCCTCCATCCCTAAGGAAGGCCCACAGGTGCCTCATTCACATAACAAAAGACGCCTTTATTGCTCTCATCACTTAGTAAAACCCAATGGTTTTAGGTACTCTGTGCCAGAAATGCAAAGACTAAATATTTGTTCCTTCCTATTATAAATCAGAATGAAATCATGACTTTTTAATTAAAAAGTCAAAAGTCATTACCGCTTTCTCTGCTGTCTTTTCTAAGGCAAAAAAGTCATGAGTTTTTTTTGCACGACCCCTGGAGTCAGACCAGCCCAAGCTGGTTAAGCTTACAGACCACTCTTCTGAGCCTGTGCAGATGTGACCCGTCTGTTCAGTCAATGACCTTTTCCCTGTACTGGAACAAAAATTCTTCAGGCAATAGAACTGCAGCAAAGGATGCCATTACTTGTTGCAACCTGGACCTGAAATGAAGGGGAACTAGAATTTCCCAACCCCAACCAGTCACTCTTCTCCACACCCTGAACCATCTCTCTCCTAACTTTTCCAAATGCCATAAATGTCCTTTCTTCCCCACCATGAGGAGATAGATTTGAGTCCTCCCTCCTGTCTCCTTGTTAGGCTGCCAGACATTAAACCTTTCTCTCTAAAAAAGCCTGATACCTTAGTGACTGGCTTTCTGGTGCATGTGGGCAAAGGAACCCAACTTTGCTCGGCAACAACAATATCACAATGTGTACAGTATAGTATTTAAGAATGGTTCTTGAGATATGGGCATGATAAATACAGTGCTGTCTAAAACTGTTTTTCAAAGTTTGATACTATTCAGCGAAAGATTTTAAATAGATTTTGGTTGAAGAAAAACAAGTTTTCCTGTCTTTCTAAACCTTAATTGTGCATTACATTACAAGGTAGAAAATTAATTACAAAGTTTGATCTTTGTCACCTAGTGATTACCAGGTCAGTCACATAAATTTTGAGATAAAAATCATTCCAGAGTCATCTAATCACATTCTCCACTTTACCTGAAGCCCAGACACTCTACTAGGTAACTGTGTCAAGATGAAGCAGCAAGTCAGTGGCAGAGCTCATACTACAATCCCATTTTGTTCATTCTTAGTACACTGATCTTTTGACATTTTTCTGAGTCACATATTTAACTGTAATATTTAAAACCAAAGTGATCTGTGAGGTTGAACTACTACAGATAAATCACCACATTTTTTTTCTACTTATATATTGAAAACACAGGCAAAGGCATTTTTAAAAACCCAAAGATATGCTTTTGAATTTAAAAAGAAACACATAATCCAACTTTTCCCTAAACCTAAAGCTCTCACTTCAAATTTCTCTCCCTATAAAAAAGTACAATATTTTTCTAAGTTAACACAATTTACTTTATTAGATATATCCAAGATCACTAATATGATATTTAAATTTGGTTTACATATTTATCTTGGACCTTAAAGAACACCTAACACTGGTCCTGGTATTTGTTCACTCTTATATTCATGAGAGAATTCATACTTATATTCATTCTCTTGTTCATTCTGTAATTTCGCTAGTCAGTCAGTAAATAACAATAAAAATCTGATATGTGTAAAGTGATTTAGCCCTGTGAAACATAAAAAGATGAGGAAAACATAGTTCCTGTCCTCAAAATTAAGAGAAGTTGCTCTTCTTAATGAAGTCATATTTGGGAAAATTTACCAATATTGCTTCTTTCTGCATTACTTTAGGTTTCTCCAAGGTCATAATAAGCCATAACATTTTAGTTTCAGATTCTTTCATTAGCACTTACAGATAGGGAGTTTTAAAAATAACAGACATGATACAAATGTCATTTCAGTGCATAACAAAGAATATGGAAACATGTAACAGTACTGCATACAAATTACTATATAGGCCCTTACAGTAAAAAGTATGGTCTTAATGCTTCCTAACAGTGTGTTCTCCCAGCAATAGTAAAGTCAAAAAATCGTCATATTTTCCCATAAGAATAAAAGTCTATATTTACACACGATAAATCTTGTTCAACAATACTGCATTGCTTACCCCAATTTTTTTTCTTTCCCCCTTGTACCTGTCTATGAGAAGTTGGAATGGGTGTTGATAGGTATGGACACCTGACCATTAAAGACCAGAGGGAAAAAAAAAACTCATGTGTCAGTTATATGTATGAATTCTCTTTCTATTTGAATCAAAATTCAATTAATAATTTTGAAAGTTAAAAACCTTTCCACACTAAAAATTGGCACCAGTAAGCATCAATCATTATTTTTAAAACGTTGTTGCCATCTGGAAAAGTCATTTATCAGATTTAAGCAGGAGTATAGGACTTTATTCTGATTCCCCCAAAAGAATCTTAAGAATGGGCTCTACTACCTTTTCTAAAGCTACAATAAATACATGAATTGCGTTTTTGACAATGCAGAGGAAGCAGCATTTACTTTCTTTCATGGGGAAATAAATAAAAAGTCAGCTGGAAGGGTTTTCTTCCTTTGCTCCAGTTCTAAATTGCTCTCAATATTTACTGTACTTTCCCAAGAAAAAAAAAAGAAATACTAAAAGAAACAAACCACTGATTGTCAGCTTTTTGTCAAGGAGATTAATTGAAATGAAAATTAAATGATACACAGTTTCACTAAACTTTTAGAAAAGGAGTGGAATTAGATGTATTGCAACATACCTGATAATTGGTTGTCCTTGAGACACTGTCAGTACTTGAGGCACTTAAGTTTTGACATACTTGGCTCCTGTATATGTGATTTGAAGCATTTGATTTGCCTACTTAACAGACATTTAAAAAGTGCCTTTGGATATTCATTTATATGTAACTCAATGATTCAGAACAATGACTCCCAAATGTTCTTTTCCTGGTGGGGGAGTTAA
Source organism: Phataginus tricuspis (assembly GCA_029783875.1). Classification (NCBI taxonomy): domain Eukaryota; kingdom Metazoa; phylum Chordata; class Mammalia; order Pholidota; family Manidae; genus Phataginus; species Phataginus tricuspis. The sequence continues at coordinate 69,145,844 of JAQQAC010016209.1, forward strand.
GTGTAAGATTAGCTAACGACTTCACAGAGCCACAGTTGGTTACACAATTCAAGTCTATGAACTGCCAGAGCAGCTCTTGTTAAATAACTCAGACATTTTCTGCATAGAAGGTGTTTGATGGTTTCTCTCCCCCAGTCTACATGGATTCTACATGCTAGCCATGGTGCTATGAATCTTTTTTATTCCACAGAGTAGAAAGGAGGATAAGGAAACTGATACATGAAAAATGATCTAATGAGAAATTCCACATGAAAAGTATATATGTAGAGGCAATGTCTTCTCACATTTTCCTCCACCAGTGGAAGAATTTATTTGTTTGGCTTTCACATTGAAGTGACTTGTCTTGGGATCATATGAGAAAAGACTTAGTCTGGCATTCAGGCTTAATTTGGGAATGCTAAATTAAAATAACTGTATCTGATAATTAGCCTGTCATGGTAACTACTTATTTCAAAGACTTTTTCAAGCAGTATGTGCTGAGGCCCCTAGAAGTGTTATAAGCAAACACATGAATCCCTGGAAGCTGGAATAGTAGCCAGGGTTGAGTGAGGGGAAATGGGAGTTTTCTCCTCCAGATGATTGGCTGATTCAGAAAGTATGGAAAAGTATCTAGCAATATAAACAGGTGGTGGCATTTTAAGGACATTCCCAGAAGGGCCATCTTCCTAGGTCAGCATTAAGGGATACTAGGATTCATGACATGAGAACAAAATGTGACAATTTCCTTTTAGAAAATAGTATAGTATAACCCTCTAAGTTGTGACACATTATGAGAGATCACACAATTCATGTAACCATGGCATTTTATCTGTACTTAAGCAGTATTCACTAACTTATTGTGACATATATATGTTGTCTATTCAGTAATCTCAAGGGGAATGTTTTTTATCATCCAATAATTGAATCATATATGTGTGATTTAACTTGACAGTGATTACATGTAAGGCATTCACACTAAATACATTCATTCTCTGTGAATCTGGGTTTGAAAAGAGAAAGTATTAAATAAAAAGCATAGTTTCACCTAAATCAACCAAGAACAATTTAGAAAAATGAAGATGAAGAACAAATTCAATTTTTGGTTTCTAAAAAAATAAATTCATAAGCTGTGGAAGATCAAATAATTCATGTCAAGTTGCAAGTAACCATGTTTTTTAAAAAGAGTAAAGTTATGTTAGGCAGAAAGAGAAATGAGCAGGATGGAAAGGAGAAAGTGTACCCCAAAGATGACTCAGGGAGTTGATCAAATAGAGCCACAAAGCAATAAATCACTCAAAGAGTTAATCAGATGAAACCAAAGGATCCAGGTGTGACTCAGGAAATGTCCAGGGTCACCCAGATAAGAAATATCAGAGGCACAAGCACAACACAGCCCCTGTCCCCATTTCACCAATCAGAGCAAGCCTAGAGAGCTGACCACTGCCAATCAAGGACCTCTCTGCCCTACCAAAACCACATAAAAGCAGCCTCAGAATGAGCATCCATGCCTGCCTGTCTTAGGCAGGCCCACTCTTCTACTCTATGCAGAGTGTATTAAAACTTACTTTGCTTTCTGTACTTTGGTCTCTTGTCTCACTGTATCTGAATTCCCTACAACAACAAGCTGAGTCCTTTCCTTCCCAACATGTTTTGTTGCTGTGGCTTGGATAAAGCAGTGGTAAGTCACTCTTACATTCATTTTCTGTTGGGCAGCCATTCTGGTCAAAAGCGGGCACGGGTTGGCCACACTAAAATGCCACTAGGCAGGCCGCCTCTAGAATACTCCTGTGATAGGATAAGGTAGTTGCAGATCAGGGACAGATCGTTAGGTTCCCTGCCACCCACAAGAAAACATCTGCACAACCAGGCACACAGTAAATCACACCCAAGTCCACCCCTGGCCATCTCCCAAATAGGTTTTTTTGCTGCCTGGCACTATCTCCTTTCCAGTTTCCATTTGGTTGAGCCACCTCCTGGGTTCCACAAAGACCTGCCAGCTTTGATTTCCACTGTCTCCAGCTATTGAGATCATCGCAGATCATGGTAAGCTCCCTTTAACCATTCAGTAGGAAGCCACAAGACTAGTCCTCCATATCCCACTTGGAGATGTCTGAGGCAGGATGTGTTAAAGTCCTGGGCAGCTGGCTGTGCCAGGACCTCTGAGATAGACCCTGGGACACTGGGCTCTCAAACCCATTCTTCAGGATTAGTTTTTCAGTCCTCCGTCCTATTGCTGAATACATTCAAAACAGGAATAGATTTACAGGTTTTGGAATGCTAAGACATCCGGGATAGACCCTGGGATGCTGGGCTCTCTAACCCATTCGTTTCTTCCTAGATGGGCAACCAGTAATCCATTCCAGCTACCACACCACTGGGCTGTATCCTTTCTCATTGGTCCCAAATAGATGCAGAGACACTTAAAAAGAAAAGACATATTCTTTTGCCACACAGCCTGGCCCCAATATCAACTAGGGGACAAGGAGCAGTGGCCAATTAATGGAACTCTTAACCCTAACACCCTCATGCAGCTCGAACTTTTCTGCAAAAAGCTGGGTTAATGGGCAGAGATCCCGTATGTTCAAGCTTTCTTCTATCTTAAAAGCTGAGAGGATCTCTGCCAGACTTGTAAGTTAAAAAGTCCTCCCAGCCTTCTTTCTGCCCAAAGGCCTGCCTTACCTCCACCCAAGTACCCAGGACCACCCAAGGGCAAACTGTCACATCCAGCACCACAGGGCCATCAAGAACAGACTCCTGGGTACTCAAATCTGCTCCCAAAGGCACCTGCTGAAGCTCTCCCATTAGTAGAAATGGCAGGTGGAGAGTTTGGCCCAGTGCTCGTCCACAGACCTGTTTCACTCACTGAATTAACACAGCTTAAAACTGACCTTGGCAGCTATACTACCAATGCAGACAACTATACTGATCAATTCCAGCGCATCAATCCAGTTTATGACCTCACCTGGAAAGATGTCATGGTAATCCTGGGACAGGCACTCTCTGACCCTGAACAAGAGAGGGTTATTAAAGAACCCCATAAATTTGCCAGTAGCCTCCACTTATCAGATACTAAATTTCCCATTGGGGAAATAGCTGTCCCCTCTTAAAATCCTAATTGGGATTATAATGATAAAGACGATATGTGAGGAAAAAAACACTTCCCCTTTTGCATAAACACAGGGCTAAAGAATGCCAGGGAAAACATTATTAACTATTCAAAAGCTGCTGCCATTAATCAGGGACCAGAGGAAAATCCCGTTACTTTCTTAGAAAGACTGAGAGACACCCTCACTAAATATACTAATCTAGATTTAGGCACACATGAAGGACAAGTAATTCTGAGAGATAAATTTCTCTCACAGTCATCATCTGACATCAGGAAAAAATTGCAAAAGCAGATTCAGGCAAACCCCAATAGCAGTATAGATGAGCTCCTGACTATGGCCAATACTGTGTTCTATGGCCATGATCAGGAAAAAGAGGCAAGGGCTCAGGAAAAGGAAAGAAGAAAGGAGACCGGACATACTGAGCTACTAGCCACACTTGTAGCTCAGTGCATGTCCAGAGGTTCACCAGGTCCTTACCAGAATTCTAAGAGAGATAATAAGTGTAACATCTGTCATAAGACCAGGCATTGGGCTAAAAGCTGTCCTAATAGAGGTAAGCCTCCACAATCTTCCTGTTACAAATGTAAGGAAATGGGTCACAGGGCTGCCCATTGCCCCATGGGCAGCAGTGCCCCTGGGCCACTGGGGCCACTCATGGTCCTTGAACTCCTTTTGCAGGAATGAATAGTCCCTGGCCTGTCAGCCCAATCCATGACATCGACATCACTGGACTAGAGCCTAGGGTAACCATGGATGTAACAGGTAGGACAATTTTCTTTTTAATTGACACCGGGGATTAGAGATGTTGGCATGAGAGATGAGATAGAGGCTTCCTCCTAAAACTGCATATAATGTGAAAATATAAATAATACAACTACTCTTGAAAGAGCAACACAAAAGAGGACTGAAACAAAGCATACACCTGGAGACAAGAGCAGAACTCATGGAAAAGGGTAACGTACTAAAGCTATGGTCCAGCGGGATCCAAGCCCTTCCCCCAACCCAGCTCACCAGCAGCAGGGAGAGGAACGGAGCAGGGAGGGAGTGAAGATCTGGGACTCTTGAATACCTAACTCTGGAGATATGTTCTGGGAGCACAAACCTACATATCATGGTGCTTGCATGATACTCTCATAATTAGGGCATTGGAATGCTAAGAGAGGCAGAATTCCTGGAGAGACTGATTCCAGCTGCTTCTGGAAAGCAGGGATCCATATCCAGCTGCTCTGGGACAAAAGAAAGGCGGGCAGTCTGAGAGACTTCGTAACAAAGAAGTTCTTAGCAGGAGGGCTGCTAAAGGGGCAAGGATTGCACAGAGCTTACCACTCAGGAGAAAGGACAGGTAGACAAAATTGTCTGGGTGCCCACTGCCCAGCAGATTGGGAGCTTTCATGATATTCAGGCTGCTCAAGCTCTGTGGCTGCCTACACAGCTCCAAGAACCCCCTCCGTGATATGCAGCCTACTCCACCTTTCTCCTGGCCAGCCCCACCGGGCTTGCAAATTGTGAAACTCTACCATGGAGTTAGGCAGGCCAGAGGGAACATCTGTCTACAGGAACTAAAAACGCAAAGCACAGAGGCTTATACCTGTGTGCTCAGCCCACGGGTTCAGGCAGTGGAGACAGGCATAGCAGCCAGGAACCAGGAAAGAGCTCTTTCCTTCCCTGAGGCACCAATACCACTCCCCTGAAATCCCCAACATTGCTTCAGAGTCTGAACAGCTCCAAAGAGTAGAACTTCTAGGCACTAGAGCGCGCCATCCACAAATATGAAATGCCAAAGGAACCTGGTCCACAGTAAAATTATTAATACAACTCCTGAGAAAGATTTAAATGATATTGACCTCATGACTCTCCCTGAAAGGGAGTTCAAAATAAAAATCATTAACATGCTCATGGAGGTACGGAAAGATATTCAAGCATTCTGGAATGAATTACAGTTGGAGATCCAACTCTTGAAGAGCACAATGGACGGTATTTAAAGCATATTGGATACTGTAGAGGAGACGATAAATGAAATAGAAACTAGAGAAGAGGAATACAAAGAAGCTGAGGCACAGAGAGAAAAAAGGATATCTAAGAATGAAAGAATATTGAGAGAACTGTGTGACCAACCCAAGCAGAACAATTTTCACATTATAGGGGTACCAGATGACGAAGAGGGAGAAAAAGGGATAGAAAGTCTCTTTGAGGAGGTTATTGCTGAAAACTTCCCCAGTCTGGGAAGGAGATAGTCTCTTCCCCTGGAGGTACGAAGATCTCCCAACACAAGGGACCCAAGGAAGACAACGTCAAGACATATAGTAATTAAGATGTCAAAATCAAGGATAAGGACAGACTATTAAAAGCAGCCACAGAGAGAAATAAGATCACATACAAAGGAAAGCCCATCAGGCTATCATCAGACTTCTCAGCAGAAACTTTACAGGCCAGAAGGCAGTGGCATGATGTATTTAATGCGATGAAACAGAAGGGCCTTGAAACAAGATTACTTTACCCAGAAAGATTATCATTTAAATTTGAAGGAGGGATTAAACAATTCCAGATAAGCAAAAGTTGTGAGAATTTACCTCCCACAAACCATCTCCACAGTGTGTTTTGAAGGGACTGCTATAGATGGAAGTGTTCTTACAGTTTAATAGCTGTCACCAGAGGTAATAAAACCACAGTACAGAAAGTAGAACAGCTAATTACTAAGAAAATGCAAAATTAAATTAACAATCCCCAAAGTCAATCAAGGGATAGACAAACAGTACAGAATATGATACCTAATATATAAAGAATGGAGAAGGAAGAAAAAGAAGGAGGAAAACAAAAAGAGCAATAAAAGACCCTTTAGATTGTTTGTAATAGCATATTAAATGAGATTTTAGACACTCAGATAGTAAGGAAGTTAACCTTGAACCTTTGATAACCACAAATATGAATCCTGCAATGCTAATAAGTACATACCTATCCATAATCACCCTAATTGTAAATGGACAGAATGCACCAGTCAAAAGACATAGAGTCAGTGAATGGATAAAAAAACAAGACCCATCTATATGGTGCCTTCAAGAGACTCACTTTAAACACAAAGACATACAAAGACTAAAAGAGTATGGATGGAGAAAGATATTTCATGCAACTAATAGGGAGAAAAAAGCAGGAGTTGCAGTACTTATATCAGACAAAATAGACTTCAAAACAAAGCCACAAGAGACCTTGAAGGACATACATAATGATAAAAGGGTCAATCCAACAAGAAGATATAACCATTATAAATATCTATGCACCCAACACAGGACCTTCTACATATGTGAAACAAATACTAACAGAATTAAAGGGGGAAATAGAATGCAATGTATTCATTCTAGTAGACTTCAACACACCACCCACTCTGAAGGACAGACCAACCAGACAGAAATAAGTAATAAGACAGAGGCACTGAACAACACATTAGAATACATGGACCAAACAGACATCTTTAGAACTCTACACCCAAAAGCAGCAGAATACACATTCTTCTCAAGTGCACAAGAAACATTTTCAAGAATAGATCATATACTAGGCCACAAAAAGAGCCTCAGTAAATTCAAAAAGATTAAAATTGTACCAACCAGCTTCTCCAACCACAAAGGAATGAAACTAGAAATGAATTACACAAAGAAAATGAAAAATCCCACAAACACATGGAGGCTTAATAACATGCTCCTAAATAATCAATGGATCAATGATCAAATAAAAACAGAGATCAAGCAATATATGGAGACAAATGACAACAATAATTGAACATCACAAAATCTGTGGGATGCAGTGAAGGCTGTGCTAAGAGGAAAGTATATTGCAATACAGGCCTACCTCAAGAAAGAAGAACATTCCCATATGAGCAGTCTAAACTCACAATTAAAGAAAGTAGAAAAAGAAGAAGAAATGAGACCCAAAGTCAATAGAAGGAGGGACATAATAAAGATTAGAGAATAAATAAATAAAATTGAGAAGAATAAAACAATAGAAAGTATCAATGAAAGCAAGAACAGGTTCTTCGAGAAAATAAACAGAATAGATAAATCCCTAGCCAGACTTATCAAGAAAAAAAGAGAGTCTACTCACATAAACAGAATCAGAAATGAGAAATGAAAAATCACTATGGACAGCACAGAAATATTAAGAATTATTAGAGAATACTATGAAAAATTATATGCTAACAAACTGGATAACCTAGAAGAAATGGACAAATTTCTAGAAAAATACAACCTTCAAAGCTGACCCAGAAAGAAACAGAAAATCACAGCAGACCAATTACCAGCAACAAAATTGAACTGGTAATCAAAAACCTACCTAAGAACAAAATGCCGGGTCAAGATGGCTTCACCACTGAATTTTATCAAACATTTAGTGAAGACCTAATACCCATCCTCCTTAAAGTTTTCCAAGGGGTAGAAGACGAGGTAACACTTCCAAACTCATTCTATGAGGCCAGCACCACTCTAATACCAAAACAGGGCAAAGACACCACAAAAAAAGAAAACTACAGTCCAATATTTGTGATGAACACAGATGCAAAAATACTCAACAAAATATTAGCAAACCGAATTCAAAAATACATCAAAAAGATCACCCATCATGATCAAGTAGGATTTGTTCCAGGGATGCAAGGATGTTTGAAAATTCGAAAATCCATCCACATCATCCACCACATCAACAACAAAAAAAGGACAAAAACCACATGATCATCTCCATAGATGCTTAAAAAGCATTTGACAAAATCCAACATCCATTCATGATAAAAACTCTCAGAAAATGGGTATACAGGGCAAGTACCTCAACATAATAAAGGCTATATATGACAAACCCACAGCCAACATTATACTTAACAGCAAGAAGCTGCTTTTCCTTTAAGATTTTGAACAAGACAAGGATGCCCACTCTACCACTTCTATTCCACATAGTACTGGAGGTCCTAGCCATGGCAATGAAACAACGCAAAGAAATAAAAGACATCCAGATTGGCAGGGAAGAAGTTAAACTTTCCCTGTTTGCAGATGACATAATATTGTACATAAAAAAACCCTAAAAAATCTACTCTGAAACTACTAGATGTAATATGTGAATTCAGCAACGTTGCAGGCTACAAAATCAATGCATAGAAATATATGGCATTCCTATACTCTAACAATGACCAAGCAGAGATAGAAATCAGGAAAACAGTTCCATTCAAAGTTGCATTAAAAGGAATAAAATATCTAGGAATAAACTAACCAAGGAAGTGAAACACCTATACTCTCCAAACTAAAATACACTCATGAGAGAAATGAAAGAAGATACCAATAACTGGAATCACATCCCGTGCTCATGGATAGGAAGAATTAATATTGTAAAAATGGCCGTCCTGCCTAAAGCAATCTACAGATTCAATGCAATTCCTATCAAAATACCAACACCATTTTTCAACAAACTAGAGGAAATCATTCTAAAATTCATATGGAACCACAAAGACCCCGAAAAGCCAAAGTAATCCTGAGAAGGAAGAATAAAGCAGGGGGGATTATGCTCCCCAACTTCAAGTCTTACTACAAAGCCACAGTACTCAAGACAATTTGGTACTGGCAAAAGAAAAGACCCAAAGACGAATGGAACAAACTAGAGAGCCCAGATATAAACCAACCATATATGGTCAATTAATATATGATAAAGGAACCATGGACATACAATGGGGAAAAGACAGCCTCTTCAACAGCTGGTGTTGGCAAAACTGGACAGCTACATGCAAGAGAATGAAAATGGATTATTGTTTAACCCCATACAGAAAACTAAACTCGAATTGGATAAAAGACCTGACTGTAAGTCATGAAACAATAAAACTCTTAGAGGAAAACATAGGTAAAAATATCTTGAATATAAGCATGAGTGACTTCTTCCTGAATGCATTGCCTTGAGCAAGAGAAACAAAATATAAAATGAACTAATGGGACTACATCAAACTAAAAAGTTTCTGTACATTGAAGGACACCATCAACAGAACAAAAAGGCCTCCTACAGTATGGGAGAATATATTTCTAAATGACAAATCCGACAAGGGGTTAACATCCATAATATATAAAGAACTTACACACCTCTACACCCAAAAAGCGAATAACCCAATTAAAAAATGGGCAGAGTATATGAAGAGATAGTTCCACAAAGAAGAAATTCAGATGGCCAACAGACACATGAAAAGATGCTCCACATCAGTAATCATCAGGGAAATGCAAATTAAAACCACAATGAGATATCACCTCACACCAGTAAGGATGGCCACCATCCAAAAGTCTAAGAACAACAAATGCTGGTGAGGATGTGGAGACAGGGGAACCCTCCTACTCTGCTGGTGGGAATGTAAGCTAGTTCAACCATTGTGGAAAGCAATATGGAGGTTCCTCAAAAAGTAAAAATAGAAATACCATTTGGCCTGGGAATTCTACTCCTAGGAATTTACCCAAATAATATTATTTCTCAGATTCAAAAAGACATATGCACCCCTATGTTTATTCGAGCCCTATTTACAATAGCCAATATATGGAAGCAACCCAAGTGTCCATCAGTAGATGAATGGATAAAGTAGAGGTGGTACATATACACAATGGAATACTATTCAGCCATAAGAAGGAAACAAATCCTGCAATTTGCAACAACATGGATGGAGTTGGAGGATATTAAGTCAAATAAGCCAGCCGGAGAAAGACAAGTGCCAAATGATTTCCGTCATTTGTGGGGTATAACAAAGAAGCAAAACTGAAGGAACAAAATAGTAGCAGACTCAGAGACTCCAAGAAGGAACCAGTGGATACCAAAGGGGAGGGTTGTGCGAGGGTGGGTGGGGAGGGTGGCAGAAGGGGATTGTGGGGTATTATGTTTAGTACACATGGTGTTGGGAATCATGGGGAAAACAGTGTAGCACAGAGAAGGCAAACAGTGAATCCGTGTCTTCTTACTACACTGATGGACAGTGACTGAACTGGGGTATGAGTGGGGACTTGATTGTATGGGTTAATGTAGTAACCACACTTTTTTTTCATGTGAAAACTTCATAAGAATGTATTTCAATAATACCTTAATAAAAATGTTTTAAAAAAGTATATAATAATAATAATTGACACTGGGTCCTCCTACTCTCTCCTCAATTCCTATTCCAGACACCTATCCTCTAGAACTTGTATAGTACTTGGAGTGACAGGGACCTCTACTACTTGGCCCTTCACTCCACTCTTAGGATGTCTCCTCCATAGCCATTATTTTTCACATCCATTTTTAGTTGTAAAATAATGCCCTATTTTCCTCTTGGGACAAGACATACTAGAGAAATTACACACGAGGATGTTTTTTAGCTTTCCTCAAGCTAGTCAAACTCCTCTCCAACTTCTAGTTGTTCCCAAAAGCCCCTCATCAGCTTTTAAAGACTGGGAACAGTCTAGCAATCCTGACGTTTTGGATAAAGGAATCACAGGAAGAGTTAATTATGCCACCCCAGTAGTCACCCAGCTCAAAGATCCAACTAAGTTTCATAGCCAAAAGCAATATCCTATAAAGCCTGAAGCTTTTAAAGGACTCCAGCCTCTAATTTCCAAATATCTTAAACATAGGCTGATAGTTACAATTCATTCACCTTACAATACTCCAATCCTGGCCATCAAAAAGAAAGACCAGACTTATTGTCTAGTCCAGGATCTAAGAATTATCAATGAGGCAGTTGTGCCTCTCCATCCAGTGGTTCCTAATCCATATACTCTATTAGGAACTATTCCACCTGACACCTGATGGTTTACAACTCTAGACCTCAAAGATGCTTTCTTATGCATCTCCTTAGAAAAAAAGTCACAGTCATTATTTGCTTTTGAATGGACCACTCCAGAAATTTCTTCTGGCAAGCTAACTTGGACTGTCCTTCCTTGGGATTTAGAGACAGTCCTCATGGACAAGAATTTTCCCAAGACTTAGCTCACCTGCACCTGAAAAATGGAGGCACACTCATACAATATATAGATGATCCTTTCATTTTTTCCCCCACAAAACAGGACTCCATCAATCATACCATTCAATCCCTTAATTTCTTAGCTGAGCGGGGATATAAAGTTTCAAGGGCCAAAGCTCAGTTAGTACAATGAAACGTCACTTACCTGGGATTAATCCTTACTCCAGGAAAGAGTCCTTTCTCCAGACTGAGTTCAGCCCATTTTTTTCCCTTCCCCAACCTACTACCTGAAAACAACTCAGGGCTTTCCTAGGACTAACAGGATATTGCAGGTTGTGGATCCCAAACTTTGGAGTCATTGCCCAGACTCTCTATGAAGTCCTAAAAGGAAAGGATGACTCTAAACCTGTAGACTGGGGACCATCACAGCAAAAAGCTGTAGATCTGCTTAAGGACCTGTTAACACAGACCCCTGCCTTAGTACCCCAAAACCCAACCAGGCCACTCCAACTGTACTCCCATGAAAGACAAGGAGTGGCCCTTGGAGTTCTAACTCAAAAATTAGGCCAACCTCACCCACTTAGTTTCCATTGAAACTAATTTTTGCCTCAAAAACCAAGGAGCGTTTTTCTTATGTGGATTAAATGCCTATTTGTTTCTCCCAGATAATTGGACTGGGACCTGTACCCTAGTCCATCTGGCCCCAGACATTGACATAGTCCCCAATAACCAATTAATGACCATTCCTCTGTCTTCTCACGTAAGAGCTAAATGAGCTATACAGTTCGTTCCTCTCTTAATAGGCTTAGGAATTAGCATAAGACTAAGCTCTGGCATAGCCAGACTAACTCTCTCACTGTCCTATTACCAAAGCCTGTCCAAAGATTTTTCAGTCAGCCTAGAAGAAATTTCCCAAAGTATTATAAGTGTTCAAAATCAGATAGACTCCTTAGCAGCAGTCACGGTTCAAAACAGAAGAGGATTGCACCTCTTGACTGTTGAAATAGGGAGGCCTATGCCTCTTTATAAATAAGGAATGTTGTTTTATGGTAACCAGTCTGGCCTAATTAGAGACACTGTCCAAAAGCTTTCTGAATGTGCCTCCAGACTCCGTCAACAACTATCAGAATCCTGGAGCAACTGGTCCCAGATTTGGAGCTGGGCATCCTGAATGCTTCTCTTACCAGAACCCCTGCTGATGCTTCTCCTAGCCCTACTATTTGGACCATGCTTACTAAATCTCCTAACTAAATGTGTTTGTTCCAGACTAAAGTCCATTGAGGCCAAAATTTTGCTGTCACAAGCATTCAAGCCCATGCCAACTGATGAATCAGCTGTCTTCCTTAGACCCCTAGGTGGACACCCTTATTGTCCTACCCTCCACCATCTTGACAGTCAGCAAGCAGAGGGACCCAAATGACCACAACTGTCCCTCACTAGCAGGAAGCAGCCAGAGTGGTCGTCCCCCCTCATCCCAATGATTTGGGTCCCAACTGCTTGAGGAGGTAATGTTAGGCAGAAATAAAGAAATGAGGGGGATGGAAAGGAGGAAGGGCCACCCAAAGATGACTTAGGGAGTTGATCAAATAGAACCAGAAAGCCAGAAATGACTCAGAGAGTTAACCAGAAGCCACAGGATCCAGATGTGACTCAGGAAATGTCCAGGGTCAACCAGATAAGAAATATCAGAGATGCAAGCACAACACAGCCCCTGTCCCCATTTCACAAGTCAGAACAAGCCTAGAGAGCTGACCGCTGTCAATCAAGGACCTCTCTGCCCTGCCAAAACCACATAAAAGAAGCCTCAGAATGAGCATCCATGCCTGCCTGTCTTATTTTAGACAGGCCCGCTCTTGTACTCTATGCAGAGTGTATTAAAACTTACTTTGCTTTCTGTACTTTGGTTGCTTGTCTCGCTATATCTGACTTCCCTGCAACACCAAGCCAAGTCCTTTCCTTCCCAACAGTTATATATCCACTGTAAGTAGTGTTTCTCTTTAAATAAAGTGTATGCTGGGTAATGAAACCTTATATAGCAGATCTCTATTCCTTAGTTTGAAAGGCATTTGGAAAAAAAACTATGGTGCATATAAAGATGAAGACAGTTTTTCTCAAGCAACATCTTGATCTGGTGAGAAGATTTAAATGTTTTATTAAAAATTGTAAAAGCTCTTTTGTGGCACAATGCAAAAATTACGTGTATTGAAAATATAAAATTCAATGTTTCCTGTATGTATTGTGAAAATTAATAAAGTGAAATATCACTGACATGGCATCAGGAGGCATTCAGGAAGAGCTCTCTTGTCCATCACTCCTCTTAAATCTCTGACCTCACCTGGATGCCATACTGTTTTAGCTACTATGCTACCCAGCAGGAAGAAGATTTCCACCTTCTGCCTCCCCACAGCAGTTCAGCCAGTGACAGACAGTCACAACTCAGCCAATGAGAAGCCACAATATGTAGGACACTGAGTTTACTCCAGTGGACTTTTTGCTTAGGACAGCTCTCCTAACTTGGCCCTTTTCTCTACAAAGGAGCATTCCTCTCTTTTGTTCTCCAGACATGCCCATGGTTTTGCTGCAGCTTGCATGTCCTGGATTGCAATTCTCTGCTATTCCCAATGAACCTGTTTTGGCTGGTAAAAAAACTATTTTATTTGTATAGGGGTAACAGTATACATTCTGAAAACATTATCCCAGGAAATAGAACACATCCATCAATACAAAAGTTTTCTCTTGCCCCTCTATAATCCCACTCTCTTGATCCTCCCTGAGCATTTCCCTCATACCCACAAGTATCTTCTCCTGTGTTCTCTCACTATCAATTAGTTTGCATTTTCTTGAATTTTATGTAAATGGAATCATGCTGTGTGTACTTTCTAGAGTCTGGATTCCTTCTTTCAGCATAGTTATTTTGATATTTTATCCACCGTGTTGTCTGTATCAATATTCATTTTATTTTCTCCTGAGTAATATCCCATTATGAGCATATTCTACAGTTTGTTTATCCGTTCACTTGATGGAAATTTGTTTTTGTTTCCAGTTATTGGCTATTAGAGATAAAGCTGCTCCGAACAATCATTTACAAGTCAGTGCATGAACATATGTTCTCTTTTCTGTTGGGTAACTGCCCAGGAATGGCATGGCTGGATTATATGGTAGTTGTGTTTAACTTTTTAAGAAACTTCCAAACTCTGAAAACAGTTACTTCTTAATATATAAAATACGCAAGCCATAAAATGAAAGTGCAAGTGTTATTTTATGAAGTAAACTTACCATATAGTACTCCCTGGAGGAACCAGGAAAATTAAAGAACTGCTTATCAAGCTATTACTGAAATATGAAATAATGTGATTATTTTAAGGTACTACTTGTAGTAAAGCTCTCAGTGCTGCTGCTGCACCCAAAATTAGGTAATTTGTTACTTTCAATGAAAAATATCTGATTTGCTAACTGAACTCTTGTGATCGGTAGTCATTTGATGATGAACAAAATCATACCTCAGGGATTACTGTGGTTTTTGTCATTCAAAGTCAGTCTGAAAAATTTATTGAATTTTCAAAATTGTGAGGCATTTTGCTAAGTAATATTACTAGTGGATAAATACTCAACCAAAATAACAATGAACCAACAAACATTTCAAAACTTAAAATGCTTCGATGTATGTGGCATCCTGTAAGGCTTAAGGAAAATATCGCAAGGGCTGTACCACAGATCAGACGTGTGGGACCTGAAAATACATATAGTTATTGCATGCATAATAGAGTGGAAGTAGCAGTATTTAATGTCCACCTCATTAAAAATTATTCTAATCAATATTTATGCTATCTTTGACATCAATTATATTTGATGATGTCAAACTAGACCATGTAAAAGTTGATTCCAAGAAACAGCATTTTTTTTACATAGAGAGATAAAGGGACTGCAAAATAAAATACAAAGTATTTTGAACTCTTTCATAATTTTCAGCTTCCAACCTTCTGTTTTCTATTGGTTTGACACACTTCTCATGGCAGCTTAGGAGTATCCTCTATAGATATGTTTTTAACTACACATAGTGAATCTTTCAATGAATGGAAGAATGAGGCATAACTTTTTCCACTTGATAAAACCTCATTATTTATTAGGGCAAATTTAATTGGAGGCAATGTCCTAAGAATAACAGAATTTCCTACATTCAGTGACTTTTCTATTGAACTTAATTCCAGAATTAATAGATAAGTTTATGATACAATTACACAACATTTAAGGGATTTGTATTGTGTTACAATATTTTCTTCTGACAAAGATTCTCAGCTTCTATATCCATGGTCATTGGTAGTAAGAGTTTTCTTGATCAAACATCATACTCCAACTAAAACAAAACTCAACACCTTAGTTGAGACTACTTTTTGAAGTAGACTAATTCAAGATAATACAAATATTGGAAAATGTGCATTCTGCCTTCCTCTTTACTTTGATGAGTATCTGGGTGAAAATACAATAGAAATAATGAGGAATAGACTTGATGTTTCATTTGAGAAACAACACTTGATGTATCTATTATTAAACAGAAAAATTATTTTTAAAGTCAACATACATTTTTTAACTTAAAACAAAAGCATACCATATTTTATAATAAGTATTTTAAGAGAAAGGAGTTTATTTTATCTTTGTATTACTTATTTGGGTTTTGATGCAACTGTTTTAATTTGTTTGACTTGTGTTTTGTTCCTGAAATTTTTACTAAAAGTATATAAACTATATAGATTGTTTCCATCAGATCTTACTATTTTTGCATCTATTTCAAGTCAAGCATACATTCCAAAGACTTTTACTGGGATTCAACACATAATAATTTAAACAGTGTTCTGTTAAACTAGATCAACTACGTGCCTGGGACAGTACCTTAGAGTAATGACTAACACAGTCACCATTTCCTGTACTGATAAAATATAGGAAAGTAAGCTCTAAGAAGTAAAAATAGAGATGGATCCTCCAGCCCAAGCACACCCTGACTTAAAGAATCACTCAGGGAAAGAGCATCAAGTAACCTGTAAAATAAGACTATTTGAATTAGGATTTCAAGAAAAAAATGAGCCATGTTGGTTGTCATCATATGAATCAAATAAAAGTATTTAGAAGATGACTGTGACTCATTTGTAGATTTCATAAAGTAAGAGGCAGCAGAGGGGCATGACAGAGGCAACACGTGCCATAGAAGACCTGGAGGCACTAGCAGTCATTCTTAGTCTAAGATTAGCTTTCTAACATATCCTTTGGTCAAATATGTTTCAGAAATGCTGCTCAAGGTAATAGGGGTGATAGTGC
This sequence comes from Phataginus tricuspis, assembly GCA_029783875.1. Lineage (NCBI taxonomy): Eukaryota > Metazoa > Chordata > Mammalia > Pholidota > Manidae > Phataginus > Phataginus tricuspis. Next base: position 69,162,170 of record JAQQAC010016209.1, read on the forward strand.
CTGGCATGAAAGTAGTGAGAGTTTTCTTGATACCTCCAGACAGGCCTAGCATGTTTGAATCTAAGGAACAACATAATTTAGCCACTGGCTGGCAACTTCCCCACATAAGCAGTATTTAATACTTCTCCTGTATTTATACAGCTGTCAAATTAAGAACTAGACACAGGCAGTTGGTAGTGTTTTCAGTATGATTTCAGTGCTTCAATTGTCAAATAATTTGTACATAAAGCTGAGTTGTTATTCTGATACATATAAAATTTCCATTTTATTAAGACAAAGTAATAGCAAAAGATAAAGTTAGACATATCATAGGAGACAGAACTGGGTGACTGCTCTGGAGTCTATAAATACATTAAGAGTATACGGAAAGACCTGCCTTTTGTTAATTAGTCTCACTGATTCCAAGAAAGCACAGTGAGTGTGCTAGACTAAAAGCCACCAAACCTTGATTCCAGTCTTGTTTTAAAATGTATTTTAAACTTAAATGTGGTTGTTTTGTATAGAAATTATCTATATTACAATTAATCTGAGGGGAGCATTGAAGATGTCATTACTATATTAAATATTATGAGTGATTTAGAGTACCTTTATTTCTACCCTGTCTTCTGAGTCTGTTCATTCAGTCAGGAAGTGTAAATCAATTTTGGTGCAATTATTCAGTTTGACATGTAACCCTTACTTTTCAAGTTTTTTTAAAGCATTCATTTATTTTTTGATGTATTGGCGGCATAATTTATACTTAATATTACACTTCATTGATTTTAAGACTCACCACATGTCCTTTTACTCTTATCCTTTCTTAATGTGTTAATATTTAATCAATTTTTCATTCGGTTGGAATTTGTCTTTCAGTATATATTTTTTGAAGCTCATGTGAGTGATACATTCACAAAACCTTTTCCAATCAGGATGGCTTTCTGTTTCTCTTTAAACATGAAATGTTTATTATTGCAAAGAAATTTGAATCTATCTGACTTTGGTTGCTTTGTAGGTAAATTTTAGTTTTCTTTAGTGCCTATATGCTCATAGAACTTTAAAATTCATGTTTTAAATTTTTTTTACAGGAATATATCTACTTGTGGTATTTATTTTGTTAATTTCTCTTCCTGATATAAGGAAATTCCTTTTTAAAAAATTTCAGCCAATCTTTTTTCACATGTTTCTAGGAACAATAACAGAAACTATTTATGATATAAGTGAATTCTTGGAGAATAATGAAACTGCTTAGAATGTTTGATAAGCCTTTCTGTGATTAGTAAGTATGGTAGTTATATGTCTCCAGGTGATATGTGCCTTATGTGTCATATAGAACATACATAAACCACACCAAATCTTAAGGCAATGGAGCCTCAGGGGGATTTGGTAAGATTTCCTATTTCAAATTTAATATGGTAATCTTTAAGAACAAAGCTAAATGGTTTGTTTTAAGGCTGATTCAAAATGTATTCGAGTCAAAAGAATAACTGCATTAAAATGTCATATTTTGCTACTAGTTTACTATCATAGTAACCTCAAAATAAGAAAAAAATCTCAAAAAATTTCATATTAGGATTGTAATTCACAATCCTAGTACAAAATTCATCTGAAGAATGTTTTCTTTTTCAGGTTATATTTAAAGTAGTTATTCACTGTAAAATTTTTGGGAAAAAAATCACATTGCTTTAAAGATACCAAGAATGCCTCGGATTTGAGAAAATTAAATACAATATACAGTCCCAAAGAAATAGGGATTTTCAAATACACTCAGCCACTTCCATAAGACTGATGCTAATATTCCAATGAAAATATCTGATACAGAAGGTTTGTTATATGTTTATTAAAAGGGAACTGAAAGTGTTAGCATCAACTGTGGTAGCACAAAATAAATCAATAAAATAAATAAAATAAATCAAGACTCCAATATTAGAATGAAAGAGTATAGATGAGAGAGATTCGTGTAAATGCAAATACTTATTCTTGAATATAGATTTGGAGAGTCTAGCCTTAATCATGAAGAAAGAAATGAATTGCAGAAATATGTCATATTCAGGTTAGGTATACTGTAAAAGTAGCTCACTACTAACCTGCAACTAGTATTATGAGAAGTACAATAAATTTATAAATTAATTCATTAGAATGTTTGATCAGCCTTTCTGTGATTAATAAATATGGTAGTTACATGTCTCCAGGTGATATGTGCCTTATGTGTCATATAGTATGTACATAAACCACACCAAATATTAAGACAAGGGAGCCTGAGGGGGATGTGGTAAGATTTCCTATTTCAAATTTAATATGGTAATCTTTTATTTAAGTAATATAAGTCATTTCCATCAACCTATGTGAAATTATAACAATAATATACTCAAATATATGAAGCTAATACTTAAAAAATTCAGAGATTCTGACAATAGCTATGTTAGTGCATCTTACTTCACTTAATTATTTTGTTTTGCTTATTTGCTAAAATAAATAAGCACCTGGGACCAAAGAAGCTGAACTTTTAGGACTAAAGAACAAGAGGGTATGAATGGTGTAGGTTAATATTCAGCTGATGATCATGATAATGAGAGCCACAAAAGACTCATTTCTAAGCATAATCCATGTTTTCTAAGAACATTAAGCATATCCTTAGTATTTGCAAGGAAACCACCAATTATACATTTTATAATTCATCTCTTTTTGATAAGAACAAAATTGAGACCCTGCTTTTACATAACTGATTGGTGTGCAAGGCAAAATGAAATTCTCTTGCAGTATATATGGCTTTACTTCTACTGATTGAACGAGATTAAAACTGCACTTAGATTTCTTAAAAAGCTTTTTCTAAGACCAGTGAATTAAAGATGGCAGCATGAGAGGTGAGACAGAGGCTTCCTCCTAAAACCACATACAATATGAAAATGTAATTAATACAACTAATTCTGAAAGAGCAACAGGAAAGAGGACTGTGCCAAACTGCATACATGTGGAGAAAAGAATAAACCTCACGGAACAAGATAATGTACCAAAGCTGTGGCCCAATGGGACCCAAGCCCTTCCCGTACAAAAGCTCACAAGTGGGAGGAAGACAAACACAGTGGGGTGGGAGTGGAGGCATGGGACTGCTGAATACCTAACTCTGGATATCTGATATGGGAGCACTAACCTACATTTCATGGTGTTTCCATGGTACTCTCATGATTAGGGGGTTGGAAAGCTAAGACAGGCAGAATATCTGGAGAGACTGAGATTCCAGCAACTTGCGGAAAGCAGGGATCCATACCAGGCTGCTCTGGGACAAAAGAAAAGTAGGCAGTCTGAGAGATTTCCTAACAGCAAGTGGGCTGCTAAAGGGGCAAGGATTTCACAGAACTTACTGCTCGGGAGAAAGGACAGGTAGACAAAATTGTACAGGTGCACTCTGCCCAGCAGTTTGGGAATTTTCACGATCTTCAGGAGCTTCAGCTACCTGGCTGGCTACAGAGCTCCAAGGACACCCTCCAAGATATGCAGCCTACCGAAACTTTCTCCCAGCCAGCACCACCTGGATTGCAAATCGGAAAACCCTACCCTGGAGTTAGGCCAGCCAGAGGGAAGCCCCAACTACAGCAACTACAAATGCAAAGTACAGAGGCTTATACCTGTGTGCTCGGCTGACTGGTTCTGGCAGCGGAGACAGGCATAGCAGCCTGGAAGCAGGAAACAGCTCTTTCCTCCCCCCATGCACAAATACCACTCCCCTGTGACACCCGACATTGCTTGAAGGGCTGAGAAGCTCCAGAGAGTAGAATTTCTGGGCACTAGAAGGTGCCATATACAAATATGAAATGCCAAAGGAACCTGGTCCAAAGTAAAATTATGAATACAACCAATTGGGAAAATTCAAATTAAATTGACCTCATGAATCTGCCTGAAAGGGATTTAAAAATAAAAATCATTAACATTCTCATAGAGGCGCAGAAAAATATTCAAGAACTCAGGGATGAATTCTGGTCAGAGATCCAATCATTATGGAACACAGCATCAGAAATGAAACATAAAATGGAATGTTTTAAAAGCAGATTAGATACAGCGGAGGATAAGATAAATGAAATACAAATTAGAGAAGAGGAATACAAAGAAGCTGAGGCACAGAGTGAAAAAAGAATCTCTAAGAATGAAAGAATATTGAGAGAACTGTGTGAAGAATCCAAATGGAATAATATTTGCACTATAGGGGTACCAGAGGAAGTAGAAGAGATAAAAGGGATAGGAAGTGTCTTTGAGGAAGTAATTGCTGAAAACTTCCCCAATCTGTGGAAGGAGATAGTCTCTCAGGCGATGGAGAACTACTAACACAAGGGACCCAAGAAGGACAGCACCAAGACATTCAATAATTAAAAAGGAAAAGATAAAATATAAGGACAGACTATTAAAAGCAGCCAGAGAGGGAAATAAGATCACATACAAAGGAAAACTCATCAGACTATCATCAGACTTCTCAGCAGAAACATTACAGGCCAGCAGGGAGTGGCATGATGTATTTAATGCAATGAAGCAGAAGGGCCTCAAACCAAGAACAATTTATCCGGCAAGGTTATCATTTAAATTTGAAGGAGAGATTAAATAATTTCTAGATAAGCAAGATCTGAGGGAATTTACCTCCCACAAACCGTCTTTACAGTGTATTTTGGAGGGACTGCAATAGTTGGAAGTGTTCCTAAGGTTTAACAACTGTCACCAGAGGTAATAAAACCACAGTAAAGAAGGTAGAACAGTTATTACTAAGCAAATGCAAAATTAAATCAACTATCCCCAAAGTCAATCAAGAGATAGACAAGGAGTACAGCATGTGATACTTAATATATAAAGAATGGAGGGGGAAGAAAAAGGAGGAGAAAAAAACCTTTAGACTGTGTTTGTAATAGCCTATTAAGTGAGTTAAGTTAGACTCTTAGATAGTAGGGAAATTAACTTTGAACCTTTGGTAACCACGAATCTAAAGCTGGCAATGGCAATGAGTACATACCTATAGATGATCACCCTAAATGTAAATGGCCTGAATGCACCAATCAAAAGACATAGAGTCACTGAATGGATAAAAAAAACAAGACACATCTATATGATGCCTACAAGAGACTCACTTTAAACCCAGAGACATACACAGACTAAAAGTGAGGAGCAGAAAAATATATTTCATGCAACTAATAGGGAGAAAAAAACGGGAGTTCCAGTACTTATATCAGACAAAACAGACTTCAAAACAAATAAGTCACAAGAGACAAAGAAGGACATTACATAATGTTAAAGGGGTCAATCCAACAAGAAGATATAACCATTATAAATACCTATGTACCCAACACAAGAGCACCTACATATGTGAAACAAATACTAACAGAATTAAAGGGGGAAATAGAATGCAACGCATTCATTCTAGGAGAGTTCAACACACCATGCACTCCAAAGGACAGATCAACCAGACAGTAAATAAGTAAGGAGACAGAGGCACTGAACAACACATTAGAACAGATGGACCTAACAGACATCTACAGAACTCTACACCCAAAAGCAGCAGAATACACATTCTTCTCAAGTGCACATGGAACATTTTCAAGAATAGATCACATCCTAGGCCACAAAAAGAATCTCAGTAAATTCAAAAAGTTTGAAATTATACCAGGCAGCTTCTCAGATCACAAAGGTATGAAATCAGAAATAAATTACTCAAACAAAATTAAAAATCCCACAAACACATGGAGCTTCACAACATGCTCCTAAATAACTAATGTATCAATGACCAAATAAAAACAGAGATCAATAAATGTATGGAGACAAATGACAACAATAATTCAACAACACAAAATCTATGGGATGCAGCAAAGGCCATACTATGAGGAAAGTATATTGCAGTGCAGGCCCACCTCAGGAAAGAAGAACAATAACAGTCCCATATGAGCAGTCTAACTCACAATTAATTAAACTATAAAAAGAAGAAAAAATGAGGCCCAAAATCAGTAAACGGAGGGACATAATAAAGATTAGAGCAGTAATAAATAAAGCCGAGAAGAATAAAACAGTAGAAAGAAACAATGAAAGCAGGAGCTGTTCTTTAAGAAAATAAACAAAATAGATATACCCGTAGCCTGATTTATCAAGAAAAAAAGAGTCTACGCACATAAACAGAATCAGAAATTAGAAAGGAAAAATCACTATGGACACCACAGGTATACAAAGAATTATTACAGAATACTATGAAAAATTATATGCTAAGAAACTGGATGACCTAGAAAAAATAGACAGCTTTCTAGAAAAATACAACCTTCCAAGTGTGACCTAGAAAGAAACAGAAAATCTGAACAGACCAATTACCACCAGCGAAATTTAATTGGTAATCAAAAAATTACCTAAGAACAAAGCCCCTGGACCAGAGGGCTTACCACAGAATTTTATCAAACATTTCGTGAAGACCTAATACCCATCCTCCTTAAAGTTTTCCAAGGAGTAGAAGAATAGGGAGTATTTCCAAACTCATTGTATGAGGCCAGAATCACTCTAATACAAAATCACATAAAGACACCACAAAAAAAGAAAATTACAGACCAACATCCCTGATGAACATAGATGCAAAAATACTCAACAAAATATTAGCAAACCAAATTAAAAAATACATCAAAAAGATCATCCATCATGATCAAGTAGGATTTATTCCAGGGATGCAAGGATGGTTCAACATTCGAAAATCCATCAACATCATCCACCACATCAACAAAAAGAAGGAAAAAACCACATGATCATCTCTGTAGATGCTGAAAAAGCATTTGACAAAATTCAACACCCATTCATGATAAAAACTCTCAATAAAATAGGTATAGAGAACAATTACCTCAACATAATAAAGGCCATATATGACAAACCCACAGCCAACATCATACTTAACACTGAGAAGTTCAAAGCTTTTAGTTTAAGATCAGGAACAAGACAAGGATGTCCACTCTCCCCACTCCTTTTCAACACAGTACTGGAGGTCTTAGCCACAGCAATCAGACAACGCACAGAAATAAAAGGCATCCAGACAGGCAAGAAAGAAGTTAAACTGTCCCTGTTTGCAGATGACATGATATTGTACAAAAAAAAAACCCTAAAGAAAACACTCCATAACTACTAGATCTAATATCTGAATTCAGCAAAGTCAGAGGATAGAAAATTAATATGCAGAAATCTGTGGCATTCCTATATGCTAACAGTGAAGTAGCAGAAAGAGCAATCAGGAAAACAATTCGATTCACAATTGCATCAAAAAGAATAAAATACCTAGGAATAAACCTAACCAAGGAAGTGAAAGACCTACACTCTGAAAACTACAGGACACTCATAAGAGAAATTAAAGAAGATATCAATGAATTGAAACACATCCCCTGCTCATGGATAGGAAGAATTAATATTGTCAAAATGACCATCCTGCCTAAAGTAATCTATAGATTCAATGCAATTCCTATCAAACTACCAACAGCATTCTTCAATGAACTAGAGAAAATCGATCTAAAATTCACATGGAAACAAAAAAGGCCCCGAAAAGCCAAAGCAATCCTGAGAAGGAAGAATAAATCTGGGGGGATTATGTTCCCCAACTTCAAGCTCTACTACAAAGCCACAGTACTCAAGACAATTTGGTACTGGCACAAGAACAGACCCATAGTACAATAGAACAGACTAGAGAGCCCTGATATAATCCAAAGCATATATGGTCATTTAATACATTATAAATGAGCCATGTACATACAATGGGGAAAAGACAGCCTCTTCAACAGCTGGTGTTGGCAAAACTGGACAGCCACATGCAAGAGAATGAAACTGGATTATTGTTTAACACAATACACAAAAGTAAACTAGAAATGAATTAAAGACCTTAATGTAAGTCATGACACCATAAAACTCTTAGAAGGCAACATAGGCAAAAATATCCTGAACATAAGTATGAGTTACTTCTTCCTGAATGCATCTCCTCAAGCAAGAGAAACAACAGCAAAAATAAACACATGGGACTACATCAAACTATAAAGCTTCTGTATAGCAAAGGACACCATCAACAGAACAAAAAGACATCCTAGAGTAGTGGAGAATATATTTGTAAATGACATATCTGACAAGGGGTTAACATTAAAAATATATAAGGAACTCACACACCTCAACAACCAAAAAGCAAATAACCCAATTAAAAATTGGGTGGAGGATATGAACGACAATTCTTCAAAGAAGAAATTCAGATGGCCAACAGATACATGAAAAGATGCTCCACATCACTAATCGTCAGGGAAATGCAAATAAAAACTACAATGAGATATCACCTCACATCAGTAAGGATGGCCACCATCCAAAAGAATAACAACCGCAAATGCTGGTGATGATGCGGAGATAGGAGAACCTTCTACACTGCTGGTGGGAATGTAAGCTAGTTCAACCATTTTGGAAAGCAATATAGAGGTTCGTCAAAAAACTAAAAATATAAAGTCCATTTGACCCAGGAACCCACTCCTTGGAATTTACCCAAAGAATACAACTTCTCAGATTCAAAAATACATATGCATCCCTATATTTGTCACAGCACTATTTACAGTAGCCAAGAAATGGAAGCAAACTAAGGGTCCATCAGTAGATGAATGGATAAAGAAGGAGTGGTGCATATATACAATGGAATACTATTCAGCCATAGGAAAGAAACAAATCCTACCATTTCCAACAACATGGGTGGAGCAGTAGCATATTATGCTCAGTGAAATAAGCCAGGCAGAGAAAGGCAAGTGTGAAATGATTTCCCTCATTTGTGGAGTATAATAGTGAATCAAAACTGAAGAAAAAACATAGCAGCTGACTAAGAGACTCCCAAAAGGCACTAGTGTTTACCAAAGGGGATGGGTGTGGGAGGATGGGTGGGTAGAGAGAGAGAGGGTTATTGAGGGGTAGTATGTTTAGTACACATTGTGTGTGGGCTCATGGGGAAAACAGTGTAGCACAGAGAAGGCAAACAGTGAATCTGTGGCATCTTATTATACTGATGAACAGTGACTACATTGGGGTGTGGGTGTGAACTTAATAATATGGGTAAAATTAGTCACCACATTGTTTTATCTTGCAAAAACTTCATAAGAGTGTACATCAATTTAACCTTAGTAAAACATTAAAAAAAGTTTTGTCTCATTGGAAGATTTTCTTTTACTTTTTTTTGAAATAATTATAAAGTCACAGAAATTTGCACACGTAGTAGAAATTTGCCATGTACCCTTCACCCAGTTTTCCCCAATGGTTATAATTTGCATAATTATAGTTCAGTATCAACACCAGGAGGAGACCTTGGTACAATATACATGTACAGTCCTATACAATTTAGTACATGTATAGATTCATGTAACTAGCATAGCAATCAAGATATAGAACTTTTCCATCACCATAAAGACATCTATCATGGTACTCCTTTGTAATAGCTCCCATCTTCTCCCCCAAACCACATACCCTCACAACTAATCTGTTGAGCATCTCAATAGTTTTGTCATTTTAAGAGTGTTTTATACATCAAATTATATACAATGTGACATTTTGAGATTGCCTTATTTTGTGGTGATCTATTTTTTGGTTCTGTATTCTATTACATTGATCTGTATTTTTATCCCTGCACTAATATCACAGAGTCTTGATTACTGTACCTCTGTAAAAGGTCTTACAATTCATTAGAGTGATTCCTTCTACTTCATTCTCCTTATTTGAAATTATTCCAGATATTCTAACTTTGTTGCCTTTCCAAATACATTTTAGAACAATTTTAATTACAAAAATCTTGCTTATGTTTTAATACAAATTTTACTACACCTCCTAATAAATTTGGACTAATTTACATCTTTAGTATATTAAGTATTTGAATCCATGAATACAGTATATCTGTCCTTTTTTATAAAGATATTCCTTGGTTTATTCTTATTTTTTAAAGTGCTATTCTTCTTTATTCTTTAGTATTGTTACATTTCAGCATTTTCTTTTAAATTTATTAAACACATAAATAGGGAAAATATAGTTCTTAAGTTAGCTTTTCATAAGAAAAATACTTCATACAAAATTGACAAAGAAAGACTAAGACTCTATGTATATGTACAACAAAAATCTAATTACTTGAAAAAAAGTGTTAGACTTATGCAAATAACCAGCTTAGGTACCAGACTGCCACAATTAATCTAGGCATGAAATACCATTAATCCACACTGTAGCCCAAATACTTCACCATCATCCTAGAAATATAGACTATCAAATTAGGATGGACCAAAGAGATCAACCATTTCAGAAATTCACAAATGCTAATTTCTTATCTGGGAAGCTCTCAGATGCAGGCTTAATTTTTTATGTATTTATTTTTTATTTTGGTATCATTAATCTACAATTACATGTGCAACATAATGTTTACTAAACTCCCCACTTCATCAGGTCCCCCCACCAACCCCATTACAGTCATAGTCCATCAGCGTAGTGAGATGCTATAGAATCACTACTTGTCTTTGAGTTGTACAGCCGTCCCTGTGCCCCCACAACATTATGTGTGCTAATCATGCCCCTTTTTCCCCTTTGTCACTCCCTTCCCACCAACCCTCCCAAGACCCTTTCCATTTGGTAACTCTTAGTCCATTCATGGGTTTTGTGAGTCTGCGGCTGTTTTGTTCTTTCAGTTTTTTTCTTTGCTCTTATGCTCCACATATGAGTGAAATCATTTGATACTTGTCATTTTCCGCTTGGTTTATTTCACTGAGAATAATACCTTCTAGCTCCGTCCGTGTTACTGCAAATGGTAGGATTTGTTTCCTTCTCATGGCTGAATAATATTCCATTGTGTATATGTACCACATCTTCTTTATTAATTCATCTACTGATGGACACTTAGGTTGCTTCCATTTCTTGGCTATTGTAAATAGTGCTGCAATAAACATAAAGAGTCAGTCTGTCTTTTTCAAAATGGGCTGCTGCATTCTTAGGGTAAATTCCTAGGAGTGGGATTCCTGGGTCAAATGGTATTTCAGTTTTGAGTTTTTTGTGGAACCTCCATATTGCTTTCCACAATGGTTGAACTAATTTGCATTCCCAACAGCAGTGTAGGAGGGTTCCCCTTTCTCCACATCCTTGCCAATATTTGTTGTTGTTTGTGTTTTGGATGCTGGCCATCCTTACTGGTGAGAGGTGATATCTCATTGTGGTTTTAATTTGCATTTCTCTGATGATTAGTGATGTGGAGCATCTTTTTTATGTGCCTGTTGGCTATCTGAATTTCTTCTTTGGAGAAGTGTATGTTCAACTCATCTGCCCATTTCTTAATTGGCTTATTTTCTTTTTATTTGTTGAGGTGCTTGAGTTCTTTATATATTTTGGATGTCAACCCCTTATCCGATGCATCATTTATGAATATATTTTCCCATACTGTAGGATGTCTTTTTGTTCTACTGATGGTGTCCTTTGCTGTACAGAAGCTTTTCAGCTTGATATAGTCCCACTTGTTCATTTTTCCTTTTGTATTCCTTTCCCAGGGAGATATGTTCATGAAGAAGTCACTCATGTTTAAGTCCAAGAGATGTTTGCCTAAGATTTTTTCTAAGAGTTTTATGGTTTCATGACTTACATTCAGGTCTTTGATCCATTTTGAAGTTGTTTTTGTGTATGGGGTTAGACAGTAGTACAGATTCATTCTCTTACATGTAGCTCTTCAGTTTTGCCAACACTAGCTGCTGAAGAGGTTGTCATCTCCCCATTGTTTATCCAAGGCTGCTTAATCACATATTAATTGACCATATATGTTTGGGTTAATGTCTGGATTTTCTATTCTGTTCCACTGGTCTATGGGTCTGTTCTTGTGCCAATACCAAATTGTTTTGATTACTGTAGCTATTTAGTAGAGCTTGAAGTCTTGGAGTATAATTCCCCCTGTTTTATTATTCCTTCTCAGGATTGCTTTGCCTATTCGGGGTCTTTTGTGGTTCCATATGAATTTTAGAATTATTTGTTCCAGTTCATTGAAGAATGCTGTTGGTAGTTTGATAGGGACTGCACTGAATCTGTAGATTGCTTTGGGTAGTATAGCCATTTTGTCAATATTTATTCTTCCTAGCCAAGAGCATGGGATGCATTTCCATTTGTTAGAGTCCTCTTTAATTTCTCTTAGGAGTGTCTTGTAGTTTTCAGAGTACAGGTCTTTCACTTCCTTCGTTAGGTTTATTCCAAGGTATTTTATTCTTTTTGATGCAATTTTGAATGGAATTGTCTTCCTGATTTCTCTTTCTGTTAGTTCATCATTAGTGCATAGGAAAGCAACAGATTTCTGTGTATTAATTTTGTATTCTGCAACTATGCTGATTTCATATATTAGTTCTGGTAGTTTGGGAGTGTATTCTTTAGGGTTTTTAAGTACAATATCATGTCATGTGCAAAGAGTGACAATTTGACTTCTTTACAAATGTTGATGCCTTGTATTTCTTTGTTTTGTCTGATTGCCGTGGGTAGGACCTCCAGTACTATGTTGAATAAGAGGGGGGAGAGTGGGCATCCCTGTCTTCTTCCTGATCTTAGATGAAAAACGTTCAGCTTCTCACTGTTAAGTATGATATTGGCTGTGGGTTTGTCATATATGGCCTTTATTATGTTGAGGTACTTGCACTCTATACCTATTTTGTTGAGAGTTTTAATCTTGAATGAATGTAGAATTTTGTCAAATGCTTTTTCAGCATCTACGGAGATGATCATGTGGTTTTTGATCTTCATTTTGTTCATGTGGTGGATGATGTTGATGGACTTTTGAATGTTGTACCATCCTTGCATCCCTGAGATGAATCCCACTTGATCATGGTGTATGATCCTCTTGATGTATTTTTGAATTTGGTTTGCTAATATTTTGTTGAGTATTTTTACATCTACGTTCATCAGAGATATTGGTCTGTAATATTCTTTTTTGGTGAGGTCTTTGCCCAATTTTGGTATAAGAGTGATGCTGGCTTCATAGAATGAGTGTGAAAGTATTCCCTCCTCTTCTATGTTTTGGAAAATTTTAAGGACAATTGGTGTTATTTCTTTTCTATATGTCTGGTAAAATTCATAGTTGAATCCATCTGTCCCAGAGACTTTGTTCTTAGGTAGTTTTTTGGTTACTAATTCAATTTAGTTGCTGGTGATTGGTATGTTTAGTTTTTCTGTTTCTTGCTTGGTCAGTCTTGGAAGGTTGTATTTTAATAAGAAGTTGTCAATTTCCTCTAGGTTTTCCAGCTTTTTAGCATATAGATTCTCATAGTATTCCCTTATAATTCTTTGATATTCCGTGGGGTCCATCATGATTTTTCCTTTCTCATTTCTGATTCTATTCATGTGTGTATATTCTATTTTTCTCTTAATAAGTCTGGCTAGGGGTTTATCTATTTTGTTTATTTTTTCATAGAACCAGCTCTTGGTTTCATTGATTTTTTCTATTGTTTTATTCTTCATAATTTCATTTATTTCTTCTCTAATCTTTATTATGTCCCTCCTTCTGGTGACTTTGGGCCTCCTTTGTTCTTCTTTTTCCAATTTCAATAATTGTGTCTTTAGACTATTCATTTGGGATTGTTCTTCCTTCTTTAAATAGGCCTGGATTGCAATATACTTTCCTCTTAGAACTACCTTTGCTGCGTCCCACAGAAGTTGCAGCTTTGTGTTGTTGTTGTCATTGGTGTCCATATATTGTTTGATCTTTATTTTAATTTGGTAGTTAACCCATTGATTATTTAGGAGAATGTTGCTAAGTCTCCATGTATTTGTGAGCCTTTTTCTTTTCTGTGTACAACTTATTTCTAGCTTTATACCTTTGTTATCTGAGAAGTTGGTTGGTAGAATTTCAATATTTTTGAATTTACTGGGGTTCTTTTTGTGGCCTAGTATGTGGTCTATTCTGGAAAATGTTCCATGTGCACTTGAGAAGGATGTGTATCCTGCTGCTTTTGGGTGTGCAGTTCTGTAGATGTCTGTTAGGTCCATCTGTTCTAGTGCATTGTTCAGTGCCTCTGTGTCTTTACTTATTTTCTGTCCAGTTGATATGTCCCTTGGAGTTAGTGGTGTGTTAAAGTCTCCTAAAATGACTGCATTGCTTTCTATTTCCTCCTTTAATTCTCTTAGTATTTGTTTCACATATGTCGCTGCTCCTGTGTTGGGTGCATATATATTCAAAATGGTTATAGCCTCTTGTTGGACTGACCCCTTTATCATTATGTAATGCCCTTCTTTATCTCCTGCTTTCTTCGTTTTGAAGTCTATTTTTTCTGATACAAGTATTGTAACACCTGCTTCTTTGTCCTTGTCGTTTGCATGAAATGTCTTTTTCCATCCCTTAACCTTTAGTCTGTGTATATCTTTTGGTTTGAGGTGAGTTTCTTGTAAAAAGCATACAGATAGGTCTCGCTTTTTTATCCATTCTATTACTCTGTGTCTTTTGATTGGTGTCTTCAGTCCATTTACATTTAGGGTGATTATCGATAGATATGTACTTATTGCCATTGCTGGCTTTAGATTCGTGATTAACAAAGGTTCAAGGGTAGCTTCTTTACTATCTAACAGTCTAACTTAACTCTCTTGTTAAGCTATTATAATCACAGTCTGATGATTCTTATTTGTCTCCCTTCTTATTCTTCCTCCTCCATTTTTTTTACTAAGTGTTTTATTCTGTTCCCTTTTATATTTCCTTTGACTGTTCTTGTTGATAGTTGATTTTACTCTTTGCCTTTAGTTAGTATTTGGATGGTCTGCTTTCTTTGCTATGATTTTGTTTTCTCTGGTGACATCTTTTTAACCTTATGAGTGCTTCCATCTAGAGAAGTCCCTTTAAGATATCCTGTAGAGGTGCTTTTTTGGAGGCAAATTCCATCAGCTTTCACTTGTCTGGGAATTTTTTAATCCCTCCCTCAAATTTAAATGATAATCATGCTGGATACAGTATTCTTGGTTCAAGGCCCTTCTGCTTCATTACATTAAATATATCATGCCTTTCTCTTCTGGCCTGTAAGGTTTCTGTTGAGAAGTCTGATGATAGCCTGATGGGTTATCCTTTGTAGGTGATCTTTTTCTCTCGCTTGCTGCCTTTAATACTCTGTCCTTGTCTTTGATCTTTGCCATTATAATTATTATGTGTCTTGTTTTTGTCTTCCTTGGGTCCCTTGTGTTGGGAGATCTGTGGGCTTCTGTGGTCTGAGAAACTATATACTTCCCCAGCTTGGGGAAATCTTCAGCAATTATTTCTTCAAAGACACTTTCTATCCCTTTTTCTCTCTCTTCTTCTGGTACTCCTGTAATGCAAATATTATTCTGTTTGGATTGGTCACACATTTCTCTTAATATTCTTTCATTCCTAGAGATCCTTTTATCTCTCTCTGCCTCAGCTTCTCTGTATTCCTGTTCTCTGATTTCTATTCCATTAACAGTCTCTTGCACCTCGTCCAGTCTGCTCTTAAGCCCATCAATCGTTTGTCTCATTTCTGTATTGTCTCTCCTTATTTCCTCCCTTAGTTCTTGCATATTTCTCTGTAGATCCATCAACATGGTTATGACTTTTATTCTGAATTCTTTTTCAGGAGGATTGTGTAAGTCTATCCCATCAAGCCCTCTCTCTGGGGTTGTCTGTGTGATCCTTGTCTGGCCCATATTCCTCTGTCTTTTCATGGCTATAGAAGTGGTCGCTTGTAGATGCCATGTGTGCCAGCTGGGAGAACAAAGTGCCTTTCTGCTTGTTGTTATCCTTGCCCTTCTCCAGGGCCTGAGCTGGTTTCCCACACACGGGGAGGCAGTCTCTGGGATATTGGCCTGAGCTGCCTGTGTTCGTGTCCTCCCCAGCCTATCCTATAGCACTGTGGTGGTTTGCCATCTCGCTGGGTGCATTCTGGTCCCCTTGGTGCCTTCCAGCCCTTGTTCTGGGTTCTGGAGCCCTTCCCGCTTAGCTGCATGCCAACCCGGAGGGAATTCTGTGTGGTTGCTGTGGCAGGGCCACTCCTCCATTGTTCCACAGCTATGGCGGCTCCACCAGACCCTTTGTGGCACCAGCTGGGGGGAACAAATGGCAGGCTGCTGATCTCTGTGGGAAGCCTCGGTGTGACTGCTTACCCCAGCCTCTGGCCAGGGGGCCTGAAATTACCCAAGAATCCCAGCCTGCTGGGCTGAGTGCACTGGGACGATTTTGTTCCACTATTGGGCCCGTCTTTTAAGACTTTTAAAAAAGTACCTGCTTTTCTTTTGTCCCGGGGAGCTGGCTGAGGGGACCTGCTTGCAGACTCTGTCTCGGATCCTGCCCTTCTGTTTCTCTAATCTCCGATACACCATGCGATGTGTGTCTGTGTTCCTGGTTCAGATCACCAGGGCTGGTTATTTGGCGGGCCTGTGCTTCCACTCCCTCCCCACTCTGACTCTTTTCCTCACGCTGGTGCTCTGGGGTGGGGGAGTGCTCAGGTCCTGCCAGGTTGTGGCTTTGTATCTTACCTGCTTCATGCGGTGCTGAGTTCTTGCAGATGAAGCTGTAGCCTCGCTGTTGTACTGTATCTTCTGGTTTCTCTTCTAAGAATAGTTATATTTGTTGTATTTTCACAAATATATATGGCTTTGGGAGGAGATTTCCGCCACCCTGCTCTTGCCGCCATCTTCCCAGATGTTGCCCGCAGGTTTATTTTTAATGTTATTTTTTAAAAATTTATATTTTAATTGTGGTGGAATACATAAAACTTCACATTAATAATTCTAGCCATTCATAAGTGTACAATTCAGGGTCATTAAATACATTATCAATGTATTGCTTGTGTCACCATTGTTTATGCTCCAAATTTTTCATCATTCTCAACAAAAACTCTGTGACCATTAAACACTAAATTCCATTATCCTTTTCCCTAGACTCTGGTAACCTCTTCTACTTTTTGTTTTTATGTGTGTATTTTCCTTTTCCAGGTACCTCAACCTGATGGAATCATACAATATTTGTCCTTATGAGTCTGGCTTATTTCATTTAGCACAATGTTTTAAAGGTCCATACATAGTGTACCATATATAAAAATTTCATTCCTTTTTATGACTGAATAATATCCCATTGTGAGAATTTACTGCATTTTGTTTATCCATTCATCTGTGGATGGACAATTAGGTTCTTTCCCTTTTTTTGATATTATAAGTAATGGTGCTGTGAACATGGGTGTACAAGAATCTGTTCAAGTACCTGATTTCACTTATCCTGGAGAGGAATTGCTGGGTCATATGATAGTTCTATGTTTAAACTTTTTTGAAACTGCTGCTTTGATTGTCCCAGTGGCTTCACCATTTTACATTCTTACCAGCAATGAACAAAGGTTCCAATTTCTCCACATTTTTGCCAACACTTGTTACTTTCTGTTTTTATTATAGTCATCTTACTATGTTTGTAGTGGTATTGCAGTGTGGTTTTGATTTTCAATTCCCTTAAAACTAACAATGTTTCATCTACATATTCTTCATTTGTGTATTTTTGTGTCTATTTAAGTGTCTATTCAAGTCCTTTGCCCTTTTTTGAATTGGGTTGTTTGTTTTGTTGTTAAATTGCAGGGATTGTTTGTATATTCTGGATGTTGTTCCTTAATCAGATACATGATTTGTGAATATTTTCCTCCTATTCAGTATGCTGTCTTTCTCTTTCTTGATAGAATCCTTTGATACACAAAAGTTCTTAATTATATTGAAGTCCAATTTATTTTATTTTACTTTTTTGCCTCTGCTTTTGGCTTCACATTCATAAAGCCAGCCAATTCGATGACATGAAGAGTTTTACTATTGATTTCTTTTAGAGTTTTATAGGTGAACTCTTAAGTTTGTCACTGATTCATTTTGAGTTAATTTTTGTGTATGAATAAAAGTCCAACTTCATTTTTTTGAATATGGATATACAGTTTTCCCAGAACTTTTGTTGAAAAGATTGTCTTTTCTGTATTGAACAGCATCATTCTCTCAAATAAATTAATTATTTATATGAGAGTTTGTTCCTGGCCTCTCTTTTCTGTTTGATTGGTCTATATGTCTGTAATTATGCTAATACCATATTTTTTAAATTACTGCAACGTTGTAGGAAATTTTGAAGTTTGGTCATGTAAGTCCTTCAAATTTATTCCTCTTTTTCAAGATTGATTAGGCTACTAAGGGCCTCTTGCTATTCGATATTAATTTGAAGACTGGCATTTCCATTTATGTGAAAATGCAGTTGAAGTTTTGATAGAATTGCATTAAACCTATAGATTGCTTTCAGTAGTATTGGCATCTTAACAATGTTAAGCCTTCCTATTCATGAATGCAGGGTGTCTTTCCATTTATTTAGGTATTTATTTTATCAATATTTTATGGATTTCAGAGCAATAGACTTTCACCAAAATCATGAGGTTTATTTCTAAATATTTCATTCTTTTAGATGTTATTGTAAATGTAATTTATTTCTTATTTTATTTTTTAGATAGTTCATTAATAGTTTACAGAAGCACAACTGCATTTTGAGTGTTAATCAGGTACCCTACAACTTTGCTGAATTAATTTATTAGCACTACTGTTTTTCCTGAGGATTCTTTGAAAACTTCCATATATAGCATCATGTCATCTGAGAGTAAAGTTTTACCACTTCATTGCAAATCTGGATGCATTTAATTTTTTTTTGGCAAATAGCTCTGACTATAACTTCCAATACAATATTGAACAGCAGTAGTAAAACCAAATATCCTTGTTCCTCACCTTAGGGGTAAGTTTTTAGTTTTTCACCATTGAGTATGGTGTTATCAGTGTTTTTATATATATAAATGTCCTTTATCACACTAATTTTCTCTCTATTTTTAGTTTTCTAAAAATTTTTTTGTTTTTAGTATGAAGTTTGTCAGATGAGTTTTATGCATCATATGATCATGTTTTTTTCTGCTTTTGCTCTATAAAAATAAGAGATTCCATTGATTAATTTTTTTTATGTTAAACCACTCCTGCATTCCTGGATAAATTCCAGTTTGTCAGAGTGAATAATCCTTTTTCATAAGCTGTTGCATTTGATTTACTAAGATTTTGTTAAAGATTTTTGCATCTATGTTCGTAGGGTATATTAGTTTGTAATTTTATTTTCTTGTAATGTCTTTATATGGCTTTGGTATCAGATTAATGCTGGCTTCATAAAATCAGTTAGGAAAGGCTCCCTTTTCTATGTTTTGGAAGAGATTGAGGAGGTCAATGCTAATTTTTCTTCAAATACCTGGTAGAATTCACAAGTGAAGCCATCTGGCCCGACTCTTCTTTATTGGGAATATTATGATTATATGTCATCCAGTATTCTAGTTGTTTAAGATAGGAGGGTATATTCAGTCCCTTTTTCTTTATCAGGGACAAAACTATAAATCTCTCAGATGGGATGTGACTACAATTTTTCTCAGAGAAAAATTCAAAAGTTTTGTGCTCTTATAAAAACAAACAGAAAAATAATAAAATTAAATAGATGAAGTACCCAAAGTCAAGAAATTAAAAATGAGTCAGTAACAATAACCACAATTTTGAAATGCAAAATATTAAAGATAAAGGCAAAAGTTATCAAATCAGAAAACAGAAAAGCAGCAGAATTTTAAAAGAAACCCAAGCTGATTATTCCAAAATATTAATAAAATCCTGGATTTTCATAAATCTAGCATAAATAGAAATAAAAAGGAGAAACATAGGTATGCAAATAAGAATGGAAAACAACCTCATTACAGAAAAAATTAAAGGCAATTCAACAGAATAATTTTAGAATTTGAAAACAAGGATAAAATAGACAGTTTTATGTGTTGACCGTAAAGGATACAGAGAACTTAAAAAGGCCTATGACAGAGGACACAATTAAAATTAAAAATGTTTCTATATGTGTGTTACTTCCCACCCACCCCTCCAAAAAGTACAAGGTTTAGATAGTTTTATGAATGACTCCTTTTTAAAATATTAAAGCACAAATATTTGTAATCCTACTAAATCTGTTCCAGAGCAGAGAAAAGGTAAGGATTTTTTTTATAATGTTAGAAAGATGCTGATAAAACATAGATAAAGCAAAATAATAATGTAAAACTACAGAAAAACATAATTTATATTAAAGGACTTCCTCATTCTCCTATCACCAAAATTAACAGTTTTCACTTCCATTTTCTCTACTTTTCCTCCTGCTGCCATAAATGAACTCTCCATGCACTTATACATGACCAAGAACTTTCTCCTTGCTATTATACCTTCTTTCCTGCGTCTACTAGTATTCTCTTCTTTCTCCAATCATTTAAATAAGCATACATATCACCAACTACTATCACTTACATAATTTGCAGGGTCCAGTGCAAAATGAAAATGCAGGGTCTCATACAAAAAAGCAAGAAAACACATCATTAAAGGCATTAAAATATATATGTTTTCCTTTCTTTTGTGATATTTCTCTTTCGACTTATCATTTTTAAAAGTTTACTACTTAACACCTCTCCCTTAGACATGGGACTATTCAACAGATCCTTATTGGTACCTGGGGGCTCTGCTTCGTGTATCTGCATACTCGCATGTGCACCTGTTCAGCCCACCAACTACTGTGTTGTCCCTCCCACCAAGCACAAGACTGATGGGCCTAAACAGGGACTCAGAAGTTGAGCGAGGCATTTCCCCTTCCTATGGCTTCCTGCCCCAATCTGCAGTAGAGAGGTGAACCCCAAAGATATTGCAACCTACTGGGATGCACTATGTTCCTGGGTGGACAGTTGTCCAGAGGCACACCCCTGCTGAGTTGCCTGTCAAATGTGACATGGAGCTGTTAGGTAGGGCCAGCTACAGCCACTGCCATACTTATAACTGAGCTGTTGCAGAGGGAAGGTGGTTGTGGCTACTGGTCAGGGGCAAGGAAAGGAAGATGGGGAAGAATCCAGGATACCAGGGAGCTGGGGAGCAGGTTGCTGAGAACCCATTCTGCGGGGACATAGAGGCAACACGAGATATTATTGCACATAAGTCCAGCCTCCAAGCCCCTGGTACATGTGGTATTGTACCTTTGGACTTCACTTAGGAAACAAATACAATGCTGAAATTGTTAAAATTTCACAATGGCTGCTACAGGGTATTAAACCACAAATGTGGGGTCCTCTCAGTGCTGGGCTTTGCTACTGCACTGGTCTCTCCTCTGAAACCTGCCATATCTCCAACTCCAAATTTTCCCGTGTGCTCAGGATACTGTACACAACCATTTACTCCATGTGGAAATATAATAGGCATCTCAAAATCAACACAACTAAAAGTAAACTCCTATTTTCAAATCACCTAAAACCTGTTTCTTCCTCCTTCTCTCAATTTCACACACCAGAAACCTAAAGGTAGTGTTTGTTTCCTTTCTTTAATTCATTCTTTTCCAAATTCTACCAAGTCTATCTTCAAAATATACCTAGATTTCTACTATTTTGACCACTTCCATGGTCATCACCTTTGGTATGAAACATGATCATTGCAACTTAGAATATTGCAAAAACCTCTTACCAAGTCTTTCTGCTTCTATTTTTGCCCTGTACAAGTCTATTCTCCAGAGATCAGCCAAAACATACGTTATAATACACACAAATGTATATATTAGAGGTTGTCATTCCCGAACTGACAACCTTCCAGTGGCTTCCAGTTACACATAAACTCCATAAGTCTTATCAGATTTGGTTAGATTTGATTCTTACCTTGATCATACATAACTTGAGTGACGACAAGAAAAGTATTGAATCATTTAAGCCTCTTTATCCCCTGAAAAATTGAGATGATAACAATAGTACTACCTCTTACCAATGTTGGGGAGATTATATGAATAAGAGCTCATCAGTACTTGGCTCCCAGTAACTTGTTCAAAGATCTTTCACTGAAAATATTGATAGCACAATTATTCTGGGGGAAAATAAAGACTGTGTATAGAAAATTTTGTAAAACTGGCTATATGTGGTTAACTATTTATCAGTCACCTACTACTGCATAACAGACAACTTCAAAATCTCAGTGGCATACAGCTGTAAGCATTTGTTTCTCACGTATCTACTAACTGAGTGGGAGCCAGCTGATCTAGGATTGGCTTGGCTGGGTAGCTCTGCTTCAAGTTGTGCATCTGTTTGAGCTTGACACTCCTGCTTTATGCTGAACTCCAGTCTGTTCCATTTCTTTCATTCTGGGAGACAGATTGACAGAGCAATAGTTTCCCAGACTCCTGAGGGAAATTCTTCTCATAATAAGAATAGAAGGGCAAGAGGGCAAACAATAGAATGAGAACTTCTTAAATTCTAGAGTAGACTCAGATCTAGCATACTCTCCCACTTTTTCTGACATCCCATTGTCCACAGCAAGTCACATGCTACAACCCAAAGTAAAGGAACTAGGCAGTACATGGTGCCTTTTGTTGGAGAGACTGTAAAATTGCATAACAGAGTATAGATACAGGGAGTAGTAAAGTATAAGGTCCAACAATGCCATCTACCTCAGTATAAATAAGGTTACAAAAAACTTTGGTGGAGGGAGTGATATAAAAAGCATTGGGACAAAATATAGCCCAAAGATTTTGCACAATTGCTCTTGAAAGGTATCTGGTAAATTCTATAAATATGTAAACTTTTTTCTCTCTGAAATCAAGATGCACTGATCAGTTGCCTTTAATCTGTAGGCACTACTTCAGTTTATTCACTTTTTAACATTTCCTTTTTACTAAATGGCTAGTTTTAATAATGGAAGAAAATTTGGATAGAAAGACAATCATCTCTGCTTCTTGTAACATGAAAGCAAGCTGCAAAAAGAATGGTCTGTTTTATCTAATTTCACAAGGCAATTATAAGCGAATTAGAGCTTCTGAAAAGAAGTAAAATAAACATTTCTTTAACTGAAGCAGAATGACAAAGAGTGAGGATACGTGTGGAGAATAATGGACATTGTATATCTCTAAGTAAATAAAAATCAGAATAGTTAACTTTAAACCCTAACCAGAATCACTATACTTAAAGATAAATGAAGGAAGGTTTTGGGCCTCTGGGATTGAAATTTTTAGAATTTTTTCGAAGAAGCTTTAATTGCTACTTAAGTAGCTGAACCAAACAAATCTACAAGTGTTTAATTTATTTTTGTATTGTATGCATATAAGTCGCAGTTTATCACAATGATGGCAAAATCTGTCCTACACCTAAATCTATAATAAAAGTCTGCTCAAATCAACAAGTCTTTCCTCTAGAGTAACTGACTGTAAATTGTCCTTAACCAGCCAAACACAAAACACCCTCCCTGTTAATCTGCTGCAGAGGAACTGTTCACTGTCTTTCATCCTCAGAGGGAGCGTGTCTGTAGCAATGATGCTTTATATGTCACATTCTTCAAGCGATAATATTATGCTACTGTTCAAAAGCTTAGTAGGATGTTAAGAAATGGCATGCAATACACTTCTCCTATCCTTCCGTTAATTGGTACATGGCTTTTGTCATTAAAAACATTCCATGATAGAATTAGGAAATACATATTAAAAAGAAAATCAAGAGTGTATGTGCATAGAAGATAAAAACAACAACAAAATCATTGGGAAGAGATTTTTGTGTGATGAGGAGATCTTAATAATACCAGTTCTGAACGATTTCCTACAGTAAACACACACACACACACACACACACACACATTTGCAGAATTTGTGAATGTTTTGAAATAACCTCAACAACATTTTTGTGGGAATTGGAATTTTGCAATGCTTTCAACACATGTTGAAAAGACAGGCAGCATTGAATAGGTAACAAAAAGTAGGACAAACGCTTTTGTTTTATTTTAAATCCTAAAGGGTGATATTTCTACAGGGGGAGTGCTAAGATAAAACCAGTATATTCTCCTGTCACTAACTGCAAATACTTTCTGATGCCAGTGAACTACATTCTCTCTATAACCCTCTGGAAGGAGATCACAAGATGGACTCAAGAGGTGTATCATTTAGGAAAAAAAGTCCCAAGAAGTCCTAAATAGGTCTTTGCCCCAAGGTTTAGTTTATATCAGAAATTGAAGTATTTGTTAAATCCATGCCTTGAACAGACACTTGCTCATTTTTCTATGGTTCATGAGATGCAAATCCTGCTCTAGGGCTTGGGGGTACATGTCAGGAGAGACACAGTGTAGAATAAAGCACCTTCTAAACTTGTAGTCATATAATACTTTACAGAACTATTGATTCTTATGTAGAAATTTGTTGCCCAGTTGGGATCTTTCAGCATCAGATTGTATTTATTATCATTCAAGGAGATCCAAAAATTACATCAATAAATCCCAGGATATATGAACTCTGCATGTAGAATATGACTTTTAAGTTAATAAATTAAAGTTTTTACACTTATGTGTATTTGCTTTTCCTAAAGTGTTTTTAGCAGATACAATAGATCACAAAACATTTGGTAGCAACAAAATTTCACATTATTCTTGAGAAAGTTAAGAAACAAAGATTAAGGGTTTGTCCCTCTAACCCAAGGGTGCATTTAGTATCATGGAGATGCACAGCTTCTGTCAAGATGTTCTGGAGCAGTAATGGCCTAAAACCCTGAGGCTATATAATAGCAGGCCTGCAGAAGACCAGTGAAAAATTTCGATTAGCGGGATACTGCCAAACAGCTGGGATTTTGGAAACATCCAGATGATGGCTTCTTTTTTTTTTTTTAATTTTCCATTAGTATGTTTAGTCCCAATCTTAATTTCCTTAACAATATATACTTTTTGTTAAGTTCCTTACTTTTGCACAGAAGAACCATTTTTTTCTTCTCTTTCCTCTCTTCATCATCAAAGCCTTTAAGGATAGATAATTATGCTGAAAGCAAGCTACTAGCTTTGTCAGGGCACAGACAACACTCTAAAACCATAGCAAATTCCTTTTACCTCACAAAATTTCATTAAATTATTAAATCTGAATCACATTGTGTTCAGCTTTATCCTAGGGTCTTTTATAGGATGTTAAAATTTGCTTAGGTCAATACTCAGAACAAAGTCTATGCTACCTGAGCAGGAAGGCGAGTATTTTTAGATCCTCAGGTGTAACCAGTATAAGATGGTTGTATCACAGTCATGAAGGTTAAGTTGACTCTAGGTTGTTGAATTTGATTGTGGTCCTGTAGAAAAGAATCCTGTTTTCAATTGTCTGCACTATACAGTCCAATAACTGATTCTCATAGTAGGCCCAAATGTTGGTCTTAGGAGACATGATAGAATAATTGTCGTATGTTAAGACCAAATTCTTGCACTTTTCAAGTGACCGGTACTAAAGCTTGTTTTCTTTAAATACTGGCCGACACCAGTGCAGCTATTTGTCAGGCCGGGCTCTGAAACGTGTACCATGAAGTATGGGCCACAGGAAGAGAAATACAGGCCTGTAGAGTGCTGCTAAATAATGCACATAAGTGGACTGAGTTACTTAATTCAAAGGGTCATAATGCTTAAATAAAGCAGTATTTGGCTTTTCTTATGCAAATTAAGCTGCATGAATTTTTTTTGCCTTCTTATCCTTACCAAATAAGCACTCCTTGAAAGTGACCAATAAAAATGCCGACACATCTCTTTATGGGACACTGCTGTTGCTTGAACATCATCTGTCACTTTGCATTACTTTGATGTAGCACAGCATTTTGATACAGTTTGATGTGACAATTCACTGAACAATGTCATCTACAAAAATTCTAAGTTAAAGCTATTTATTTTAAATGTGTTTTTGCAAAATAATAGCATCAAAACTTTAACACTATTGTTTGAAAATAAGTATATCTAGTCCTAGTTATTGGAACATTTAAAATGGCAGAGCACATGTTTCATGAATCAGGATGGATGGCTGACAGGGGCATGGATGTTTTGCTATACCAATAGATTGCTGGTACAATATTTTACAGCTACTTCATCTCTATTCAGAATATTCAAAGGTTTCTAGGTCAACTGCTCCCTATTTATTCAAATTTATATTGACTAGCTTCAGAAAGCAAATCTGACAAAATGATTAATTAGACTTTATAGCTCATTGGCAGGCTGCAGTTTAATAGAATTAGCAGAGCTCAAGTTCATCTTTAAATAATACCATTATGGTCTTCATATTAAAAATGTCAAATTATATTTTTCAGTTGTTACAAAATCCAAGATGACTTACTCTAAACTTACAGCATTGACAATGAAAACTCAGCAGGACACCTTACTTAATACGCAACTTCCACAGCAATAAGAATATTTTCCAAAAATGTATTCAGTGGATCAAGGTGTATAGATTGGCATTTTAAATATAAAATGTTTCTGAATACTCTGATAACACAATTATCTAAACTATATATATTTATCTCTACCAAATTGGAAAAAATTATAACATAATATTCCAATATTTAAAATTATATACATCTGAACTTGCTTATTGTTTTAGATGTCTCCTGAAAAGAAGTTGTGTCTAAAGCAATATTTTGCATATTTTATTAATAATTACATCTGACTTAATTTCAGAAATGAATTCCTAAGAAACACAAGCTGGACTTAAACACAATGAAATGATTGCTTATATCAGAGTAACAATTTATCTCTGATAGGCATATCAAATTAAATGTGTTCAAAACTGAACTCTTGATCTTTTTACCTTGTAACATACTTCTTCCATAACCTTCCACATCTCATTTTATGATGACTTCATCCTTCCCATTGCTTAGGCCAAGCATCTTTGAGTTGCTCTTTGACTGTTTTCTTTCACCTTCATATATATTATAATAGAAAACGTTATTTACACATTCAAAATATATCTTGAATCCAACCATCTTTCACTGCCTCCTTTTTTACCTGGTCTAAATCACCATCATCTTTCACCTGAAGACCTGTGATAGTCTTCCAATTTGTTTTACTGATTCTGTCCTTATTCTTCTATAGGGTACTCCACACAACACTTAAAATAATCCTCTTAATAAGTCAGATCATGTCATGTCTCTGTTCAAAACCCATTTTACTCAGAGGAAAATTCTAAGTACTTGCAATGGTCTATAATGTACCTCAAAATCTGCTCACCCCTACCCATCACATTCCTCTCTGACCTCATCTATTACTACTTTCCTCCTCACTCTGTTCCAGTCACACTACTCTAAGTAGTTCAATCATAACCTCACCTTAGGACATTTATACTAGCTCTTTGCTCTAACTGAAATGTTCTTCCTCTGGGTATTTGCTTCATAACACCCTACGTTATTTCTTATTTTTATTGTTTAATTTTTGTTCTCCCTGATAAAATATAAGATCCATGAGGGTGAGATCAATGCCTATGTCATGCACTAATATAGCTCCAACACCAAATATAGTGACTGCACTCTGTAAAGATTTGTTGAATTGAGAGTACGTGGGTATAAAACAAGTTAGTAAGGTCAGATTGAGGTGCTTCATAGGACAGGACCTTGTAACGAATTAGACCTACTAGATTCTGAGTAGTCTAGCTTCAAACTCCTGTCTCTTGATAGTTCCTAGAGCTCAAGGTTATTGGCACTATCATGACACTATAACTGAGACCTACAGGCCTTCCATTCAAATCTCATGTTAAGGGAGCAGTATCTTCCTTGTTATTCCCCAGTCACATAACTGTTCCCAGTGGATTTTCCAAAGAATTTTAGGTAGTCTATTAGCTCAAACAGCCAAGGGCCAGAAATGAAAACCGGGAAAACAATCAGATGCCCCAATTAACACTTTAAGCTTTACTAACTAGCTGGTCACCCCACTGAGTTGCCTAATAATATCCATATTCCTGCCCAGACTCGCATAAGTAAACATGTAGGCTATGGATACTGCCATATACCTTTGTCCTGAAAAGAGACATGATGATTCTACTTCAGTCTCTTTATCCCTGATAAAGACATAATTAAATAAGTGGTTTTTTTTCTTTTTTTGGTGAGAAGTATGAGGCAGCTGGAGACAATCTTCCAAAAAAGTGATTCAAAGTTTGAAATTAAGCCATATTCTTTTTTTTACTCACATTCACAAAAAGCAAAGAGTCAAATGCATGAACACAATAGTTTCTCTTTCCAATCGGCACATATTTTTATCACTACTTGACACTATACCTAATGTTTAGTAGAAAAATGTCAAGTTCATTTGCTACTTTCAAGCCATTTTAACATCTTATTCGCCTTTATTCCTTTTGAGGGAAAGGTACCTATTTTATATACTGACCTTTCAGAGCTCCTAAAAGGGAGGGACATTTCAAGGTATTCAGAAGTGATGTAAAATATTAAAACTTGTCAAATGCTTCACTTTGATATTTGAGCTTATGTCTTGGAACTCCAACAATGAAATAAAATATATTCATCAGATGAAAATGAGCTTTTGCACCATTTTCCAATCCTGCCTATTTATGTGCCTGCTTATTATCTTGCATTTTCCAAAATTAAATACTCGTTTTGAATTATAAACAATGAAATTTTTCTAGCTAATACAGCTACTTTTGCATTGCTCTGTCTTAATTTTCAGCAACATAATTCATAGAGTATAGTTGCAATCAATTCCAATAAATTTTGTATTTTATTCATTTTGCCATATAGGCAGGTAAAAGCTGACAGAGATATAGAGTGGCTTCTATTGTGGAAGATATATGTAAACATTTGCACTTTGGAACATAACATACCAAAGAAAAAGGGGAACCATGCAGAATAATGGGGTCCCTAAAGCCCACTTTTGCATGCCTATCATGTGGCCACAAAAAGTTACTAAAAGCAAAAAAAATCTCTGAAAAGTATATATTTTGTACTTTTATTTATTAAAATCCCTAAGTATCCATTCACTCACTAGTCTTTGATATACAGAAGATACTATTTAAATGTGAGTAAGCTGATAGAATTTTTTTTGTATATATTACATCTATTACCCTTTACAATCACCATTTTTAATTTCTTTAAATAGGAACGGGAAGTTAAAGGACACTTTTAAATCAATCTGAATGCAAAATGTTTCTAGAATTTTATCAACTTAAAATTTTTCTCCTTGGTGCCTCATGACTGTTTTGGTGACAAATTTAAAAGGACCCATTTTTATTGAATCTTTATAAAGCACTTATACCAGTTTTTATTAAAATAATACATTCCTTCTTACACCCATATGTTATCATTTTGAATAAAAGACAAATACGTAATTTGAATAATAAGTACAACTTATAACAAGGTTTGAGGAAAGATAGAATGAATTCTTGGTAAACATATAGCTCATCTGATGAGAAAAGAAATGAATAAACATATTATACAGAGTAGTCTATTTCCTGTGTAAATTAATGTGCAGTAGGTGCTAGATTTTAAAGAGGGAAAAGAAAATGCTAATATTGCCAACTTAGTTAAGTAGATACGGGTTAAGAGATTTTTATTATATTCCTGTATATCCCCAATTGGGAAAAGAGAGGTGGCTATTACTGTTTAAATTTGTTTTCTCTATTTGTTGTTTTTCAACTTACCAGAAACAAAACAATATAAAGATACATAAATTTAAAGGCAAATGCCTACCCACTCCCCCAACTGTGTTCTTTTGAGTTTAATGACTTACTCTATATTATTTTATATATTTATCGATGCTCATACAGACATTCAGAATCATAGGTAAACACATATTATTTTGTTTGTACTGAAACAGAATCAACTCGTGAACAGTACCCTGGAATCTTTTAAACTGAATTCATCGTTTTTAAGTCTTCTGGGGAATACAAGGACAATGAACAGGGAATATTTTTTACAATTTCCATATAAATCCATTTTATAATTTCCTCTAAAGAATAATCCCACTGTTAAAATTAAATGATCCAGAAACACTGAATTTAGATCATGTAATAAAAGAATAGGTATAATCTATTGAAATCTATGTGGTATAATGTGTGCTACATAGTTTACATATATTATTACTTTATTACTCAAAACAATCTTGTGAGGCAGGTATTATTATCCCCTTTACAGATAAGAAAATTAGGCCAAAAGACGTTGAGTAATTTGACCAAGATTACACATCTACTCAATATTAGAGACATGGCTGTAACCCAGAGAAAAATGTCTGACTACAGAGCCAATGTAATTAAACACTATACCTCAATAACTTCATGTCTAAGATCAGCAAAAATACAATTTGTATTTATTGCTTGTGTTTCTTAATTTGACAAAACTCTCTGGAAAAGTAACTTTAAGGATACATACCCTAAACCAAAATTTATGTTGTAATGAATAAAAGAAAAAAAACAAGGTTGCTGTTGATTTAATAAAAATTTGTGACAGAAATCAAGAACAGTTCTTATAAAAAAGTAATATGCAATTAAAATTGGGCTTTGGTAAGGGTAATAGGTTGTGAATATTATATATATGTTGTTACAATAAATCTCTTAGGCCTATTATCAAATGACATATACCATGGAAACATTTGAAGTTGAAATTACAACCATTAAAATTTTGAGAGGTGAATCATCTCTAAATATATTGTTTAACAGAAGTTCATTATCTCAGTTATTTTGGCAATTAGATGATAGATCAGATAAGATAATTTACATCTAGCTTAATAATCTAAGAGAAAGAGAGGATCAGTTTGTCAGTCCAATCTATACTGGATTATTAAACCATCTCTAAGGTAGGGCCTGGTTTTACTGTGTCAAAGGTATTTAAAACACTTTTGTTAAACCTTTAAATCATGCTTAATTTGTCCCAGATCAAATACATACCCTCACAGAGTATGAGCACAGCCATTTTCTTTGTTCATTTTGAAATTTGGTGACATACTATCTGTTGTCTTCCTTTTAAATTACAGTGCAAAAAAAGTGGCATTTCTGTTGCTCTTTCAGAACTCCTCAAAAGATAATTTTCACAAAAGCTGCGACTTTTTCTTTAAATCTGAGCATATGTACTTCTTATTAAAGAAGAAAAGGTGACACTATGTGTAAGTTTTCTTACAATATTGCACCTCAATAATTCGCCAGGGCTTTAGTTCAAAACTAGTTATCTTATATTTCAATCAGAAATGTTGCAGTTTATCATGCATGTTATTAAATTAAGTATTTTCCCCCATGTTTTCCTAAATGTATGAGTGTGAAATGCACCTGAATAGTTGACATTCTGAATTCTGAAGAGGAAAGTATTTTAATGGATATCTAAGAGATAAGTATAAAAAGATAGGTGAGTCAAGGAGAGGAAAATCATACCTCTAGCTAAAATCAACAGTTTAGGTGACTCCAGACGTCACAACGTGCAAATACAAATGCCTACAGGCCAGGCAGAAAGAGTAAATGAGTAAAGACTTTGTTAAGCGTGGAGATGCAATAGGGAGCTGCGTGCTCAGGGCAACTGGAGAGCACGTTCCTTTTCTAATGAGAACTCGGACTTCTCACCTCCACATTATTTTTGCCATGAGCGAATATATGAGAGTTGCCTAAGCTTCTGAACCTTTTTCTCATGAGAAACCAAAAATCTAGATTTGTATGTGAAATCCCTGGTATTTAAATACTAGCCACCTAGAAAATTAAAGAAAAAAACATGGCGTGCTAGAAATAAACACAACTGTGGGATTGATTTGTACCATTGGCCATAAATTTCTGACCTCTGGAATAGAAACATGAAATTCCATGGTTCTTTAATAAATAAAGCAATATCCTTGTGCTTGCCTCTTAGAAAGTGTGCTTAACAGCTGCGCCCCAATACGCACACAGATACATATACCACAGAGAGTACTCCGTTTTCATAATTAGGAAACACCTACCCAAAATCCAAATGCTGCCCTTTTCCTATCCTTCAGGTGAAATAAGGATAGGTAGCCTCATCAATTCTGCTGTCAAACTCTGAAGCTTGATGCTTTCACATTTGGGAAACACAAAAGCAATTTGATAATATGTAAAGTCTTTAGCCCAGTGTCTGTCCCATGGTAGTTTTTCCATAAAGGTTAGTTTGATTTCCATTCTACATGGTGATGAAGAGTAACTATCACACTCTCTAGAAGAGTGTTTATTACACAATTAAACCCATATTGATTTATTTCTTCAGCTGGATAATTGACATTCTTTCATAAAGACAGTGACATTATCAATGATTAGCATACATGCCACTGGACTTCTAGATTTGGAATATATGTGCAGTCATTCTTATGACTTTGGGAGACAGGATATATATTTGCTGGGTATTTCTTCCCATCCCTTCATATTTAGATCCCAGCTATATATAGGAGTCAGAGAAAAAGAAACAAAATGGAAGGATGAAGGGTCATTGTTCTCTAACATTGCCCTCTGCTCTGCCACACCACAGAAAGTGGAAGAACTAAGAGTGAAAAGGCCTTGGTACCATTTTTTAATGAAAAAGTAGATCTGAGAGTTAAGAGATGTAAGTTAAACTAGTTAAACTAATTTCTAGTTGAACTGTAGGTCCTTAAACAAATTATTTTGCTTTTATTTGGCTTAGATTCCTCATATATCAAAGCTGTAGTTTGGAGAGCTAGAAACAATCTTAGCCTTGCCTATCACGTGGGACTCTTGACAGAAAAAAAAAGTAGCTTAATGGATGGTATATCTTTTCAGAAGTCAGATATGTCAGAATATAAAAGCAGGGAACTATTGTCTTTATCTCTGGAGTCTTTATCCCTTCCAAAGTTCCATAAAGTTCTCTATGGAGACAGTGTGCTTTTTCAATAAAAACTGTTGCTTTTTCATTAAAAACATGTGGTATGTTCACTAAAGCAATTGGTTCCTTGGGCATAGTTGTCTAACACAGTGGTTTTTCAATCAATTTTTTCCTCTCTTTTGACCCAGAGGGCATTTGGACATATCTAGGGACATTTTTGGTTGTCACAACTGGGTTGGGGGGGTGCTGCTGGCATATAACGGATAGAGCCCAAGGATGCCAGTGAACATTCTACGATGTACAGGAGAGTGGCTCACACTAAAGAATTATGGTGTTCAAATGTCACTAGGGCTGAGGGTGAGAAATTCTGGTCAAAACTCTAAAGAAGCATAATTTTATTCCTAGTCCCTATAAATAAGTGCCTCTTTATACATTTCCCAATCCAGCCTTCAATAATCTAAGCATTCTAAACTGCACATTTATTATCTTGAGAGGAAATCATCTAGACATTTAAAGTTTACTGACCGAAGAAGTAAATTTTACCTTTGTTGGAAATTTTGGACAGTGCTTGATACCCCTGATGAAGTCTACATTCATTTATTCCCTCGTTTATATATACACTCAGTAGCCAAAAATTAATTGGACACTGACTCTGTTCATAGTTCTTTGCCCATCAGTAAGAGTCATAAAAATTGGTCTATCATATGCCTTTGTCTTCTAATTACTTGCATTGTAAGGATTATACGAGGCAGATCCATGAGATGAATCATGCCTACAGACATTGTTTGACCAGCACAGGATTTTTGTTTGTTTTACTTTTTAAAAATATATTTTACCCAGGTACATGTATTTTATAGTTTGGCCACAGTAGCCACTTACATAACCTTCCATGCTCTTAAAGATTTTTGAGTTTGAGATCCCTGGATTTCAAATCTGGCTAGGAGGAATAAAAAGTGGATATATGAAATATGAAAAAGCATTTAATGAGAAAAATGTATAAATAGGCACCAATTTCTAGGCATCAGTTTTCTCATCTGTAAAATGAGGCAGTTGAATTTTGTGACCTTTAAATCCTAATATTTTATAATATCAGAATGATGCCAGTAATATGTGCTTTACATGGAAAAATTCATTATGGCCTGAAGTATTCAGGAAAGATTTAAAGGAAGAGGTGTTACTTGAACTTAACATTGAAGGATGGGTGGGATTTGGAAATGGAAAGAGTTGAGAGTAGAGGCAAAAGGACGTTATGGGGGAATTACGTGAGCAAAGATACATGTATAAGGAATATTGAACTGATAGTTACTAGCCTAATGTAGTTCCTTCAGGTGTTTGCTATAGCAAATTAAGAGATAAGGCAAGAGAATCTTGAATCCTAACCTGTTGGATTTATTCTGTGGTGATGTAGATTTGTATACTGTAGTTTTGTACAAAAATAATTGACATAATGCTCCATGAGGGCAGAGACTGCTGTCTGTCATGTTTCCTGCCCTTTCTGCAATACGTAGAAAAGTACCAGGTACAAAATATATCCTTATAAGTATTTGTTAAATAAATAATGAAAGCAGTTGTTATGCAGCATTGGCCAAAGTAAGAAGACAAAATAATTCAAGACGAATTAGGAGACTGTTATTAGAAGGTCTCCAGATACAAGGTGCTGATCTCATTGAATTTGAGTGGAAAGACTGAAAATCCTGTCTTGATAGAAATCATTTACTTGAGAAATCAAGGCTTGGTAGCTTATGAAACTGGAAAAGAAATTCTAGAAACACAAAATATTCTCATCAGTATTCTCACCCATTACCTGGGGTGAAAGGAGTCATACATTTGCAGCAAGATTTATTTTTAATTTACCTATATGGAAACCTGAGACCTCCAATAACTTAATATGACCCTAATTATTGTGCCTATGATCAAATTTATGAAAGCCCCAGGTTTAATTAGTCTTCGACTCTCAAAAAGTTGTGATTTATACTTGGAAATTGGTAGACTAGCATCAAAGTGTATGAAAGGAGGACATTACTGGAAGGGGTAGCCGTGAATTGTTTGGCTGAATGCACTTTAACCCAAAAATAGTATCAACATTTTATTGTGCAAAACAATACAATTATCTAACCTGACCCTCACCACTAGCCTCATTAAGAACCATAAGCAGAGTTCAGAAGTGTGACTCAGTTAAAAAGAATTAACCTGTGCTCTAAAGGAGCTGTGAAGAATACACTACAACATAGGCTTTAGTTATTTCCTTGTATCTCCAGAACTGTATACCAATAATTTTCACTCATAGTAGTCGCCCTAAATTTCATAAGATTCTTGATTACCGAGGAAGATTTCACAATATTGATGGTGACTCCCATACTTTCAGATTCATTGTGAAAAAAATTTTCAGAAAAAATTTAGTAAACACAGAACTGCTACCTTTTTTTGACAGGTAAATGATATTAAGGCAATCAAACTACCATTTATTATCATAATTTCCTAAAATAACATTTAACACTCAAAATCATGAAGAACATAACTTAATATTAGCATTATAATATGCTTTGATTTCTTACCAAAGTAGGAAAGTGAACTCAGAAACTAGGTAAAATGTTAAGGAGTGTGGGCTCTGGAATCAGGAGAAGTTATTGTCTTCATTCCCTTACATATAAAAATAAATAAATAGAATCTACATTAAAGTGGTTCTATGAGATTTATGCACAAAATATCATAGAACAGAATCTGGCAGAAACCGAATACTCAATAATTGTTAGCTTCTATCATCATTGACAATAGTTGCAGCAAACTTTTTCAGCTTAGCCCTACTTCTGCAAAAAGTTCAACCATACAGAACTTCATCCTTTAGCATTCTATTAGGTTTTTAAACATGCACACACACACGCACACAGAGGAATGTGATAATAATGAGTCATTCAATGTCAGGCATACTTAGGGGATAATATGCACTTATTTTGTTAAGATGTCTCATTATTCATACTTAGAGAAGACATGTGGCCAAAATTACTTTCTCCTATCATCACTACTTAAATGAAGAACAACTATATCATCAAGCCTTAATAAAAAAGAAACATCTTTATCCTATTAACCAGTTTCATTGGTTTAAGCACGCTAATGTATATTTTCCTCCAAATATCCTAAAAACAATCCCAAGAGAGCCTAAATAAGTGCATAGTGGAATTTTACTGCCTGATCTGTCTGATTCCAAAGTTTTCATCTTTCACCAATGTCCTCTTAATATAGGGAACACATATTACATTGGCAGCACCCAGACTATTTATTGGAACTAGGGTGATGATCTTAAGCCAGTCAATTTAGAGTTCTGATAAGCTGCCTCACTCATTGTAGTCTTAATTCTAGTTATTATTCAGTCCACTTTGGTGCGACCTAGGTGGAAATAAACACAATTTTTTATAGCCACCTGATCTTTCACACGGACTCCTTTCATCTCACCTTGATCCCATCTCTCTTTTACAGGACTTACTTCTGAATTCCACCTAGGCTCTATCTATGCTGCCTTTACTCTTAAAATTACATGCCCTCCCTTTGTCATTCTCCAGTTTTTCTCTCTGTTCAAATGAACAATATTCTTTAAAAACTGGAGCAGTAATAAAGCAATGGATTCCACTCACAGGTATATTTAAAAAATGCTCTCTTTTTTCTTTAAGGCAGAAGACCTTGGAGAGCATTCCTAGAATGTTTCTCACCCTCACCCTGGAGGCTGCTCCCAGCAGTCTTTTCCACTTCAACTCAAAAGCCAGCTAGGCATTAAGCACTGTTAGGGATCTTCAGTTACAGAATAAATAAGACTTTATAACAAAAGTAAAAATTTTAAAGATTCCTCTTTTCTACAGATTATCTCATGTTGTATGCATCCCTGAAAGAAAGGTTCATCATGTGGATGGCACTGTTTATGTCTCTGCGGAAGATGTCCCTAAGCAACCAGGGTTTTTATTATAACTAAAGTACTAGAGTTATTATTTGAAAAATTTGGGATAGAAAGATATGCAGGGTTGTTCCTATGTAAGTGATTCTGTATCCAAGCAGGAGCGAGAAAGAATATTTATGACAAAGACTGGAAGCTGTGTGAAAATTTCCTAGATCTACAAATTCAGGCACTACTGCAAGGTACTACATGACATAACCCTGCCAAGACTAGGGGGTCCCCATATAACTTCTGGGGAAGGTGAAAATTTACCTTATGCTACTTGGAGAAGCAGCTTCAGAGAACTATATGCTGCAAACTATAAAAAGAAGTGAGATGCAGTGTAGTGGTATTTAGTGGGAATTATCACACTGGTTTGCTTCCTAATTACTCTTGAATGCTCAGTGCAGTAAACCTCATCAAAATTTTGCAATCCTAAAAATAAAGCTCTAGACAACTCTTGAGATTTACCAAAGTTTCTAAGCACACACAATCCCTGACCATTCTAGGAGTAACAGTGGAAGCTATTGACAGCAGTATAGGCAATTAGTTGAGATGATACATATTACTGTGGATAAACCACAGCATTTGCCATTGGGATTGTTGACATTATGGACAATTTGGTATCCTTCTTATTGAGGGTAAAACTTGGTTACATTGAAGATTCAGAAACTAAAGTCATTTAGGACCGTTAGATATCCAGAAGGGAGAATATAAAGATAATATTGCACAAAATGATGCACCTTTTTTTCTTATAACCTAGCCTGGACTTAATGTGGAAAGGCTTATTCTAGTGCATCATCTGACTTAGCTAGTTTATCAACCAATGGAAAATATCTGTCAAAGTACAATTTGTGTGTTTTGCTTTTGCTTTGAGGGGATAAATTTGGATATAACAAAAGATTTTGTGAGATAAAAGTTGCATCTTTTAAAAAAGATTTTATTGAATGGAAAAAATCTTTCTGAAAATAGAGTGAGCTTTCTCTATGGTTTTTATTTATTTTTTAATTTCCAATCAAATGATTTATATGCCCTAACCTCTCAAATACTATGGAGAAAAGAAAGGATTTTCAAGGACAGAATTCCTTTTTTGAAACGTAAGGGGACAATTTGACACATTAAGTAGATAAAGAATGCATGACTACAATTTAAGAGGTAATTTTTTAAGGTCTATCACAAATCTTAAAATATTCAATTTATTCAATTTCCATAATAGATTGATAACAATAGATGAACATTTCACTATGCTGCCATCACCTTGTCAAATAACTTAAAATATGAGTTGATGCTGAATGCACATTAGTAAATCATTATATTTATATAAGTATGACTTTCAGATAGAAAACTTGATAAAATATTATCGAATGCTGAATCTGAAATAAGCCCCAACGGAAAGCAAAGAGCTCAGAATAAACATTTTCAGCCAGGTTCAAATTATTTTCACATACTTCATCATATTTTTAGTGGTTATACATTTGTCCTATTTGTAGGTTCAGAAAATGAGAAAATCATGTATGCATTTTCTATTTTTTATACAAAAGATCATCTCTTGATTTAGATTCTTAACAACTGATAGCCTTAACTTCATTGCTATGTAAGATGATAGAAGAAATGATTTATTACATTCTGTCATTTTTTCTAGAGAAGAATAATCTTCGTTCTCAGTATTAAAGTGGCTTTCAGTCAAATCAGTCAACCATAGATCATGTCATAAGACTGTCTTCTGATGTTAATAAAGCATTCTGTAATAAGGAGTTTTTATGTGTTGTATTTATAGATAGTGAAAAAACTATAATAGGCTGCTTAGAAAAGGGCTATAGTAAGTGTAATTTCTGATAATATTATAGTTTAAAATTCTTAGTTGTGTGGTTTTCTTTGTGAATAGTAAATATTTGAATACACCAACATATGTTTTTCTCATTAATTTTAAGAAATAACTTAAGAAGTTTTTGAAGTATATTTCATTAAAAGAAAAGCTCTGTATTATAGAGACAAAATGATTATGCTGTATCTTGGGCATTGTCTTATAGATGATACTGTATCTTTATTTAAATGCTTCTTTCTTAGATATACTTATACAAGACTGATATTACTTTCAAGAAGAAAAATGGAATGATTTACAATAGTAAATCATTCCATTTTTCTATTTAATCACATAAAATTATTTCTCTAATTATTTTATGGACTGTATGATAGTAGAGCAATATAAAAATTCTTGAGATGAAAAAATCACAGCATATTTATTTCTAGAATAATACCAAACTTGTTCAAGCATTGACACCTTTCTGGTTAGATATTCATTAAAGTGCATAATTTAAATTACCTATGAATACTTTTGGGCATACTATAAATTCATTGCTTCTACATTACCAATGATAAGGAAAGTGACATTTACTACAGAAATGACATATTTAAAAGTATGACTGAAAAATGAGTTATCTTAGGGTCATCATATTCAGTTTGGTAATTGAACAATGCATGTCTTAAGCACATAGAAACAGAAGCATCAATTATCTTTTACAGAATAAGTAAGAAATTCCCTTTTCTGTTAGCTGGAACTCTGGTAATAGTTATTTGATTATATGTGTCAGCACTTAATTCTGTGCTCAAATTTGATAGATATATTTAAAGCTATCAAATATTGTTATTTTGATATCCTAAAAGTGAAAGATTTTTTCTGCTTCAAAAAGTAATGAAAGGAACTAAATTTGCAAAATATTATTTTATGTAAGTAGAAGATATATGAGCAAGATCCAAGCATATTATTTTAACCCAGTCACATACAGAAGTTGCATAAAATATTGAGACTTAAATTTTTTCTGTTTTTGTTGATTTTTATGGTTTCATTACTAAGGTCAGATGGAAAAACTGGAAATTATCTGATGACATCTTACTTATTAAATAATAATTTAAATTATCAGGAAGAGAAATGTACCTAAAAATGACCCAAATATTCTTAAACCTCACTTCATGAGCTTCAGGAAACATGGCTAAACTGATACTCTGTTTAGTACTATGGAATTTATTGATATTTCTATGGTGTGTTTATATATATATATATATATATATATATATATATATATATATATATATACACACATACAGTTCACTGGGTTATTTTCTATTTTAGCTTATTTCTCCCTTTGAATACTACAAATTGCATTCTTGTCCTCAGAGAGTCATCCAACAGAAGTTGGGTTTTGAAAAAGTCAGGTTGTTAGATTACTTATCAGTATATACTGGCGAGTTATTTCATGGCACTGAATTAGATTGCTAAAGTACAACCTTTACAATCTATCACTTTTTCAGATCTTTTAAGTGTCATTGATATCATCTTGGAAATTTCAATCACCACAGTGAGGACTGCCTTTGGAAATTATTGATGTCTATAATATAGTAATATGTCAAAGCAACAATGTCATTTTTGCGTGGCTCCCACTTTGTGTAGGTATTAAAGGAAATGAAATGGGAGATAAAGCAGTCAAAAAGGCTTTGTAAAATCATTCAGGAGTATCAAATATTTAATGATTTTAAAGAGAATATAATTTATTACAAAACAAAGAATAGATGCCAAATGATGAGGGCTAAGTAATGAGGGTTGAACAGGTTTCCATAAATACAAAATTTACAGATTAATTATATTGCCCAACCCATTTCTTAAAACATCAAGAAATATTCTTTTTGTGGGTACCCAAATATTCTAAGTACTGTCTAAATTTGTATTTGATGGGCTGCCCTGTAGTCACATTTTTTCTAATTGAAACAGCATAGGCTTGTAATCAGATAGTATATTATATTCTTTTTCCAATAGTTGAACAGGTAATTGTGAGTTCATATTAATTTGGATAATGCACACCTACTTACATAATAATAATCTACTTTAATTATTAGAATAATTAAAATATATCTTGTGCCCCTGAAATCCTAAAATTACAGGAATGCAGTAAATTAACAATAAAGTATATAATCTATTCTTTTAAAAAGTGATTAGATTTTTAAAGTCAGGTAATTTAGATTTTTCTAATAAAATAGTGTATTTTGTTTCAACTGGTTATTTTTGCATCATGTATATAGATTTGGAGTCATTTACCTTATATTTCCTTAATAAATTACATTGTATCTTCCTATAGTCAATAAAGATAATAAAATTGCCCTTATCCTGAGTCTTTCGTGGGAGGGGCAGTAATATTTTCAGCACTACCTATCAACTATTCCCCACTGCTCAGTCCAAGGTGAGAGTTTCCCAGGAAATGAAATAACAAGGCAAATCAGTGCTATGTTACAATGTCTGGAGGAAAGGCAGAGAAGCCACACCAGGATAAATCACCGTCATAGTTTCTTAACAGTCTTATTTTAAAAGATTTCTTGGGTAGAGCTAGTCATAAACATAACTGTGTGACTATTACAAAAGTCAGTAATAACTTACTTATTATCTATGTGCACATGGCCTCCTAAATCAGATTTACCTTTTATAACTTGCAACCTGTTGCTAGCTCCCTTTTTTCATCTCTATAGTCTAAAATGCTCCAAACTAATTTTCCTCATACTGCCTCTATTTATTATTAGCAACAAAGTCTCATCTTTCATGTTCACTCCAAACCTTCTACTACTACTGCTATTACTAATACCTTTTCACTATGCTTCCTCCAAGCTCCATCCTCATTTATTCACTTATGTATCAATCTATCATACCAGGGTCTGTGATTTATACTCCACTGAAATTCTTTGTAGTGCCTTCCTGGCACTAACGAATGTTAACTGAGTATTTAACTTATTACATGTTAAGAATTGTTCTAAATTTTTTCATGTATACTGTTATCACCTCCATTTTATAGTTAAAGAAATTAAGGAACAGAGATGTTAACTAACTTTCTGATTCATGGTGTAATCAAATCCTTAGCCCAGTAAGCTTAACAAATGTGCTAAACTGCCTCTTGAGTATTAGACAACATTCCTTCTTTTAGTAGGCATTAATTGAATAGTATACTATTGGCTCTTAGAGTGAAAGGAAACAAGAATATGGGCCTTCCATCTGACAGGGAAGGTATGAATACAACAGCAAAGCTATCTCCTATAACTAATGTGATCTTTCTGATAGCCAACCTGTTTGGTGGCAATATTTAAAAAAAAAAATAAGTAAAACAATTTTTACCATGTCAATTTACCATATTTCAGTATTCTTCAGTGAAGCATTTTCTATTGACTAACACCTTTTTTTCCTATAAATTCTTACTGTCAAGTACCCCTCACACCCTTCCATGAATTTCTTTACAAGAAAGTAGAATGGGGGTGTTGCTTACATGACTTCCCAGCAATGGAACATGAGTGAGAATTCCTCAACCTTGATGAGGTTTCAGCTAATGAGCAGCTGATTTGGCATAATCCCTGGATCACTTGACCTTGACTGGCCCCACTCCTACCTCTAGTTCAAGGCATTTTCATCCTGACAAAGGCTTCTGCTTGTTGCTCTACTCATCGCCACATAGCTATATTTCTCTCTAGGGATGGGGAACTTCTGCATGCCATGTGAAGGCCTCACTGAATCAGAAGCACTCTCTCAGGTTCATTAATTTATCTTTGCCATAATTGTGCTATCACTAGTACCACTACCACCACTATCACCCACCACATCCATAGTCTTT
The DNA here is from genome assembly GCA_029783875.1 of Phataginus tricuspis. Lineage (NCBI taxonomy): Eukaryota > Metazoa > Chordata > Mammalia > Pholidota > Manidae > Phataginus > Phataginus tricuspis. Next base: position 69,204,271 of record JAQQAC010016209.1, read on the forward strand.
TTTCAGATTTCCAAGTACAGAGTGAGTACAGAAACCTGGGAACACCTGGAAAACAATGGATCTCATATGTCAATACCTGTTTATCATACTTCTGACTGTATCCATATTCCTGCAGTTCCTTGGGTTGGAGGTACCTTTTCTTTTTATCTTTTGGCAGACTTCCATTTGGTCATGGTAGGAAAAATGGAAGTTGCCATGGCCAGGATCCTCACCTAAGCCTGATATACTTGATGATAATTGGCCTACTGTGGACAGGCTAATGCTTACACACCTGTTGGCAATAAGCCAGTATTCCCCGTGTTGCTGTATAAAGAGCTCTGCCCAGTGCTTGGGGCAGAATAGAGGCTGGAGGTGAAGTTAGAGCCTGGAGCAGAGGCAGAGCCTGGAGCAGAGGAGAGGCAGAGATGGAGGCAGGCTCACCAGTTGCAGACCTGACTCTAGCAGTTGACCTGCCACAGTGAGAATAAAATTTATTATAAACACTTCTACCTCCACAACATTCTGTTCTTGTTACTCAGTCTCCCTGAATCCAGAGTGAACTTCCCCAGAGCTAGTAACCCCCTTGGGCTAGAGCTACAGTCACATTCTTCTCTTTTGAGAGGTAACTTTTATATTTTCCCTTAAATAATAAATAGCGATTTATACAGTGAGAAAAAACAGGTGAGCAAGCATTTAAAAAAATTTTATGTGGTTATGATTAATACTTAAATATATCACCTTCTTCTGATTTTGGTCTGTTATCATAAGAATTTTTGTAGTATTATTAAAAACTTACATGGTTTTTATGATGGCAGAATATTCAATTAGATAATTTAACTCTAGTTGAGTACACCTATTCCCCTAACCTTATTATTTAAAATTTCAAATCTCCCTTTTTTTAGAAATAACATTGTTATAGATTTGTTTCATCTGCAAATGTCTTTTATCTATAGTTAGGACTATTTCCTTAGGATATATTGCCAGGAGTGTAATTAATGTACCAAATAATATAAATGTTCTTTTAAAATTTTTATTCTTAAAAATGTGTATTAGAAATACAGAAATAAGAAAATACAGAAGAGCAGAAATAAAAGGTTAAAAATCAACTGTGATCAAGCCTGCTTGTTTTTTATAATTTGTAAGTTTGTACATTTGAAAATTACTTATATTATCAGTAAAATACATTTTATTATCATGAATCCATCTCCATCTATTATTAATATATTTGGGTGGTTTACTGTCAATATTTTCACAACATACACAAACAGAAGAACAAAATTAAGGTTTTTGTAAACTGATTTCCAGTAAGATTCCACTGATTCTTCTTTACATTGGCAGTGTGTTTGAGATTATCCTTGGTCACTCACCATCTCTGTCATTGAGTTTTCTCACTGGTTAATTGAAAATTTGTTTAAACAGCCTCAAATTGTTTATAAAATGCAATTACTTGATTGCTAGTGAGGTCAAACTTTTTGCAAAATTTTATTCAGATTTGAATTTCCACTGTAGAGAAAAATACAATTTAACCTTTCTGCACTGTTTCTTAAATTCTTACTGTTTTCATCTCTATTCATATGATCTTTCTGTAAATAAAACATGATTTCTTTGACGACGATCATTGTCTTGCCAATGGGTTTCAACCCCGGGCAAGTTCACTATGGATTCAATTTGACCAAATAAATGACAGTAGAATGTTCTTGGGGTGAAAGGGATTATACCCAATTTTATTTCCACGATGGCAGGTCAATCACTAGAATCCTGTCCACTCAGAGAGAGTCTGCATGCAGCAAGCCAGTTTCTGCCTCTGGGCCTCTCTACCTGCACAGCCGTCCCACTGCCTCTGTGCTGCCACCACTCACGCCTCTGCTCTACCCTCCTGCAGCCTTGCAGCCGTAGGATCCTGTTACGCAGAACACTGGGCAGGGCTCTTTATATAGAGTCAATAATAACGTATTGCCCACACATGTGTAGTGAGCTAGCCAACCAGGGGCAGGTGAGAATCCTGGCCACAGGAACCTCCATTTTGTCCACAGTCATGTTATATACTTTTTTCTGATTTGATGAATACATTTTAATTTTATGAAATCTTACAATATAACGAATATTTTATTATTCTTTTATTTTTTAGATTATGTTCGTGTTTGAAAATTTAGAAAATAAGACATTTCTAAGTATAAACATTGAAATCTTTCATGATTTCAACAACCATGCTTGATTACTATAAATAAATTTTATTCTCGTCAGACCTATGCACATATGTATGTGGCTATCCTAATATTTAATACAAAATTAAGATTAAATCATAGGCTAAATTTTCTATCATTTCATTTTCCTGTGGTCATTCACCTTTATCTTTAAATTTTGATTTATTAATTTGGAAAATATTTATTAGCATTTATTAAATGGCAGGTTCTGTGCTAACTTTTGAGGAATTTAACAAATTGTAAACTAAAGTAAATTAAATAGAATCTCTGGACTATATTTTAGTGGGGAAGTCAAAAAGTAATGAGGTAATTGCAATTTGGTGTATTTTTGAAAAAATGTATATTTTCTCTGTGTGTTTGCATAGTATTCTATCCTATAAATAAACCTTGCTTTTTTAAACTGAGGCTTTATATGGGCATTTATAAAATTCTTAATGCATATGATAGAACAGCTTTGTAGAAAGGCAGGATTAATAATTTCATGAACAGACTTTTAAAATGACTTGGTGAAATTGGGCATTATGCTTCTAAAAAACATCTCATTAATTTGGTGGAAAATTGCAACCCATCAGTATTTTAATTTTCATTGTTCACAACTACATCAATCATTTTTCACATGCCTATGGCAATTTGCTTTTTCTCTATATTTCTAGTGATTGACCTGCCACCGTGGAAATAAAGTTGGGTATAAACCCTTTTACCCCAAGAATGTTCCACTGTCATTTCTTTGGTCACATTGAATCCATAGTGAACTTGCCCAGGGCTGAAACCCATTGGCAAGACAATGATCATCAAAGAAATCATGTTTTATTTACAGAAAGATCATAAATAGAGATGAAAACCAGTAAGAATTTAAGAAATAGTGGAGAAAGGTTAAATTGTACTTTTCTCTACAGTGGAAATTCAAATCTGAATAAAATTTTGCAAAAACTTTGACCTCACTAGTAATCAATTCTTTTCAGGATCTTTGCTTATTATTCTACTAGAATGTTTCTTTTTCATATATTATCTTATTAGATCACTTTTTAATTAATTCTATTGAATTTTTCTCTTTCTTCCATATGTGTCTCATTTTTTATTTTGTTCATGAGCTTGCTTCTTTATTTACATTCAGAATATTTAAATGTTTATGAAGTCAAGTCAATCAATCTTTTCCTATATGGCTTCTGTCTATTGTGCTCTTAAAAAGCCTTTCCAACCTCCAGATTATATAAAAATTCACCAAAGTTTTCTTCCAAAATATATTTTTTTCTCTTGGAAAATTTAACTCCTTAACACATTAAAATTTTGTTTTGGTATATTATGTGACACAAATAAGTACTCCTTCCCTCAGTCCTCACCACTGTCATTACCCTGGTAATCAATCAATTGCCACAACGTTTTTATACTGATTTAAAATACAACTGGCATCCTATGCTAAGTGTTTACTTCTCAGCGTGTTTGAGAACTTCATATTTTACTATACACAGTATAGTGGTTCAGAATGCAGGTTTTGAGGTCCTACAGACCATCATTTGCTAGCTTTTACTTAACTTTGGTGTCTCAATATCACCATTTATAAAATTGAGAGAGTAATTGTTTCTGGTTTTTAGGTTTATGGAAGGATAAAGTGAGATAATGTGTAACGTGGTTTAAGTGAAGGAATATGTGTAAACCATTAAAAGTAGTGCTTGGTGCACAATAAATAATAAATGAATTTTGGCAATCTATCTGCTGATTCCTATGCTACACCATACAGTTTCATTTTTAATAATTTAAAAAACATTTCAACAAATAGTGTGCTTTTCTTTCATTCTTCTTCAAAGTATTTTTGGCTGTTTTTGCCCATCTATTTTGTCTGAGGAACTTTAAATGTGATCAAGTTTTTTTTTAATTGCCTCATTATAACTAAAATTGAGTAACACATTATTTATTTTGAATCCTTTTCTTTTTGAAGTATTAAATGTATTTAAGTATAGCTTAATTGTTTCTCCACAGAATGCATATACATTTCATGTTACAGTTGTTACTCTGCTGTGTTTTTAAATTACTTGTTAGTACGAACTTATTTTTAAATTGTACTTTCAACTTGACTATCCATATCAGACAATGAAAAATCAAATCCTGGCTCTGCCTCTTTCTAGCTGTGTAATTTGGGGAAATTACCCACTTTCCCTATGGTTTTGTTTTCTCACATGTATAATAGCTATCTGAGGAGCTATCCCATAGGATGATTATGCAAATTTCTAATTATTGTATTTATTTTTCAATAGATTCCCTTGAATTTTCTCTATAGCAATCATATTGTCTGTCAATTGTTCTGCACTTCTCATGCTTGTAAATCTTATTTCTTTTATATGTTTTGTATCAATGCTAGTTTCCAAAATGTTTTAAGTAATAAAATTAATAGCATACATCCATGTCTTCTCCTTTCCTTTATAAGAACACAGTGAACCATGGTCATATCCATTTGAGACAGATGCACTTTATCAAATAGAGAAAATATGCTCCCATTCCTGCTTTACTGTAAGTTTTGCCCGAAACTGATAGTTCATTTTCTCAAATACCATTTCGGCGTTTAGAGAAAAATTGTGCCCATACATGTATGTGTTATCTCATGTGATCTATTAAGGAAAACCATTATCATAATAGATTTCCTAATTTTGAGCCATCCTTACGTTTATAGGATAAACTGTGCTTGATTACGGTGTATGCATATTTTAATATATTCAGGAATTCCATTACTTAACATTTAATGTTATTGTGTCTACCTCCATAAATCACTTTGGCTTTTAGATTTCATCATTACACTTTTTTTTCTTGGTCAAGTTTTGGTAATAGGTAGTTTATATTTGCTTTGTAAAATGAATCATGATTCTTTTCCCTTTATCCTCTGGAAGAAATCAAATACTTGCATCATCTTCTAGAGAACTTACCTTATAATGTCATCTGGACCACATACATTTTTGAAGTGTATTTTTTGAGGTTTTTACAATTTATGCTGTTGTGACTTCTACCTATTTTAAAGGCAGTTTTGCTAAAAGAAATTTTCTCTACCACCTATGTACTAAAATTGTAAAATCTATTATAGTGAATTTATTCCTAGAATTCAAAAAATTTCCTCTATATCTAGAGTTATAGCCTATTGGCCATTCCTGATAGTGTAGGTCAGGGATCCCCATCAGGAGGTAAATTCTCAGACCGCATTTCAGTCTTGGTGGTAGTTTGGAATTTAGAAGGCCAGCTTAAAATTCTGGCGGATGTACTAGGGCGGGAGATACCAGAATGTACTGGCAAGATCCCTCTCTCCCTCCACACCAGCAAATGCACACATTCACAAGATCTCTAGTCTGTATTTAAATGTTTGTAACCTTGAAGAAGGAGATAAGGTAGGCATTAGAGCCTTGCTTTTCACCTGGATCTTATGGTACATTCCACTTGGGGAGGAATGTGACAGGAAAGAGAAAGACATGCGTATTTCTCAAGTTCCTGTTCTGTTCTCTTTGCATTTAGATGCTTTTTGACAGAATTTCCTTAGGTTATGCAAGATGTTTCCATAAGGAAGAATGTGGCTACAAAGGTTATATTTTTCTCTTATTTTGTGCCTTAATTATTTAATCCTTTATACTTTACATTCATTTATATGACAAATATGTCTACTTGTACATATCACCAGAATAAAAATTACCTACCTTAACTAGCAGAAAGTATTACAATTCTAGAAACATAATATAATAAAAGTAAACATTTTTTAATTTAAAGCCTAATTTTATTTTATTCATTTATTTAATTGAAGTATAGCTGATATAAAAAATGTTTTCTTATGAATAAGTCATATCAATACATTTTCTACCAATCTTCTGAATGAAACAAAAATAGTCCAGATTTGAAATATTTGCCATCTTTGTCCTAATTTTGCCTGATTTCAAAGGATTTCATTATGATATTTTAACCTCACAGTGACAGGATACTAATGCGTTTTCTACTGATGTTCTAAGTTTTTCTTGATGTTTGGGCCTTATTGCCAATTACTCCCTTTGGCTTCTTTCAACAGAATATATAATGTGAAACACAGGCTTTTATTTCTTATTGCACCAAATGACAGCTATTACATTTAGTATTTATAGTACTTTCATAATCTGGAAGCACACAGATACCGCAAAATAGTGTAGAAAATCTAAAATACCTAATAGAAAAGTTGAATACTTTTGTTATCACATTAATTTTCTCAAATATGTTTTATAATATTAATCCAGCAACAAATTGAACTTTTTTCTCAGAGCAATTTATGACAGTATTAATTTTAGAAATTGTTTTCTAACCTAAGAAATGCTTTAGCACACTCTAGTGGTATACTTTGTAATTTAGCATAATGTAAAAGAAAGCCATTCATATAATTTATCTCATAGTAGTAAGATAGAAGTGTTCTCCAATAAATGAAGATGTACTAAAGTATTTGTATTTTATAATTTCTTGTTATTTTCTGTTCATTTCTGTGATATTTATCTGAAATTAATAAACTGCTGAAGCATTTGGCATTTCTTTTACATTTAAAAATAATCTGACTTCATTTGAACTGATTTTTTTTTTTTATGATATGGAACTCACCAACAAATGTTAACATTTGTGATACGGGTGGAACTTTTTAATACTTGTGGCCCTTTTTCCCAAGCCAGAAGTGACTACATTGCAATTCAAGCAGGTAAATTCCTGGAGTTGGCCAAACTATTAGGTTGAAGCCAAGTCCACCTAAGGTTTCTGACCTCAACTACAAGAAATTAAGGTGCAGTTACAACGTTAGAAAGAAGAATTCATACAAGACCACCCTCACCTCAAACATTAACTATAAGTTTGGAAATTTCCCAAACCACTCTCACTTGAAAGACCTTCCCTGACTGTGTTTTCATCTGCAAACTGCCCCAGTTTCACATACACACACACACACACACACTCACATTTGAGTAGAGGGCCCTTGTGTGCATTTCCATAGCACCTACCTATTGCCATATACAATATAATTTACCTATTTCTGCCTATTTCCTACACTAGACTGTAATGTCTTTGAAGGCAAAGATTGCATCTTATTTACCCTTGTATCCCTGATGCTGGCATAAAGTTAGACACATAGTGGGTATTCAGTAAATGTTTCAATAGGTGTAATTGTATAGCTTAAAATATATTGTACAATGACATCAACTATCCTAGAAATTACTTTCCTTTCAAAATGAAATGGATTTTCCTTTCTGTGAATCACTTGTTAGAAGTACAGGCAGTAAGACCAAGTTAAATGGGCAATTTCTAGAATGAGGGGTAGAACATGGGTGACGTGCAAATAGCTGCTGCCACTGCTGCTGCTGCTGTTACTGTTTAGTGATTTGTAGCACAGGAGTCAGCTTCCAAGGGCCTTCTAAATCACATTATATGTAATGCCAGGTCCTGCACTTATCCACTTATGGACCTTTAAAAGGTTTGAAAATAAAAGAAACTGTGGCTATCATGAAGTACATGTTAAACACATTTATAAGGCCCTGGTCACAGTTTCTCCTATCTTTTACCAAAGCTTTTCAATGTGCAGACCATGTATTTATATAAGATACATACATCTGTGTGCATCATTCTGGCATATGTGAACTTATAAAGGCAAGAAGATGCTATACATAAAGTAATGTAATCTGTTTCACATAAGGCTATCTCGAATATTTTTTTCTGTTCAATATTCTTTTTAATTGGTGTGTTTAATCATGTACAGTTAATGTAATCAAAATGTTTTAGCTAAATATGTCTATTTATGGTAGTCAAGTAGCTGCACTATTGTGGAGGAAGAATTGAATTTGAATAACTTATAAGCATACAGCTCAAAATCCATTTTTGGAAGATAGTTGGGCAACCACATTTTTCTCAGTATAGATTCCAGAGGACAAAGGAGTAAAATCACTTAGAGGGTAAGCTGTGTTGACTTTTGTTCTCTATTAAGATCACAGTACTAAGCATTAGTGGATCCCCTTTTTATTAGTGTATAGATGACAGAACCAGGAACTGGATGAATGATTTGCTTCCCAAACTACATTTTCTCATGTAAACATTATATACAACTCAGATGAAAATTTATCTCAGAAAAAAATAGCCTATCATTGCCCATAATATGTTAACTACAAGATTAAGTAATGAAGTAGAGCTTGCTGCCCATATGCTCAAGGAAAGGTAAAGAGACAGACAGATTTTTATTTCGAAAGACTTCAAAAGGAGTTATTAGAGCAACTAAAATTACTCAGAAATGAGAACTACATCCATTCTATAATGTATTTACTTAGGAACATAAGACATGATACCATGAGCTTTGAAAACTCCATTGGGGAGTTAGAATTTTCATTTCTAGCTTCTACTCCAAGCAATTGGTGCTAACTCTCAAGCAATATGGCCAGAACAGCAGACTCTCTTCTAATTCTGTCTGGACTTCTTTTCTTCCATATAGTGACACTTTTTTAAACGTCCTGTATAGTTCTTGCCTCATTCCATTCCTCTCTAGAATGATAATTACAGTATAGCAAGGATTTTTAAGAACAGTTTTATTCAAGTAAATTTGACACACAATAAACTACACATATTTAACATGTACAATTTGGTATGTTTTGACATATGTATGCACCCATGAAACCATCTCCTCAATAAATAGAATAAATATCTCATCACCTTTGAAGGTCCCTAGTGACTCTTTTTAAACCCTCGTTCATGTCCCTCCCTGCAAAACTCTCCCTAGGGAACCACTGATCAGCTTTCTGTCACTATAGGTTACATTGCATTTTGCAGAATTTTATATAAATAAAATCATACAATATGTACTTTGTTTATTTGGCTTTTTTCACTCAGTACAATTATTTTCAGAGTCATCTATGCTGGTGAGGTTATCTAGTTTATTTCTGAAGAGTATTCCATTGTGTGACTATACTGTACTATATTTATCCATTTGCCTATTGGTAAACATGTGGATTAGTTCTAGTTTTCCACTAATGCAAAATAAATTTGTCATGAATGTTTATGTTCAACTTTATATAGGCACATAATTTCATTTCTTAGGCAAATGCCTAGGAGTAGAATGGCTGGACCATAGGGTAGATGGATGCTTACATTTATAGGAAACCACTAAATTGTGGTCCTAAGTGATTATACCTTTTCATATTCCAACCAGCAGTATATGAGAATTCCAATCACTCCACAAAAGGATCCCTTTTAAACTCGGACCCCCATTGGCAAAGGACTTTTATAACCAAAAGGAGCAAATTAAAACCACCACTTATTTAGAATACGGATTCTATTATTACTTGGTGGAATGCTCTATGTGTTAATTAGATGCTGTTAGTTGATGGTCTTATTTAAATATAAATGTGATTTTGCCTTGCTTTTGCTTGCATTATATATTTTTTATGTTGTTATAACAAATCACCACAAATTTACAGGCTTAAAACAATACAACTTTTTAAATCTCATAGTTCTGTAAATCAGTAATCAGTTTGGATTGGATGATTTCTCTGTTCCAGATTTCACAATACAGAAATTAATGTATCAGCTAGACTGGGCTCTTCTTGGAAGATTCTGTGAAGAAGGCATGTCAGATTCATTCGGGTTGCTGGCCAATTCAGCTCCTTGTGTCTGTAGGACTAAGGTCCTCATTTTCTTGTTGACTGTCAGGCGGGGACTGATATTTGCACCAAGAGGCTGCCTATCTTCCTTCTTATGCTTTCCATGCAACCTCCCTCCAGCAATGATAGGTCAAGTCGTTTGCATGCTTTGAACTTCTCCAACTTTCCTGCCATGTTTCTCTGACTCTTGTTTTCTATACTGCTTTTAAGGGCTCAGGTGAATACATTGAAATCACCTGGATGATTCAGAATAATCTCTCATTTTATTGTCAGAAGACTGTTAAATTTAACTTCATCTGAAAAGTCCCTTCACAACAGTACCTACCATAGTATTTGATGGGTTAACCTAACGTTTATTAGGCTACTTGAAATTTTCCTACAGTTCACTGATGCACTCTTCATTTTTGAGACGGTGGGGGTCTGTGTTTCATTCTGAATATTTTATATTGTTGTGCCTTCAAATTCACTGATCTTTCTTCAGCAATGTCCAGTCCAGTGTAATTTTTCATCTTAAACATTTGCATTTTCACTTCCGAAAGTTGGGTTTAGGTCTTTTTCTATTTCTCAAATGTCTACTTAACATGTTCAATCTCTCTTACACCTCAAGGGGTACTGGTTACTTTTTATGTTCCTGAACGATTCCTTGAGTTTTCTTCTGTGATGCAGTTAGGTCATTTGGAAAACTTTGTTATTTTGAGTCTGGTTTTGGAGACTTATTAGGCAATCTAGGTCTAATTATTCCTCACCACTGGAGCAGACCTTCCTCAAGAGTCTACCCTGTGAATCATGAAGTTTGACTCCCACCTGACTGGTGGGAAAACTGTTCTTGACATACTATTAATCCTGGCATTATTCTTTCCAATTTTCAGAAAACTATTTTATCCCCTGGCTGCAGACAGTTGCTTCAACACACATGCATTGATCAGTCCTTTGTTGAATACTCACGGGAAACCCTCTGTGGATCTCATGTATTCTTTCTGTGTACCTCTCTCCACTTTGTACTCTGCTCTGTGAACTCTAGACACTAGGTCTCCCCAGACTCTCAGCTCTATCTCCTATGAGTTCACTGGGCTCATCCTGGGTTCAATTCTCTGTGCTGTGGCCTGGAAACTCTCTGAAAGCAACAAACCAGGGCAATCACAGGACCGGCCTCACTTGTTTCCCATCTCTTGCAGATCACTGGCCATGTTGTCTGATACCTGTGTCTTGAAAAACATTATATATATTTGTCTACTTTTGTTAGTTATTTCAAGGGGGAGGATAAATCTGGTTCTTATTACTCCAGCATGGATAAAAGAGAAGTTCTTTGGAGGAGATTCTCGAGTTGGCGGCGTGAGTAGGGTGGCAGAAATTTCCTCCGAAACCATATATATTTTGAAAACATAGCAAATACAAATATTCCTAAAAGAGTGACCAGAAGATACTGTACCCAAGCCTGACTACATCTATATATGTAAGAACTCAACATCTCACGAAAAGGTATGATACAAAGCTGTGACCCAGTGGGACATGAGCACTCCCCCAAACCCAGATCACCAGTGGGAGGAGAAGAATCAGAGTGGAAAGGGAGTGGAAACACAAGACTGTTAAATAACCAGCCCTAGTAATCTACACCAGGAGTACAGACACACATTGCATGGTGTACTGGAGATTAGAGGAATGGGAAAGCAAAATTTGAGACTAAGACTGTGAACAGATTCCCACAGCCAGCTGCTCTGGGACAAAAGAAAAGTGGGCACTTTAAAAATCTTAAAGGCACAAGGGTTTAACAAGTGGACAAAATCGTCCTGGCACACTCAGCCCAGCAGGCTGGAAACTTTAAAAACTTCAGGCGCCCTAAACCCCTGGGTGGCAATGCAGCTCCGAAGCCCCTCAAGGCAATAAGCAGCCTGCTGCTCATTCCATCCTGCCTGCAATGTAAGCAAACCGGCTGACCCGTCATTGCTGCAGAGCACCCAGGGAGCAGCCCCGCCCACAGCAATCACACAGAGGCTTCTCCAAGAAAGCAGCTAACCGGGTCAGACCCAGAGGCTGACCCTGCCTGCAGTTGACCAGCACAGACAGCAGAGACCAGTGCAGAGTCAAGAAGGCACAAAGGGGCATAATTCTCATGGCGAACATACGCTGCTCACCTGCAATCCCCACCAGTGCCCTAGGCAATCACGAGGGCGGCCCCGCCCATGGCAGCTAAGGGGATTAACATAGAGGCTTGCCCCTGTGCGCAGCTGATTGGCACAGGCAGAGGAAACCTGTGTGGCCTCTGGGAAGCTCGTAGGGGCTCTATTCTCGTAACACGCACTGATCATGTGCAACCAGTGCTAGTGCCCTAGGCCATCCCAAGTGTCGCATGTGCACAGCAGCTCATGGGATCAACCCAGAGGCTGCTCCCTGTGTGCGGTTACTCAGCACAGGCAGCGAAGACTAGCACAGAGTCTGGAAAGCACAAAGGGGCGCCGTTCTCCTGGGAGAACACCGGCCGCATGCCTGCAACCCATGCAAGTGCCCTAGGACATCCTGAGGGCAGCCCCGCAAAAGGCAGCCCAGGGGATTAATCCAGAGTCTGCTCCATGTGTGCAGTTGACCGGCACAGGCAGCAGAGACAGGCAAGACAACCAGCAAGCAGGAAGGAACTTTGTTCTCCCAGCTGACACATGCACCACTCCCCAGCAATCACTTCCATTGCCATGAAAAGGCAAAAGAACCTCGTTCAGACCAAAATCCCTCAAACACCAGAGAGAGGGCCTGGTGAGACCAAAATCACCATTCTTCCTGAAAAACAATTCAAAATAAAAGTCATAAGCATGCTGAAGGAGCTACAGAGAAATATGCAAGAGCTAAGGGATGAATTTCAGAGGGAGATAACAGAAAAGAAAAAAACAATGGAAGGATATAAGAACAGACTGGAAGAGCTGGTAGAGACTGTTAATGGAATAGAAAACAGAAAACAGGAATACAGAGAATCTGAGGCAGAGAGATATAAAGGATCTCTAGGAATGAAAGAATATTAGATAACTCTGTGACCAATCGAAAGGGAACAATATTCACATTATAGGGTTACCAGAAGAAGAAATAATTGCTGAAAACTTCCCCAAGCTGGGGAAGGAAATAGTCTCTCAGATCATGGAAGCTCACAGATCTTCCAACACAAGGGACCTAAGGAGGACAGCACCAAGATATATAATAATTAAATTGGCAAAGATCAAAGACAAAGACAGAGTATGAAAAGCAGCCTTAGAGAGAAAAAAGATCACCTGTAAAGGAAAACTCATAAGACTATTATCACAGTTCTCAGCAGAAACATTACAGGCAAGAACAGAATGGCATGATATATTCAATGCAATGAAACAGATGGGCCTTGAACCAAGAATACTTTATCCAGCAAGATTATCATTTAAATTTGAAGGAGGGATTAAACAATTCCCAGATAAGCAAAAGTTGAGGGAACTTACCTCCAAATACCATCTATACAGTATATTTTAATGGGACTGCTCTAGATGGAAGTGCTCCTAACTCTAAATAGATGTCACCAGAGAAAAATGAAACCACAGCAAAGAAAACAGACCAACCACATACTAACTAAATGCAAAATAAAATCAGCTATCCACAAAATTACTCAAGGGAAACACAAGAGAGTACAAAATAAAACATGTAACATATAAAGAGTGGAGGAGGAAGAAAAAGAAGAGAGAGAAATAAAGAATGATCAGACTGTGTTTATAATAGCATAATAATTGAGTTAAGTTAGATGATTTGATGGAGAAGAAGCTACCTTGAACCTTTGGTAACCATGAATCCAAAGCCTGCAATGGCAATAAGTACATAACTATTAATAATCACCCTAAATGTAAATGGACTTAATGCACCAATCAAAAGACACAGAGTAATAGAATGGATAATAAAGAAAGACCCATCTACATGCTGCCTAAAAGAGACTCCATTCAAACCCAAATACATATACAGACTAAAAGTGATGGGATGGAAAAGATATTTCATGCAACACTAGGGAGAAAAAAAGCAGGTGTTGCAGTACTTGTACCAGACAAAATAGACTTCAAAACAAAAAAGTAACAAGAGAAAAAGAAGGACATTACATAATGATAAAGGGGTCAGTCCAACAAGAGGATATAACCATTATAAATATATATGCACCCAACACAGGAGCGGTAACATATGTGAAACAAATACTAACAGAATTAAAGGAGGAAATACAATGGAATGCATTCATTTTAGGAGACTTCAACACACCACTCACTCCAAAGGACAGATCAACCAGACAGAAAATAAGTAAGGACACAGAGGCACAGAACAACACACTACAACATATGGACCTAACAGACATCTACAGAACTCTACACCCAAAAGCAGCAGAATACACATGCTTCTCAAGTGCACATGGAACATTTTCCAGAATAGATCACATACTAGGCCACAAAAAGAGCCTCAGTAAATTCAAAATGATTGAAATTCTACCAACCAACTTCTCAGATCACAAGGGTATAAAACTACAAGTAAATTGTACAAAGAAAACAAAAAGACTCACAAACACATGGAGGCTTAACAACATGCTCCTAAATAATCAATGGATCAATGATCAAATTAAAACAGAGATCAAGCAATATATGGACACAAATGAAAACAACAACACCTTGCCCCAACTTCTGTGGGATGCAGTGAAGGCAGTTTAAGAGGAAAGTACATAGCAATCCAGGCCTATTTAAAGAAGGAAGAACAATTCCAAATGAATAGTCTAAATTCACAGTTATTGAAACTGGAAGAAGAAGAACAAATGAGGCCAAAAGAAAGCAGAAGGAGGGACATAATGAAGATCAGAGAAGAAATAAATAAAATTGAGAAGAATAAAACAATAGAAAAAATCAGTGAAACCAAGAGCTGGTTCTTTGAGAAAATATACAAAATAGATAAACTCCTAGATAGACTTATTAAGAGAAAAAGAGAATGTGCATACATAAACATAATCAGAAATGAGAAAGGAAAAATTACAATGGACCCCACAGAAATACAAAGAATTATTAGAGAATACTATGAAAATCTATATGCTAACAAACTGGCTAACCTAGAAGAAATGGACAACTTTCTAGAAAATGCAACCTTCCAAGACTGACCAAGGAAGAAACAGAAAATTTAACAGACAAATTACCAGCAACAAAATTGAGTTGGAATTAAAAAAGTACCCAAGAACAAAACCCCTGGATCAGATGGATTCACCGCTGAATTTTATCAGACACTTAGAGACGACATAATACCCATTTTCCTTAAAGTTATGCAAAAAAATGGTAGAGGAGGGAATACTACCAAACTCATTCCATGAAGGCAGCATCGCTCTAATACCAAAACCTGGCAAAGAACTCACCAAAAAAGAAAACTACAGACCAATATCCCTGATGAACATAGATGCAAAAATACTCAACTTACTATTAGCAAACTTAATTCAAAAATACATCAAGATCATACACCATGATCAAGTGGGATTCATCCCAGGGATGCAAGGATGGTACAACATTCGAAAATTCATCAACATCATCCACCACATCAACAAAAAGAAGGACAAAAACCAGATAATCATCTCCATAGATGCTGAACAAGCTTTCAACAAAATTCAACATCCATTCATGATAAAAACTTTCAAAAAAATGCGTATAGAGAGCAAGTACCTCAACATAATAAAGGCCATATATGACAAACCTACAGTCAACATCATACTTAATGGCAATAACCTGAGGCTATTCCACTAAGATTGTGAACAAGACAAGGATGCCCACTCTCCCCACATTCATTCAACATAGTACTGGAGGTCCTAACCATGGCAATCAGACAACATAAAGTAATAAAATGCATCCAGATGGGTAAGGAAGAAGCCAAGCTGTCCCTGTTTTCAGATGACATGATATTGTACATAAAAACCCTAAAGAATCCACTCCAAAACAAGTAGAACTAATATATGAATTCAGCGAAGTTGCAGGGTACATAATTAATACACAGAAATCTGCTGCATTCCTATATACTAATGATGAACTAGTAGAGAGAGAAATCATGAAAACAATTACATTCACAATCGCATCAAAAAGAATAAAATCCCTAGGAATAAACCTAACCAAGGAAGTAAAAGACCTATACCCTGAAAACTACAAGACACTCTTAAGAGAAATTAAAGAGGACACTAATAAATGGAAACAAAACCCATGCTCTTGGGTAGGAAGAATTAATAGTGTCAAAAAGCCATCCTGCCTAAAGCAATCTATAGATTCAATGCAATCCCTATCAGAATACCAAAAACATTCTTCAACAAACTGGAACAAATTGTTCTAAAATTCATATGGAACCACAAAAGACCCTGAATAGCCAAAGCAATCCTGAGAAGGAAAAATAAAGCAGGGGGCATCTCACTTCCAAACTTCAAGCTCTACTATAAAGCCACAGTAATCAAGACAATTTTGTACTATCACAAGAACAGACCCGTAGACCAGTGGAACAGAATAGAGAGCCCAGATATTAACCCAAGAATATATGGTCAATTAATGTACAATAAAGGAGCAATGAATATACAATGGGGAAATGACAGCCTCTTCAACAGCTGGTGTTGGCAAAACTGGACAGCTACATGTAAGAGAATGAAACTGGATTATTGTCTAACCCCATACACAAAAGTAAACTCGAAATGGATCAAAGACCTGAATGCAAGTCGTGAAACCATAAAGCTCTTAGAAAAAACATAGGCAAAAAATCTCTTGGACATAAACATGAGCAACTTCTTCATGAACATATCTCCCAGGCAAGGGAGACAAAAGCAAAAATGAACAAGTGCGACTATATCAAACTAAAATGCTTCTCTACAGCAAAGGACACCATCAGTACACAATAAAGGCATCCTATAGTATGGTAGAATATATTCATAAATGACATATCTGATAAGGGGTTAACATCCAAAATATATAAAGAGTTCAACAAACAAAAAGGAAAAAATCCAGTTAAAAAATGGACAGAGGATCTGAACAGACAGTTCTCCAAAGAAAAAATTCAGATGGCAAGCAGGTTCATGAAAAGAGGCTCCACATCGCTAATCATCAGAGAAATGCAAATTAAAACCACAATGATATATCAGCTCACACCAGTTAGGATGGCCACGATCCAAAAGACAAATAACAAATGCTAGCGAGGATGTGGAGAAAGGGCAACCCTCCTACACTGCTGGTGGGAATGTAAATTAGTTCAACCATTGTGGAAAGCAGTATGGAGGTTCCTCAAAAAACTCAAAATAGAAATACCATTTAACCCAGGAATCCCACTCCTAAGAATTTACCCTAAGAATGCAGCAACCCAGTTTGAAAAAGACAGATGCACCCCTATGTTTATCACAGCACTATTTACAATAGCCAAGAAATGAAAGCAACATAAGTGTCCATCAGTAGATGAATAGATCAAGAAGACATGGTACATATACACAATGGAGTATTAATCAGCCATAAGAAGAAAACAGATCCTACCATTTGCAACAACATGGATGGAGCTAAAGGGTATTATGTTCATTGAAATAAGCCAGGTGGAAAAAGACAAGTATCAAATGATTTCACTCATCTGTGGAGCATATGAACAAAGAAAAACTGAAGGAACAAAAGAAGAGCAGATTCACAGAACCAAAGAATGGACCAACAGCTACCAAAGGGAAAGGGATTGGGAAGGATGTGTGGGAAGGGAGGGATAAGGGGAAAAAGGGGCATTACGATTAGCAAACATAATATGGTGGCAGCATGGGGAAGGTAATATAGCACAGAGAAGACAAGTAATGTTTCTATAGCATCTTACTACCCTAATGGACAGTGACTGTAATGGGGTATGTGGTGGGGACTTGATAATGGGGGGATTCTAGTAACCATAATGTTGCTCATGTAATTGTATATTAATGATACCAAAATTAAAAAAAGAGAAGTCCTTTATCTAAACTTTAACATTATAAAAATACATTGTTTTTTTGTGTGTGTACATGCTCAAATTTTACATTGTTCTCTTTTAACCAGTCATTGCTTATTTTTCTCAGTATAAAATGTTCAGCAATACGCTGTGTAACTAGATCATAAATTTACTTACACTACAGTCAGATGTGCAGATACAATGTAGTTTCTTTATTTACAAGTCCTACCACTCTAGGTAAAAGGAGCCATTTAGACTTACCAATTAACAATATTTTCATTTCTTCTGGTTTAAACATCCTCCTTTCAGTTTAAACATCCAGTCTATCCAAAGTCCGACTTCTTATCAGGTCTGGCTTAAAAAGTATCTTGAATGACTCTTTTTGTATAAATGTCTAGATTTTCATTATTTTCCCTCCAACCTTCTTCTCTGGGTTATGAAGAGAGGTTTGTGTCTTTGTGGCACTTGAGTGAAGGAATTCCCCAGATCCTCATATTGTCCCCTGATTGCTCTTGTGTAACACCACTGACACTGTCTGCTTGATGACTGCCCACCTGCTGGTATTCATGTGTGAAGTTTTTGATCAGATCTCTGAGATTCGTCATGGCCTGTTGATGATTTTTAACCACATCTTGACTTTCATCTGTACTGAATATCTGATATATGTTTGTCTAGACTTAGAAATTTTCCCCAAATTCCTTCTATGTGATTACTTCACACCTTACCATAATAAGTGTCATGACACATCTGGCTTCCTAATCATCTACCAGGTTCATCCCTCTCAAAAACTATTCTTGGATTCTTTGTTTCTGTCTACTGCACTGGAGAAGCAAGTACAGTTTTAGAGAAACTAAATTCTTGCAGCTCTAAGTATAAGATGGAGTTTAGTTTGGAAAACCAGAAACCACTATTTCAAGCAAAAGAGATTCTATTACAAGGAATTCTGTGCTTATAAAATTATTGGGGGTTAGAGATGCAAATATCAGGGGACTGCCATAAAATTTAGGTTATGCAACCTCAGCTAGTCTGGAAAGACAAGGAACTGCTATCACTATTTAGTGATCAGGGAAGTGGAGGAAATCTGCTAATATTTGAATTACCCCTCAGCCACAAAACTGGGGACTAGCAGTGAAATGAATATTCGTGTTTCTGTAAAATTTTCACACTTCAGAATCCCACTGGTTCCAGAGGAAAAATTTCTTCTGTCACCTTTCTACCTTTAAATTCTCATTTCCATGACTGGTAATGGCAGAATGTAAATCATATCCAGATCCCTAGAGGCAAAATAGTTTTTGAATTGTAACTTCAAGGATTCCAGCCACTATGATATAAAAAAAGAACAGAAAACAGGATAGGATAAATTCTGATCAGCAATAATAAATATACAGCACCTTCTTTCTTAATCATTCTACAGCATTTTTCCATTAATGTGGTCACCCACTAGACTTTCAAGTCTCTAACTAGTATCCTCTTACACTAGGGTAGCAAGTTTCCGTGCCTAGCTGGTAGAGGGAAAGAGATATATCTTCTCTATAGTCAATGAAGAAATTATATTATCTGAATTCTCTATACTTGGTTTTTCAAATATTAAATATATTTTGATAATCAAGAGCTCTTTCAACAAAGCATGGCTTTTGCGCCCATCATTTTGCTTTGAAATATAATTTTGAATTTCAAAAGCTGAATAAAAATATTTTCCTTTCTTAACTTACCCAATTTAGTACAACTAGGAGCTAAAACTTCTGAGCCCTTTTATATGCCAAACACTTTTCAAAGTGTTTTACATCAATTAATTCTTATTTAAACCTTGCTCTGACCCTCTCTCTATTGTTTTTACTTTTCTCTTCCCCTTGTTCTTCTTTTTCTTATTATTATTATTATCATTATACTATAAGATACATACTCCTACTCCCATTTTACCAATAAAAAATTGACACCAAGTGAAGTAAACAATTTCCCACAGGAAGTGACAGTCAAAATGTACTGAAGCAATTAAGTACCCTAGCATGTACTTTTAACTGCTTCTCATAGATATACCAGTACCCACTCCACACGTTTCAAAATATTACCCCTATTACTTGGGGATTGCCTCTTTTACTGATTACTTTGAAATGGTTCGCCTCTCCTAAATTATATTCTCTCTGTGTTTCTCTCCTTAGTCAGACTTCTGATTTCTTGGTACATCTTTGACTACTGTGTGAATGCATGATCATTTTATTCTGCTCTCTTTGGTTGCAATAATCTTTTCCCAGTAGAAGCCTGAGTTTAAAATGTATCCTTTTGTGGAACAACTGGAACCCTCATGAACTAGTGATGGGAATATAAAATGGTTAAACCATTTAGGAAAGCACCTCAACAATCTCTTATAAATTTAAACATCCATCAACCCTATTTTACCCAAGAGAAATGATAGTATCTGTATCCAACATATGTCAACAGACTATGTGCCCAAATATGTCAAATACATATATGTTAATTATAACTCAAAGAAGTTGTATTTTTAAAAAACTGGGTGTAAGACAAAATTAATGGGTCTTCCATTGAACAGAAACATAAATGGTAAGACATTCTTCATGCAACACTGCGAACATCATATCTCTTACACCTTGCTACAGCCACTAAAGGTCCATGTGTGTTACTCAGTCATGACAGGATTCCTATGAGTGGAGCCTCTATTGTCACTCCATTCTCATCCTCAAGCTGTACTAAATATTTAACTGTCTCTGTAGAGAAATGATTCAATTCTGTAACTTACTAGAAAGTGTTTTTTACTAAAGATATCAATTAGAGACAAGAGTTATCATACAGAATAACTTTCTTAAAGTTCTCATTAGATGCCTCCAATTTTTCCCTAAAACACCTTACAATAGGATATCTTCTTCCTTTCACTTTGTATTTCTCCACATGCATCTAGACCCACTGTGCTTTTTTGAGCAGTTCAACAATGGCTCTTAAATTGTATACAATACTCAAAACATAAAAGCTCCTACTTAGCTGAATTTTCCTGTTAGAAAAGAGGTTATCCACACTGTCTACCCTTTCTCAAAAATCCACCTTGGACATCTAATTCACTTTACCAAGTATTCACTCTCCCATCCTCAAAATACATTTCTTCATGTAGAGATATGATTCCCATACTAGGAAATGAGATTTTTCCTAACATTCCATATACATTTTACCAACTGTCTTTGTGTAATTATTTTCCAATGACAGTTTCTTGTGTTATTTGTAAATTTTTTGTACATATATCAGAACTTATTGTCTTTAATTTCCTAAAATGGTCAATTGCCCTAGCAAGTCTTATTCATTCATTACATAGAATGATGAATGACACCATTTTACAATGAGAAACCATGTACTTATTTGAAATGAATGGTACCACACAGATGCTTCTTTTCATGTAGTTTTAGTATTATTCCCAGGAAAATTGTGTTTTAAAGGTTTTGTTTATGTTTCAATATTTATACTGAATTTCTTTAAAAATGGACATATTATTTTTATGGTATTCCATGTCTATTAAATGCCTACTAGAAATAAGACCTTTGTGGTCTCAAAACTCCCTCTCACAAGTTGTTTTTCCCAATCTCATGTAGTTTCACAGTGAAAGACGATGTAATCTATAAAAAGACACATGATTTTAATCTTGGCAGAATGTAAGGTACCTAGAGTCTGTTTTTATGACAATAATCTTGCCACTATGGTTTCTCTACTTAATCCACTCATTTTAGTGAAAATGACAGCAATTGTCTATTTTGCTTGGCAGGGAAAACATGTTTTCTGAAGTTTAAAATGTTCATCTTCTTCTCAAGATGAACTTTCCACTGATCATAGATTATTTCAAGCTCAGGTGTTTGTTTACTATAAATTACTTGCTAAATCTAAATGTCAATAGTGAACTACTATGATTTATAACTATAATCTCATTAATTTATTTCCTGGCGAATGTTCGCAAGGTCTTTTAAATGGAGGGCAAGATAAATCTATGGTGACTAGGAGGCCACTTTTGAACACAGGAAAACCTAACAGAATTATATTATAGAAAATAATATTTAGAAACTTGCCTAGAGAGTCAGATTTTACTATTATCCTGAAATGTGGAAGAAATTTAAACAATTCCACTGTAAACCGTCTTATATCCCTGGCATGCTTCAGGATTGTTTTCTAGCATGAAATAAACCTTTTGTATATGGAGTTTCCTGCTGATTTTTGAATGAGGATACTTCTCATCTGCATAATCTTTATTGCTCTGTAAGGTCAGCAAATCTGAAGTGAATGCTGATTCAGGATCACTAAAATATGATATGAAGCTCAATGTAGAAAAATAAGAAAACACTCAACTACTGCATATTCCTGAATTATTGTTATGGCATAGCAAGTAGAAGGCCATTGGTGATGTCTGAATGCATACATGCGGTAGAAAAATACAATCATCAAGGAATTCAATGGGGATTATTTTTCATTCTCACTGAACTAACAGATCAGTTCCTCTTTCTCCTTAATGTTAGAAAATTAATCCATTTTTGCAGTTTCAATACTCATATTTTATATAGATGACTGCTAACTCTCTCATCAATCTCCACTGAAATAGCTGCACTTAACCGAAAGACATCCCAACTTGGATGTTTTGTTTTCTACAACTCAACATGTCTAATAATTGAGTTTGCCCTTCCTTAATTGGCACATTTTTCTATTACTCTCAGTGTTAACCAACATCCTCAGTTAGCCTAAAAAACTTCCACCCCTACAAACTTCATATATAATCTATCTTAAAGTGAAGTCAATGGTTCCATAATGACTTACTTATCCATATCTTCTTTGATATCCTGACCAATGAAATCTCAGCTTTTCCTTTGAGATGCTGAACTCTAATAGTATTAGGATCACTGATGAACTTCAAATACCATGCTGATAGAATTTGTGCTGAACTAAAAAGGTCATATAGTATAAAGTGTTTTGAACAATAACACAGACATGTGCTTGACGGGAAAGAAGAAGAGAAATCATATTCATCAGGGATTGAGCTCAACTTACATACTTTTTTCTCTCTGGGGCCTAAAATTTAAATTGTTAATTTCTCACGTTTTTTTTTTTTTGCATCCTTTAGGTGCCCTTTACACACTTGAGTGATTATATCACATCTGTACATGTGTTCTCCTTTCACAAAACACCCCTGTGCACACACTACTTAATGAGAATTTAAAACTGCGGAACTGTATTTTCTTGCCTGCGAATAAGTTTACCTGTGTTACAACCCCATCTTACCTGAAAGGAAGCTCTGAAGACCTACGACTGTCCCCTAAATGCTGGAACTTCCTAAAATTATAATTGGACTTTAGGATCACAGTTGTGATTTCATATATGAACCACAGGAGTTTAGTGAAATAGTAATTCCATGAACTTAATTGATAACCCTTCCCACCCTAATTCTGCCTGCCTAGCAATTTCAGCTACTAAAGACATTTGATGAGACTGTTTTATCACACAAACTCAGACTCAAAGCAACAGGAGACTAGTGGTTGAAAAGGAAAATTAACAAAGATAAACACTTTGCTAGTGGAATAACCAGGGCAAAATTCAATGCATGTCACAATGAAATGTATATTTAAGGATATTTAAGGCAATTGTCACTAAGTCCATTTACCGATGACATGATTTTCTGGTTTTTTAAATCAAAAGTGGATTTTATTGTACTATATTGTAAATTGCCTCAAAATTCGTCCCATGAATATAGATCATCTGTCAGATGTTATAAATGAAAAAAAAGTAGGTGATTATTTTATTTATTGCTTGAAGGTAAGTGTGCTAAACACAAGATACCAAAAGGAAAAAAACATGATATTGATAAATGATTACACAAAATTTCAAAATATACGTAAATAATAAAACCTACCACGTTAAAAGTCAATCAAGAAAATGGAAAAGAGGTTAATATCCACCCTACAAAAGAACTTCTTACATACATCAGTGTATATAAAAGAAGGAAAATGACAATATTAAAATAAATAGAACAATTAACAGAAGAAAACCTATAAATTCATTCATTCTACAAATAGTTATTGGGAATGTACTA
The DNA here is from genome assembly GCA_029783875.1 of Phataginus tricuspis. Lineage (NCBI taxonomy): Eukaryota > Metazoa > Chordata > Mammalia > Pholidota > Manidae > Phataginus > Phataginus tricuspis. The sequence continues at coordinate 69,228,066 of JAQQAC010016209.1, forward strand.
TGTGCTAGGCACAAATGGTAAATAAAGAGAAAAAAAGATTCAACCTCACCACATCAACCTCATCACTAAACAAATTTTTGCAAATAAATATCAAAGGAGTTTAAATTGATATACCTTTTCAAGAGTGTAGTTGGTAAATTGTATCAAAATGAAAACTAATCATTTATTAGTTCAGTAGTTCTATGAATCTTATCTCACAAAAATAATTAGACAAGTATAAACAGATGTATGCATTAGGAAATTGAGTGAACCATATTTTATGACATTGGTTTTGAGACTCTGGGTGTCCAGAGCTACACAGATATTGCATAGTTTCATGGTACCACTTCAGGGGCTATTTCCTGTGTACAGGAATGGAGGAATAGACTGAAAATGTGGAGCTCACAATCCCATTTCCTGCTTCAACAAGAACATTTAAAAAATTGCATGTTTTGAATATTGAGTCTGTGAAAGTTTTCATTTTAAGAAAGGCTTGTATAGAGAGGATTAAAGATGGCAGTGTGAGAGGTGAGACACCTAAAACAGCATATACTATGAAAATATAACTAATACAACTACTCTCAAAAGAGCAACAGGAAAGACAATGGAAACAAACTGTATATGCCTGGAGACAAGAGCAGACCTCACAGAAAAAGGTAACATACTAAAGCTGTGGTCCTGTGGGATCCAAGTCCTTCCCCCACCCCAGCTCACTGGTGGGAGGAAGAGGGACGGAGCAGGGGGGGAGTGAAGATCTGGGACTGCTGAATACCTAATTCTGGAGATCTGCTCTGGGAGCACAAACCTACATTTCATGGTGCTTGCATGATACTCTTGTAATTAGGGGGTTGGAAAGCTAAGACAGGCAGAATTCCTGGAGAGACTAAGATTGAGCTGCTTGTGGAAAGCAGGGATCCATATCCAGCTGCTCTGGGACAAAAGAAAGGTGGGTAGTCTGAGAGACTTCCTAACAAGGAAGCCCTTAGCAAGAGGGCTGCTAAAGGGGCAAGGATGGCACAGAGCTTACCGTTCAGGAGAAAGGACAGGTAGACAAAATTGTCCGGGTGCACTCTGCCCAACAGATTGGAAGCTTTCACGATCTTCAGGTTCACTAGCTCCCTGGCTGCCTACACAGCTCCAATAACCCCTTCTGTGAAAGGCAGACAACTGCGCCTTTCTCCTGGCCAGCCCCACTGGGCTTGCAAACTGGGAAACCCCACCCTGGCACAAGGCCAGCCAGAGGTAAGATCTGTCTACAGCAACTAAAAATGCAAAGCATACAGGCTTATACCTGTGTGCTCGGCACACTGGTTCGGGCAGTGAAGACAGGAATAGCAGTCAGGAACCAGGAAACAGCTCTTTCCTTACCTGAGGCACCAATATCACTCCCCTGCAATCCGTGACATTGCTTCAGGGGATGAGCAGCTCCAGAGAGTAGAACTTATGGGCACTAGAGGGCGCCATATAAAAATATGAAATGCCAAAGGAACCTGGTCCAGAGTAAAATTATTAATACAACTCCTGAGAAAGATTTAAATGATATTGACCTCATGATTCTCTCTGAAAGGCAGTTCAAAATGAAAATCATTAACATGCTCATGGAGGTAAAGAAAGATATCCAAGAACTCAGGAATGAATTATGGTCAGAAATTCAATCATTGAAGAGCACAATGGACGGTATTAAAAGCATATTGGATACGGTGGAGGAGATGATAAATGAAATAGAAACTAGAGAAGAGGAATACAAAGAAGCTGAGGCACAGTGAGAAAAACAGATCTCTAAGAATGAAAGAATATTGAGAGAACTGTGTGACCAATCCAAGTGGAACAATATTTGCATTATAGGGGTACCAGAAGAAGAAGAGAGAGAAAAAGGGATAAAAAGTGTTGTTGAGGAGGTAATGGATGAAAACTTCCCCAATCTAGTGAAGGAGACAGTCTCTCAAGCCATGGAGGTGCACAGATCTCCCAACACAATGGCCCAAGGAAGACAACATCAAGACATATAGTAATTAAGATGGCAAATATCAAGGATAAAGACATACTATTAAAATCAGCCAGAGGGAGAAATAAGATCACATACAAAGGAAAGTCCATCAGGCTATCATCAGACTTCTCAGCAGAAACTTTACTGGCTAGAAGGGAATGGCATGATGTATTTAATGCTATGAAGCAGAAGGGCCTTGAAGGAAGATTACTTTATTTGGTAAGATTATCATTTAAATTTGAAGGAGGGATTAAACAATTCCCAGATAATCAAAAGCTGAGAGAATTTAACTCCCACCCGCCACCCCTACAGTGTATATTGGAGGGACTGCTATAGATGGAAGTGTTCCTATGGTTTAATAGCTGTCACCAGAGGTAATAAAACCACAGTGAAGAAAGTAGACAGCTAATTACTAAGCAAATCCAAAATTAAATTAACTATCCACAAAGTCATTAAAGGATAGACAACAAGTACAGAATATGTTACCTAATATATAAGGAATGGAGGTAGAAGAAAAGGAGAAAAAAATGAACCTTTAGATTGTGTTTTTAATAGCATATTAAGTGAGTTAAGTTAGACTCTTAGATACTAAGGAAGTTAACCTTGAAACTTTGGTAACCACAAATCTGAAACCTGCAGTGCCAATAAGTACATACCTATCCATAATCACCCTAAAAGTAAATGGACTGAATTCACCAATCAAAAGACATAGAGTCACTGAATGGATAAAAATACAAGACCCATCAATATGCTGCCTACAAGAGATTCACGTTAAACCCAAAGACATACACAGACTAAAAGTGAAGGGGTGGAAGAAGACATTTCAGGCAACTAATAGGGAGAAAAAAGTATGAGTTGCAGTACTTATAACAGACAAAACAGACTTCAAAACAAAGAAAGTCACAAGAGACAAAGAATTACATTACATAAGAATAAAAGGATCAATCCAACAAGGAGATATAACCATTACAAATATCTGTGCACCAAACACAGGTGCTCCTACATATGTGAAAGAAATACTAACAGGATTAATAGGGAAGTAGAATGCAATGCATTCATTCTGGGAGACTTCAATGTACCACTCACTCTGAAGGGCAGACCAGACAGAAAATAAGTAAGGAGACAGAGGCACTGAACAACACATTAGAAGAGATGGACCTAACAGACATCTATAGAACTCTACACCCAAAAGCAGCAGAATACACTTCCTTCTCAAGTGCACATGGAATATTTTCAAGAATAGATGATACTCTAGGCCACAAAAAGAGCCTCGGTAAATTCAAAAAGATTGAAATTGTACCAACCAGTTTCTGAGACCACAAAGGTATGAAACTAGAAATGAATTATGCAAAGAAAATTAAAAATCCTATAAACACATAGAGGCTTCACAGCATGCTCCTAAATAATCAGTGGATCAATGACCAAATAAAAACAGATATCAAGCAATATATGGAGACAAATGACAACAATAATTCAACACCACAAAATATGTGGGACGCAGCAAAGGCTGTACTAAGATGGAAGTATATTAAAATACAGGCCCACCTCAGGAAAGAAGAACAATCCCATATGAGCAGACTAAACTCACAATTAATTAAACTAGAAAAAGAAGACCAAAGTCAGTAGAAGGAGGTACATAATAAAGATTAGAGCATGAAAAAATAAAATTAAGCAGAAAAAAACAATAGAAAGGATCATTGAAAGCAAGAGCTAGTTCTTTAAGAAAATAAACAAAATAGAAAAACCCCTAGAGAGATTTTATCAAGAAAAAGGGAGAGTCTACTCACATGAACAGAATCATAAATGAGAAAGGAAAAATCACTACAGACCACAGAAACACAAAGAATTATGAGAGAATACAATGAAAAATTGTATGCTAAAAAACTGGATAACCTAGAAGAAATGGACAACTTTCTAGGAAAATACAACCTTCCAAGGCTGACCCAGAAAAAACAGAAAATCTGAACTGACCAATCACCAGCAATGAAATTGAACTTGTAATCAAAAACCTACCTAAGAACAAAATGCCTGGTACAGATGGCTTTACTGCTGAATTTTATTAAACATTTAGTGAAGATCTAATACCAATACTCCTTAAAATTTTCCAAGGAGTAGAAGAACGGGGAATACATCTAAACACATTCTATGAGGCCAGCATCACTCTACGACCAAAACCGGGCAAAGAAAACACACAAAAAAGGAGAAAACAGACCAATATCCCTGATGGACACAGATGCAAAAATACTCAACAAAATATTAGCAAACCGAATTCAAAAATACACAAAAAGGATCATACACCATACTCTGGTAGGATTTATTCCAGGGACGCAAAGATGGTACAACATTCGAAAATCCATCAACATCATCCACTACATCAACAAAAAGAAGGAAGAAAACCACATGATCATCTCCATAGATGCTGAAAAAGCATTTGACAAAATTCAACACCCATTCATGATAAAAACTCTCAAGAAAATGGGTATAGAGGGCTAGTGCCTCAACATAATAAAGGCCATATATGACAAACCCACATCCAATATTGTGCATAACAGAGAGAAGCTGAAAGCTTTTCCTTTATGATTGGAACAAGACAAGAATGCTCACTCTCCCCTGATTGGCAGGGAAGAAGTTAAACTGTCCCTGTTCGCAGATGGCATGATATTATACATAAAATACTTAAAGAATCCATTTAAAAACTACTAGATCTTATATCTGAATTCAGCAAAGTTGTGGGATACAAAATTAATGCACAGAAATCTGTGGCATTCCTATACACTAAAAACAACCTAGCAGAAAGACAAATCAGGAAAACAATTCCATTCACACTTGCATCCAAAAGAATAAAATACCTAGGAATAAACCTAACCAAGGAAGTGAAAGACCTATACTCTGTAAACTACAAGACACTCATGAGAGAAATTAAGAAGATATGCAATAAATGGAAACATATACCGCTTTCATGAATAGGAAGAATTAATATTGCAAATGGCCATACTGCCTAAAGCAATCTACAGATTCAATGTCATTCCTTTCAAAATACAAACAGCACTTTTCAACAAACTAGAGAAAATCGTTCTAAAATTCATATAGAATAACAAAAGATCCTGAATAGCCAAAGCAAACTTGAGAAGGAAGAATGAAGCTGGGGGGATTATGCTCCCTAACTTCAACCTATACTACAAAGCCACAATAATCAAGACAATTTGGTACTAGCACAAGAAGAGACCCATGGACCAATGGAACAGACTAGAGAGACCTGATATAATACCAAACCATACATGGGCAATTAATATATGATAAAGGAGCCATGGACATACAATGGGGAGATGACAGTCTCTTCAACAGCTGGTGTTGGCAATACTGGATAGCTACATGCAAGACAATGAAACTGGATTATTGTTTAACCCCATACACAAAAGTAAGCTCGAAATGGATCAAGGACCTGAATGTAAGTCATGAAACCATAAAACTCTTAGAGGACAATATAGGCAAAAATCTCATGAATGTAGGCATGAGCAACTTCTTCCTGAATGCATCTCCTTGAGCAAGGGAAACAAAAGCAAAAATGAACTCATGGGACTGCATCAAAGTAAAAATTTACAGTATGGCAAAGGACACCATCAACAGAAGAAAATGTTATACTACAGTATGGGAGAATATATTTGTAAATGACATATCTGAGGGGTTAACATCCAAAATATATAAAAAACTTACACACCTCAACACCCAAAAAGAAAATAACCCAATTAAAAAATGGTCAGAGGATATGAAGAGACAGTTCTCCAAAGAAGAAATTCAGATGGCCAACAGACACATGAAAAGATGCTCCACATCACTAATCATCAGGGAAATGCAAATTAAAACAACAATGAGATAACACCTCACACCAGTAAGGGTGGCCATCATCCAAAAGACTAAGAACAAATGCTTGAGAGGATGTGAAGAAAGGGGAAATCTCCAACACTGCTGGTGGGAATGTAAACCAGTTCAATCATAGTGGAAAGCAGTATGGAGGTTCCTCAAAAAACTAAAAATAGAAATACCATTTGACACGGGAATCCAATTCCTTGCAATTTACCCAAAGAATAAAACTTCTCAGATTCAAAAAGACATATGCACCCCTTTGTTTTTTGCAGCAGTTTTTACAATAGCCAAGATATGGAAGCAACCTAAGTGTCCATCAGTAGATGAATGGATAAAGAAGATGTGGTACATATACAGAATGGAACACTATTCAGCCATAAGAAGGAAACAAATCATACCATTTGCAATAACATGCATGGAGCTGGAGGATATAAAGCTCAGTGAAATAAGCCAGGCAGAGAAAGACAAATGCAAAATGATTTCCCTCATTTGTGGAGTATAACAATGCTGCAAATCTGAAAGAACAAAATAACAGCAGACTCAGAGACTCCAAGAAGGAGCTAGTGTTACCAAAGGGAAGGGGTGTGGGAGGGTGGGTGGGGAGGGGTGGAGAAGGGGATTGTGGGGTATATGTTTAGTACATATGGTATGGGGAATAATTGGGAAAATAGTGTAACACAGAAAAGTCAAGGGTGAATCTGTGGGATCTTACTACGCTGATGGACTGTAACTGCATTGCGTTATGGGTGGCGACTTGATAGTATATGTAAATGTAGTAACCACATTGATTTTTCATGTGAAACCTTCATAAGAGTGTATATCAATAATATCATAATATATATACATATATATATGTATATATATTATTAAAAAAACTATTAGCAAACCAAATTCAAAAATACAATGAAAGAATCATCCATCATGATCAAGTAGGATTTATTCCAGGGATGCAAGGATGGTTCAACATTCTAAAATCCTGTCAACATCATCCACCATATCAACAACAAGGACAGAAACCACATGATCATCTCCATAGATGCTGAAAAATCATTTGACAAAATTCGACATACATTCATGATAAAAACTCTCAAAAAAATGGGTATAGAGGGCAAGTACCTCAACATCATAAAGGCTATATATGACAAACCCACAGCCAATATTATACTTAACAGCGAGAAGCTGAAAGCTTTTCATTTAAGATCGGCAACAAGACAATGATGCCCACTCTCCTCACTTCTCTTCAACATAGTACTGAAGGTTGTAGCCATGGCAATCAGGCAACACAAAGAAATGAGAGGCCTCCAGATTGTCAGGGAAGAAGTTAAACTGTCCCTGTTTGAAGATGACATTATATTGTACAAAAAAACCCTAAAGAATCCACTCCAAAACTACTAGATCTAATATCTGAATTCATCAAAGTTGCGGGATACAAAATAAATGCGTAGAAATTTGTGGCATTCCTATACACTAACAATGACCTAGCAGAAAGATAAATCAGGAGAATAATTACATTCAAAGTTGTATCAGAAACAATAAAATTCCTGGAAGTAAACCTAACCAAGAAAGTGAAAGACCTATACTCTGAAAACTACAACACACTCATGAGAGAAATTAAAGAAGATACTAATAAATGGAAACACATCCTATGCTCATGGAAATGAAGAATTAATATTGTCAAAATGGCCATCCTTCCTGAAGCAATCTATAGAGTCAGTGCAATTCTTATCAAAATACCAACAGCATTTTTCAACAAACTAGATAAAATCATTCTAAAATTCATATGGAACCACAAAAGACCCCAAATAGCCAAAGCAATCTTGAGAAGGAAGAATAAAGCTGGGGGGATTATGTTCCCCAACTTCATGCTTTACCAGAAAGCCACAATACTCAATACAATTTGGTACTCTCACAAGAATAGACCCATAGACCAACGGAACAGACTAGAGAGCCCTGATATAAACCCAAATGTATATGGCCAATTAATATATGATAAGGAGCCATGGACATATACTGGGAAAATAACAGCCTCTTCAACTGCTGGTTTGGCAAAACTGGACAGCTACATGCAAGAGAATGAAACTGGATTATTGTTTAACCCAATACACAAAAGTAAACTCAAAATGGATCAAGGACCTAAATGTAAGACATGAAACCATAAAACTCTTAGAAGACAACATAGGCAAAAATCTCCTGAATATAAGCATGAGCGACTTCTTCCTGAACGCATCACCTTGAGCAAGGGAAACAAAATAAAAAATGAACTAATGGGACTACATCAAACTAAAAAGTTTCTGTACATCAAAGGACACCATCAACAGAACAAAAAGGCCTCCTACAGTATGGGAGAATATATTTGTAAATGACATATCTGACAAGGGGTTAACATCCAAAATATATAAAGAACTTACATGCCTCTACACCCAAAAAGCAAATAACCTGATTAAAAAATGGGCAGAGGATATGAAGAGACACTTCTCCAAAGAAGAAATTCAGATGGCCAACAGACATGAAAAGATGCTCCACATCACTAATCATCAGGGAAATGCTAATTAAAACCACAATGAGATATAACCTCACACCAGTAAGAATGGCCACCATCCAAAAGACTAAGAACAACAAATGCTGGTGAGGATGCAGAGAAAGGGGAACCCTCCTACGCTGCTGGTGTGAATGTACGCTAGTTCAACCATTGTGGAAAGCAATATAGAGGTGCCTCAAAAAATTAAATATACAAATACCATTTGACCCGGGAATCCCACTCCTTGGAATTTACCCAAAGAATACTACTTCTCAGATTCAGAAAGACATATGCACCCCTATGTTTACTGCAGCACTTTTTACAATAGCCAAGATATGGAAGCAACCTAAGTGTCCATTAGTAGATGAATGGATAAAGAATGGATGTGGGGCATATACACAATGGAATAGTATTCAGCCATAAGAAAGGAACAAATCATACCATTTGCAACAACATGGATGGACCTGGAGGATAATATGCTCAGTGAAATAACCCAGGCATAGAAAGAGAAGTGCCAAATGATTTCCTTCATTTGTGGAATATAACAATGAAGCCAAACTGAAGGAACAAAATAGTAGGAGACTCAGAGACTCCAAGAAAGAACTAATGGTTACCAAAAGGGAGGGGCGTGGGAAGATGGGTGGAGAGGGAGGTAGAAGGGGATTGTGGGGTATTATGTTTAGTACACATTGTGTGGGGAATCATGGGGAAACAGTGTAGCACAGAGAAGGCAAACAGTGAATCTGTGCCATCTTACTACACTGATGGACAGTGACTGCATTGGGGTATGGGTGGGGACTTCATAATATGGGTAAATATAGTAACCATATTGTTTTTTCATGTGAAACCTTCATAAGAGTGTGTATCAATAATACCTTAATAAAAAAAGAATTTCTAAGTAAAATCTAATAAAATTTTATGCTAAAAAAAAGTGTTGTATATGTAAAATGTTTGTAAAGGCTTCTGAAAAATTGGAAGCAAAAATGGCCATGAAGAAAGAATTACTTTAAATGTAATGAAATAATCATCTCATGGAATTCTCTAAGCCCATTAAAGTGATATATGTCATCAAAAATGATACCAGCCAGTATTTTATATATCATAGGGGCCCAAAATATTTTTCCAGTGATAAAAGCAGCATACATAATGGATCCATTTGATGATGTAGTTATTATATATATGTGTAAACAATAAAGTCCAGAAATACATGTAACAAGACAAAATCTCAATCATAATATAAATTTGTCATGGGGATCTAAGTATAACATAGAGAATATAGTCAATGTTTCTGTAACATCTTTGTATGTTGACAAATAATAATTACACTGGTTCGTGTGAGCATTTAATAATGTATAACTGTTAATCACAATGTTGTATACGTGAAACCAATATAATATTGTAAATCAATGTTACTTCAGTAAAAATAAATGATCTCAAATTAATAACAGCAGCAAAAAGATATTAACAGTGCTTATCTCTGTTTGGTGGCATTGTAGGTAAATTTAATCTCACTTTCAGTTTTCTGTTTGTTTCATATTTATATCTCCTTTGTTCAATGGAAATATTATATTCATTTTGGAAAAAAATCACAGAAATTACTTCTGATACATTTCTCTAATTGCTTATCTTAGTTGACTGGGACTAACAATGTAATACTAGGTGATAATCAGACTGTCATTCCAGGGTTGATGCTGAAGGAGAAGAGGAGAGGAGAGGAAGAGGGCAGGATACGTCAATGTTTTGCTGATCATCTGTCATTTCCTATCCACACCCTCCTCTTCCAACCTTCTTTTTTTAAAGGGTCCTATTTAAATAATATCCTGAAAGCATGTGAATACTTCATTGGAATTAATCTCCATATAAGAGTTCAAAACATCTATCTTACATCTGATGTGCCAGAAGCATGTTCTTTCCATAAACTAGGATATTTTATTTATTTTATAAATAGTTCAATCCTGTATTATATAAAATTATTCTAAAAATAACCCTAAAGCTCAGGGTTAATGCAAATACACACACATACATGCATATTTCTATAAGTACTTTCTATTCTTCTATTTTTACATTTCCTTTCCCTCCATAATTATTAATTATAACATTCCATTCCTCTTTTTTTTAAGTATGACTATTTTAAGGAACTCAAAATTGCTCTTTTACCATGTAAAGATTTTTATTCTCCAGACATTTTAAAAATTTTTTCTCCAATTTTTTGTCCTCCAATTCATATTCTTACTGAAATGGAAAAGTATAGATATAACAACAGACTTCTCATAACATAATATCTCAGACTGGTAAAAATACTTTTTTTCTGAATTCAGTCTTTCAATAAGGTGACTCATATTAGTAATTTAACTGATTGGTTAGGGATTTTAAAATTGAAAGAGGCATGCATACATTGCTATATGTACGCAGGAAGGAATTTTTCAGGGGATTGGCTAGGGTATTTTTAAGGGTTCTTAGGCAAAAATAGTGAGATTACCAGAGTAAAAATTATGAAAATTTGATAAATGCTCTATGTCTTAAGCAGAGATGTCCTACTCGTTTTTAATATTTTTGGGTTAAGGAAAGGGATATGTTCCCTTCATTAAATGATTCCCCATGCATGTGTGTCAACATGTCCATAAGTAGAGATACTTTTGCTTTCTTCATTTGATTCCTCTCACAAGTCAGGACTAAGACTGTTTAACCCATCCAAATAACAGAGCTCAAGGGTCAAGGGTCTAGCTAGTAAGGATTAGAGTCAGCTTTGTATATTATTGATTCTCAAACTCTGCTCTGGCATGAGAGACATGACATATGTTGGTCACATATATAAAACAACCTACTCTGGGCACATTGACGGTGATGGATAATGAATGCCTGGCAATCTAGTCACTTCTTTCTTTTCCATTAGAGGAAGGCTATCAAAATTCAAGTTCCTGACAGCAACATTAGTATAGAGGTAATCTTTAGTCTGCTCAATTTATTTGAAAAGCAAATTATTTTCAAACTTTCTTTTATTGTTTTATATATTAGTTCAAGTGATTATTCAGTTACTTTACTATCAGTGTCAAAGATTTTATGGCCTACTTCACACTAGATTAAGATATACATGTAAGTCAAAACATTAAGATAAAAAAAATGCTGCAATTTTAGTTAGAAATTATAGGGGGTCTCATGCCAGTGTTGTAACTGATCTTTTGGTGCTACTTTTAACCCCAGAACCACTTCAAAGATGCCCATTACCAATGGTCCAACCTGTAGACATTTATTCTGCTGTTTCTTCTATAGACTATGATAATTGGCCTGTCTTTTTCCTTATTTGCATTCTTAGTAGAAAACTAATGGGGTCAGTATACTTCTAATTTTGTGCTCTAACTAGGACATAACAGCAAATTTTCTGTACTTTTGCTCCTATTTTTTAAGGAATCCACTGCAGGGAAGCAGGTTTTAACAAAATGATTGATTGTAAAACATATAATAGGAAACACAGTTATGAAATCTTAAGGTACTTTTCACAAAAGCAGTCTGTGTTCAATTTAATTGTCCTGGGAGCTGGTCACTTTTCTACCTCTTCATCCTCTTCCTCCACTCCCTCCTTTTATCTTTCAGCTTCTTCTCCTCCTTTTTGGACCTAGACCAACGATCCTGAATCAAGCACAGTCTCCTAGGTTCCCATCCATCTATCCTCTAGTCCAAGCTCCAGCTAACTCTTTGTAAAGAGCTATGACAGCAACTAAGGAGAGGATGTTTAATAGGAGGAGAACCAGGATAAGCTGTGCTGTTGAAGCTTTGGAGATAAGTGAGAAAAGTTTTCAAGAAGCCAATATATTTGAATTTGTCAGAGAGATCAACTAATTAAGTTCTGAAATCCATTAGTCATCGTAGATGTTAAAAACTGTAATTGAAATGATAGGCCATCTTCAAAATGTGACTATCTTAAGACACGTTACAAAGAATAAGAATAGAAGAGTGTTTGATGAAAGCCCACAGTATCTCAGTGTCTCTGTGTAATAGAATTTTGGTGTTTGGAATTCTTGTTTTATTAAGTTGCCTTATGTCAACTGTCACTGCTTGGCATGTCTTTGTAAGTTATTTACTGTACTTTCGTATTTTATATAAGTTCCAGCAATAAAGAATACAATTCTTCCCAACATTTTATTTTTATTATTTTTTTATTTTTTGTTTTTTAATTAATTAATTGTTTAAGGTTTTATTGATATACACTCTTATGAAGGTTTCACATGAAAAAACAATGTGGTTACTACATTTACCCATATTACAAGTCCCCACCCATACCCCAATGCAGTCACTGTCCATTAGTGTAGTAAGATGCCACAGATTCACTATTTGCCTTCTCTGTGCTCAGTGTTCTCCCCGTGATCCACCACACAATGTGTACTAAACATAATACCTCTCAATCTCCTTCTCGCACTCTCCCCACATGCCCTCCCACACATCTCCCCTTGGTAACCACTATTTCCTTCTTGAAGTCTGTGAGTCTGCTGCTATTTTGTTCCTTCAGTTTTGCTTCATTGTTACACTCCACAAATGAGGGAAATCATTTGGCACTTGTCTCTCTCCACCTGGCTTATTTCACTGAGCATAATATCTTCCAGCTCCTTCCATGTTGTTGCAAATGGTATGATTGTTTTCTTCTTATGGCTGAATAGTATTCCATTGTGTACATGCACAACATCTTCTTTATCCATTCATCTACTGATGGACACTTAGGTTGCTTCCATATCTTGGTTATTGTAAAAAGTGCTGTGATAAACATAGGGGTGCATATGCCTTTTTGATTCTGAGAAGTTGTATTCTTTGGGAAATTCCAAGGAGTGGGATTCCTGGGTCAAATGGTATTTGTATTTTTAGTTTTTTGAGGAACCTCTATATTGCTTTTCACAATGGTTGAACTAGCTTACATTCCCACCATCAGTGTAGGAGGGCTCCCCTTTCTCCGCACCCTCACCAGCATTTATTGTTTTTAGTCTTTTCGATGCTGGCCATCCTTACTGGTGTGAGGTGATATCTCTTTGTGGTTTTAATTTGCATTTCCCTGATGATTAGTGATGTGGAGCATCTTTTCATGTGTCTGTTGGCCATCTGAATTTCTTCTTTGATGAAGTGTCTCTTCATATTCTATGCCCATTTTTTAATCGGGTTATTTGTTTTTGGGTGCTAGGGGTGTAAGTTCTTAACATATTTTGGATGGTAACCCCTTGTCGGATATGTCATTTACAAATAGATTCTCCCATTCTGTAGGATGCCTTTTTGTTCTGTTGATTGTGTCCTTTGCCATACAGAAACTTTTTAGTTTGATGTAGTCTCCTGAGTTCATTATTACTTTTGTTTCTCTTGCTTGAGGAGATGTGTTCAGGAAGAAGTTACTCATGCTTATATTCAAGAGATTTTTGCCTATGTTGTTTTCTAAGAGTTTTATGGATTCATGTCTTACATTCAGGTCCTTGATCCATTTTGAGTTTGCTTTTGTGTATGGGGTTAAATAATAATCCAGTTTCATTCTTTTGCATGTAGCTGTCCAGTTTTGCCAACACCAGCTGTTGAGTAGACTGTCATTTCCCCATTGTATGCCCATTGCTCCTTTATCATACATTAATTGACCATATATGGTTGGGTTTACATCAGGTCGCTCTACTCTCTTCTATTGGTCTATGTGTCTGTTCTTGTGCTGATACCAAATTGTATTGATTACTGTGGCTTTGTAGTAGAGCTTGAAGTCAGGGAGCCTAATCCCCTTGCTTTATTCTTCCTTCTCATGATTGCTTTGGCTATTCGTGGTCTTTTGTGGTTCCATATGAATTTTACAATGATTTTCCCTAGTTCATTGAAGAATGCTGTTGGTATTTTTATAGGAATTGCATTGAACCTGTAGATTGCTTTAGGCAGGGTGGCCATTTTGAAAATATTAATTTTTCCTATCCATGAGCATGGGATGTGTTTCCATTTACTGGTATCTTCTTTAATTTCACTCATGAGTGTCTTGTAGTTTTCAGAGTATAGGTCTTTCACTTCCTTGGTTAGGTTTATTCCTAGGTATTTTATTATTTTTGATGCAACTGTGAATGGAATTGTTTTCCTGATTTCTCTGCTAGTTCATTGTTAGTTTATAGGAATGCCACAGATTTCTGTGCATTAATTTTATATCTCACAACATTGCTGAATTCAGATATTAGATCTAGTAGTTTTGGAGTGGATTCTTTAAGGTTTTTATGTACAATATCATGTCACCTGCTAATAGGGACAGTTTAACTTCTTCTTTGCCAATCTGGATGCCTTTCGTTTCTTTGTGTTGTCTGATTGCCATGGCTAGGACTTCCAGTACTATGTTGAATAGAAGTGGGTAGAGTGGGCATCCTTGTTTTGTTCCCAGTGTTAAATAAAAAGCTTTCAGCTTCTTGCTGTTAAGTATAATGTTGGCTGTGGGTTTGTCATATATTGCCTTTATTATGTTGAGGTACTTGCCCTCTATACCCATTTTTTGAGTTATTTTCATGAATGGATGTTGAATTTTGTCGAATGATTTTTCAGCATCTATGCAGATGATAATGTCTTTTTTTTTCCTTCTTTTTGTTGATGTAGTGGATTATGTGTGGATTTTCTAATGTTGTACCATCCTTGCATCCTTGGAATAAATCCTACTTGATCATGATGGATGATCTTTTTAACGTATTTTTGAATTCAGTTTGCTAATATTTTGTTGAGTATTTCTGCATCTATGTTCATCAGGGATATTGGTCTGTAAATTTTCTTCCTTGTGGTGTCTTTGCCTGATTTGGTATTAGTGTGATGCTGGCCTCATAGAATGAGTTTTGGTGTATTCTCTTTTTTCAACTCTTTGGAAAATTTTAAGGAGGGTGCATATTATGTTTTCACTAAATGTTTGATAAATTTCAGCAGTGAAGCCATCTGTTCCAGACATTTTATTCTTAGGTAGGTTTTTGATTGCCAGTTCAATTACATTACTGGTAATTTGTTTGTTCAGATTTTCTGTTTCTTTCTAGGTCAGACTTGGAAGTTTGTATTTTTCTTGGAAGTTGTCCATTTCTTCTAGGTTATCTAGTTTGTTACCACATAATTTTGATAGTATTCTCTGATATTCTTTGTATTTCTGTGGTGTCCATAGTGATTTTTCCTTTCTCATTTCTGATTCTCTTTATGTGAATAGACTCTCTTTTTTTCTTGTTAAGTCTCCTAGGGGTTTATCTATTTTGTTTATTTTCTCAAAGAACCAGGTCTTACTTTCTTTCTTGATTCTTTCTATTGTTTTATTCTTATCAATTTTATTTATTTATGCTCTAATCTTTATTATGTCCCTCTTTCTACTGACTTTGGGCCTCATTTGTTCTTCTTTTTCTAGTTTCATTAATTGTGATTTTAGACTGCTAATATGGGACTGTTCTTTTTTCCTGAGGTAGGCCTTTATTGCAAAATACTTTCTTCTTAGCACCGCCTTCACTGCATTCCACAGATTTTGTGGTGTTGAATTATTGTTGTCTCCATATATTTCTTAATCTGTGTTTTATTTGGTTATTGATCCATTGGTTATTTAGGAGCATGTTATGAAGCCTCCATGTGTTTGGGGGATTTTTCATTTTCTTTACATAACTTATTTCTAGTTTCATACCTTTGTCATGTGAGAAACCGGTTGGTACAATTTCAATCTTTTTGAATTTACTGAGACTCTTTTTATGGCCTAGTATATGATCTATTCTTGAAAATTTTCCATGTGCACTTGAGAAGAATGTGTATTCTGCTGCTTTGTGTGTAGAGTTCTGTAGATGTCTGTTACATCCATCTGTTCTATTGTGTTGTTCAGTGCCTCTGTTTCCTTACTTATTTTCTTTCTGTTTGATATATATTTTGGAGTGAGTGGAATGTTGAGGTCTCCTTGAATGAATGCATTGCATTCTATTTCCCCTTTTAATTCTGTTAGTATTTGTTTCACATATGTAGGTGCTACTGTATTGGGCTCATAGATATTTATAATGGTTATATCTTCTTCTTGGATTGACCTTTTATCATTATGTAATGTCCTTCTTTGTCTCTTGTGACTTTCTTTGTTTTGAAGTCTATTTTGTCTGTTATAAGTACTGCAAGTACTGCTTTTCTCTCCCTTTAGTTGCATGAAATATCTTCTTCCATCCCTTCACTTCTAGTCTGTTTATGTCTTTGGGTTAAAGTGAGTCTCTTGTAGGCAGCAAATAGATGGGTCTTGTTCTTTATCCATTCAGTGACTATATGTCTTTTGTTTGGTGCATTCAGTTCATTTACATTTAGGGTGATTATCAATAGGTATGCCCTTATTGGCATTGCAGGCATCTGATTCGTAGTTACCAAAGTTTCAATGTTAACTTCCTTACTATCTAAGAGTCTTATTTAACTAACTTAATATGCTATTACAAACACAATCTAAAGGTTCTTTTTTTCCTCCTTTTTTTTCCTCCTCCATTCTTTATATATTAGGTATCATATTCTGTAATCCTTGTCTATCCCTTGGTTGAAATTTGGAACAGTTAATTTAATTTTACATTTGCTTAGCAATTAGCTGTTCTACTTTAATTACTGTGGTTTTATTACCTCTGGTGACAGCTATTAAACCTTAGAAACACTTCTATCTATAGCACTCCCTCCAAAATACACTGTAGTGATGGTTTGTGGGAGGTAAATTCTCTCACCTTTTGCTTATATGGAAATTGTTTAATCTCCCTTTCAAATTTGAATAATAATCTTGCCAGATAAAGTATTCCTGGTTCAATGGCCTTCTGCTTAATTGCATTAAATACATCATGCCACTCTCTTCTGGCCTGTGAGGTTTCTTTTGAGAAGTCTGATGATAGCCTGATGGGCTTTCCTTTGTATGTGATCTTATATCTCTCTCTGGCTGCTTTTAATAGTCTGTCCTTATCCTTGATCTTTGCCATTTAAATTACTATATGTCTTGGTGTTGTCTTCCTTGGGTCCCTTGTGTTGGGAGGTCTGTGCATCTCCATGGCCTAAGAGACTATCTCCTTCCACAGATTGGGGAAGTTTTCAGCAATAACCTCCTCAAAGACACTTTCTATCCCTTTTTCTCTCTCTTCTTCTTCAGGTACCCCTTTAATGTGAATATTGTTCTGATTGGATTGGTCAAACAGTTCTCTCAATATTCATTCATTCTTAGAGATCCTTTATCTCTCTGTGCCTCAGCTTCTTTGTATTCCTCTTCTCTAGTTTCTATTTCATTTATCGTCTCCTCCACCATATCCAGTCTGCTTCTAATGTGATATCCAGTGTGCTCTTCAATGATTGGATATCGGACCAGAATTCATTCCTGAGTTCTTGAATATTTTTCCATATCTCCATGATTATGTCAATGATTTTTATTTTGAAATACCTTTCAGGAAGAGTCATGAGGTCAATGTTATTTATTTCTCAGGAGTTGTATTAATAATTTTACTCTGAACCAGGTTCCTTTGGCATTTATATTTGTATATGGCGCCCTCTAGTGCCCAGAAGCTCTACTGTCTGGAGGTGCTTTGCCCCTGAAGAAATTTCTGGGGTCACAGGGGAGTGGTATTGGTGCCTTTTGGGAGGAAAGAGCTGTTTCCTGCTTCCTGGCTGCTATGTCTGTCTCCACTACCTGAACCAGTGGGCTGAGCACACAGGTATAAGCCTCTATGCTTTGCGTTTGTAGTTGATGTAGACTGATCTTCCCTCTGGCTGGCCTCACACCAGGGTAGGGTTTGCCGGTTTGAGAGCCAGGTGAGGCTGGCCAGGAGAAAGGTGCAGTAGGCTGTGTATCATGGAGGAGGTCCTTGGAGCTGTGTAGCCAGCAAGGGAGCTGGAGCACCTGAAGATCATCTAAGGAAGAAGATTTCTTTATCCTCCTTAAATATGAGAGTCTATATGGCAAAGCTCCCAACATGCTGGGCAAAGTGCACCCAGACAATTTTGTCTACCTGTCCTCTCTCCTGAGCAGTAAGCTCTGTGCAATTCTTGTTCCTTTAGCAGCCCTCTTGCTAAAGGCTTCCTTGTTAGGAATTCTTTCAGACTGCCCACCTTTCTTTTGTCCCAGAGCAGCCAGATATGGATCCCTGCTTTCCACAAGGGGCTGGAATCTCAGTCTCTCCATGAATTCTGCCTGTCTTAGTTTTCCAACCCCATAATCACGAGAGTATCATGAAAGCACCATGAACTGTAGGTTTGTGCTCCCAGAGCAGATCTCCGGAGTTAGGTATTCATCAGTCCCTGGCCTCCACTCCCTCCCTGCTCCATTTCTCTTCCTCCCGCCGGTGAGCTAGGGTTGGGGAAGGGCTTGGGTCCCATCGGGCCACAGCTTTTTTTATGTTATCCTGTTAGGTGAGGTCTGCTCTTTTCTCCATGTGTATGCAGTGTGCCGCAGTCCTATGTCCTGTTGATTTTTCACGATTAGTTGTATTATTTATATTTTCATATTATATTCGGTTTAGGAGGAAGCCTGTGTCTCACCTCTCACGCCACCATCTTTAATCTCTCCCCAACATTTTATAATCTATTTCATATTTTAAATTTTTTCATAATTTTTATAAATTGTGAAAGTTTTAATTTTAGTATTTTTTTCATTTTCATTTTTTCCCATATATTTCATTGATTTCTCTTCTGAAATAGTCTTTACTAACATTGTTAAACAAGGATCCTCCAAAGTGTTTTTGTATTATGGGTTCCAAAATCTGGTCCTAAATAGAAAATAAGAACAACAATTTTAATTTTAACTTTTCTTAAAAAATCAACAAAATGTCAGTGATGCCTCTGACTAGTTTAAATTAATAAATCCAATTTTTTTATCATATTGGCATAAAATTTAGTCAAATTTGGAAGGTTAAATACAAAGAGAGTTGCCTGGTTCAGACATATTTTACTGAAAATCTCTGCAGAAAAATGTATAATATGTATACAGGTAAAAACACAGTAAGTGCTAACAGAATGTAAAATAAAAAAATAAAGATTAATGGTCTAGTCAAAGGTATTCAATTTACATTCTAAGAAATTTTTCAGTTTTTGTTCTGACCTCACAGATCTCAGATTCAAGTAAAAATAGATGTTTTTCTCCCTTTAAATCTGTATTTTCCCAGTGCCAAGGACATAAAACTTTCATTGTCTTTCATTTTATTACCATCACTAGCTTATGATTTTTATTTTCTTTGCTGTTAGTAATCCTTTTCTATACAGCTAGTGATCCCTTTGTGGAAATTTTTTTTGATAATGAGTTGATATTCTATTTCTTATTCTGTTACTTTTTTCAAGAAATTTGTCAATGTCATCTAAGATTTTATCATATCAGCATAAGGATTTTTATAAAATTTCCTTCTTTTATTTTAGTATCTTTAGGATCTGTAATTATATTTCCTCTTCCATTCCGAATGATAGTAATTTGTGTTTTCTCCCTTTTCCCTCCTTTATTTTTGATGGGGTTTTTTTTTTTTGTCCATTTTTCCAGGAAAACAATTTGTGTGTCTATTTTCATTCATTGTTTGTATGTTTAGAATTTCATTGTTTTTTATTCTTATCCTTTTTTTCTTCATATTTACTTTGGGTTTAATTTTTTCCTTGTCTAGTTTGTTTTGGTGGAAATTTTGGTTGTTCTTTCATAATATAAACATCTAATAAAAGAAATTTCTTCGTAGCAATATTTTTAGCTGGATCCTATATATTTTGATACATGTTTTCATTATTACTTAGTTTTTTTCTAATTTCCCATGACCTGTGAATTATTAGAAGTGTGTCATTTACATTCTGATTACTTGAGGCATACTTGATTTTATTGTTACTGATGTCTAATTTAATTTTCTTATGGTTAGGAAACATAATCTGTAGGATTCCAAATTTTTCAAATGTACTGAGTTTTCTTATTGTCTAGCACATGATGTATTGTGATGAATGCTTCACATGTATTTGGAAAGAATGTGTATTTTGCTGTTTTGAGGCTATAGAATTTTGAAATTGTCATATAGGTCAAGGTCATCAACCATGCTGTTCAGATCTTTAATACTGCTAGTGACTTTTTTGCCTTTTTTTTCCTCTCCATAAGAGGCATTAAAATTCCTAAAATGATGATTGATTTGTCTATTTTCCCTTCAGTCTGTCCCCTTTTGTTTTATGTTTTGAAGCTCTGATATTAGATTCATGAGACAGGGACCATGTGTGTAGTCAGAGTAAAGTGAGGGCCTCCGGAAAAAGAAAGGCAGGGTACTTACAGTCAGAGCAATGTAGCATGTGCAAAGAAATCCCTATCAAAACTCTATGTGAAACATTATGCAAAGTCAAGGTCACACTAATTCTCTAGGGTAAAGATACCAGACTAGGAATATAGACATTTTCAGTGAGATCAGTTAGAGCTTAACATGCCAGGAGCAACTTGGCCTGGAATGTTTGAGTGTTCTGCAAATAAAGAAGGGTATCTCAGCATAACCCATGACTTCACTGTATCTCAACTATAAACAGCCCTAGCAAACAGACAACAACCCAGCCCACCTTGGGAGCAGAGCAGGTGGTACAAGTGTGCATCCCTAGCCCTTACCCATATTCCTGAAAATCCTCAACCAACGATAAATCCCCTAGACAATGCACCATCACAGGCTCTCTTGTCCCCTCCTGGCATGAGCCAGGAGCTCTGTCCTCTCACTTTCCTTTAAATAGAAGCCTCTACCTTGCTCTCCTCCCTTGAGTGTTTGGGAAGTTCATTCTTTAGCTCCATGAACAAGAACCCCGGCATCATTCATACACATTTAATATTGTTATTTTTCTGTTAAATTTATCTTATCATTGTAAACTGTTTCTTTTGAGCTCTGGAATATTTTGTTTGATATTAATATAGTAACACCAACTTTCTTATGCCTAACATTTGTGTAGTTGGTTTACTTTCTTTCACAATCTGTATGTTTATATTTGAAGTGTGTCTTTTGAAGTTAGCATTGAATGTGTCTTGCATTTTTAACTAGTTCGATGACCTATGCATTTTATTTGAAGTATTTAGTTTAGTTATATTTAATAAAAGTTATTGTTATGTTTGGGTTTAATTCTGTAATATTGCTCTATATTTTATTTTCCAATTCATCTATTTCTGGCTGTTGTGCACTGAATCGTGACCCTTCAAAATTTCACAGGTTGAAGTCCTAATTGGAAGTGCCTCAGAAGGTGACCGTATTTGAAGGCAGGGCCTTTAAAAATAGGTGATTAAGTTACACCTATTTCAATGTGACTGGTGTCCTTATAATAAGAAGAGGAGATCTGGACACAAAAAGAGATAGTAGATGTGCTCTAATGGTGGAAAGATCATGAGATCAGGTGAGGACACAGGGAGCAGGAGATTTTAAACTTGCTGACACCTTGGTGTTGGATTTGTAGCCTCCAAAAACTGTGAGAAAAGTTAATTTCTGTGGTTTAAGCCATCTAATATGTGGTACTTTGTATAGCAGCTCTAACAAATTAATACACTGCATGTTTACAAAAAATGTCACTGACCTCTGCTGTAGAGGTGAGTCCTTTTGCCTAATGCTTAGACTTCCTGATATTTCAGCAAAGTACCACGGTTTTAATGAGGTGTTAATCTCAGCCTGGCCTATAACTCTAATTTATCTCAGAACTATGCAACCTCTAGTTTCTTTGTTTCAATTTCACATCAATAGCAGCCATCATTTGTGAAGGATTTATTAAATCCACCCTGTAAATGTGCATTCCAGCTCTCTGTCAAAGAATTGTGGGGAATCCTTGCACATACTTCTGGGCCCCCTTTCTGTAAGGCCCACTGCTCCTCAGTGTATTTTGGTAAATGACCCATTTTGACTTAACTTTGTTCATGTTCTCCAATTATTGCAGCATCATTTGTTGAAAAGACCTGTTTTGAAAATATGGTTTTAATATTCTGTTTATGGATATATGTTAATTAATTTGACCATTCATTTATTATTGTATATTTATTTGGAGATGGTCTTTTGATACTAAGTATAGTATAATTAAATTTGATTGTCATAAACACATATGTGCAAAATGTATCTAAAAATGTGTGTGTGAATTAAATTAACAAAGCCTTCAAGGTCACTATTACTGCTTAGTAGTGTAAACATAATCTTCCCCACTAATGGTTATATAATTACTTTTCAGGTATTTTTTTTTTTGGTCTGTTTTGTAAAATTCTCAGCTCTACACAATCCTGCTTCTCCTTCATTTCCCCAAAGACAGTATTGTTAGGCAGAAAGACAAATCTGAGCTGGATGAGAAGAGGGTGGGGCCCAAGAACTCAGGGAGTTAATCAGATAAAGCCAGAGAGCCAGAAAGGACTTACAGTTGGTGCCCTTTGCACTGTGAGTTCATTCCACATGCTCTGAATCTGAGCTGACCTTGAGACTTGCTCTAGCTAATACATGTGAGATAGGGCAGACATGGTACAAGCACCATGATTAATTTTCCTAAAAATGCCAAAATATAATTAGTATAGCAACAACAGGAGGTACTCCATCTTAAGGCTAAGTTTCCACTTTAAAAGCAGAATTTTGAGAAGTTAAATACTTGACATATTCTTTAGTAATCAGACAATAACATACCCTGTCTTAAGGCAAGGCAAAAGCATCTTAACTGATAAATTCCCACTACTTGGGGATAGCCACTATCTTGGAGAAGAACAAAAAGCTTATGCTGCAGAATTAGCTAAAGGACTGATTATGGATAGTGACATAATGCCTCTCACTGGAGAGAGATATTAGACCACGAGTCAAGCTCACATCCAACACCTCCCAATCCCACTCTTTGCCCCATTCTTGAAAGCCTTGGAAGACAGAACCCAAAGCCTTTAACTGCACTTCCTCTTTGAGGCTGCCCACACTCCCCTTTCTTAGAGTGTGTGTTTTTAAAAGGCTTCTTACTGCTCAGCTTATTATGTTTTCTCTGTGCTCTTCCAGTGGTGTCTTCATCATTTTGCTATTTCAATTCTATTTTCCAGACTTTAAGCACAAGTCTTCACTCTCTCTATTCTATTTCAGAGAAGTAGGGAGGGTTTACTGAGAGCTCTGATTTGAGCTTGCAAGTTCCCATCAATGAGCTTTCCTTCCTCTCTGCTTTATTCAAGTAAACCTGCCTTTGCTTTCTGGACTCTGGCCTGTTTCTCCCTTAGAGTGTATTCAAATAAAACCTTTGCTCCGCTTCACTACCATGTTTCTGCCCTTCAATTCTTTGTTGTGGAGTGGGTAAGAACTGAGGAAAACAAACTCAACCCCCTGAACAATATAATTTAAGATTAGAGCAGGGTGTAAATGCCTATATCTAGAGCAGAGGGATCTGATCTTTTGTTTTTCACTAAGATGTGACGTATCTGACCTGGTCTTTGCTTTATCTGCCAAAATGACTCAGTCAGTCCCGTCCTTAGCCTCCCGTTACCAGATTCATGCATACTGCTCTGAAACTCCCTTAAGTCTTGATTTCAAAATTTTGTCAGCTCACTTTTGCCCTCTTCTACAGCACTCTTGGTAGTGATGCCAGTGTTCTTGTTCGCGGACTCAAAGAATAAACTTTATGAACGAGCAAGGTAAGGGATTTACAGAGAAAGTTTTATTCAGGATAAGAGAAAGTATGGAGCTCCCAACAGGTGCAGGTGAGATAGGGAGGCAGCAGGGAGTAACTCCTGCCCAGTTACAGTGTGGGCCCTGGAGAAGGACAAAGTCTTACTGAGGCTTCAGGAATGTAGAGCAAGAACAGAGTGCTTGAGGTTGAAACAATGTAAAAATGTATCCCCCACAGGGACACAGTGATATGGAAGAGCTTGATGACCATAGTTATGTAGGCTCATTAGTTTACAATAGAGATAGGTTAAAACATAACTGGCATTCTGGCTGAACCTATAGGAAACTCCCACCGCAACACCATAAAACCCTGGACACCAAGACTCCAAGTGACAGTTCTGCCCCTCACTGCACTTGTGGGGAATTCTATATTTTCTCTTATCCTGAAGAAAACTTTCTCTGTAAATCTCCTACCTTGCTCATTCACGAAGTTGATTCTTCAACTCTGTAAACAAGAACTCCAGCATCAGTTTTGTGGGCTCTGCCGGGATATCTTCAGAGGTGAGTACAGGCATCCGAGTTCTCCTTTCTGTTTCACTCCCCATATACAAGGAAGCCGTCTATAGCACGCAACATCGGGCACCTGTCAGCTATTTAAATGGGACTAGCCCAGCTGCCAATCTCAAGTCTCGAGTGACAGGTTCCCCTGCGTCTCCCTCAGTGGATATCTTGTCTCCGTTGGGAGCCAGGAAAGTCAACTGAGTGGAGGCCAGGATCCCCTTTCAGAAGCTCTCCTTGGATGCTAGGGACTGTGGAAAGCCATGGAAAATTGCTAGAGTCCTGCCTGAGGCTACACTTCAGCGGCTTCTCAAAGCTCCATTTTTCTTGAATCTGTCTCTGACTGCCCAATCCGGTATCCATCGGGAGTGTCTCCCTTCCTCCATCTCTCTCTCTGACTTTCAGCCTGCTTCTTCAGGCCGCCCTGACCTTCATATGAGGCAGAAGTGCTCCCTACTTTACACGCTCTATGTGTGCCTTTGACTCCATCAATTTCACGGAACCCAGTACTCCTCGCTGCAAGGTAGGAGATCCACACTTCACTTTTACTCCTGACTCTAACACTGCACTTTTGTCTCTATCTCATAAATGTTATTTCCTACAGTGGGGGACTAGCAGGATAATTCCCAGGCAGTGGCAGGAACTGGTGTTTAAGAGTAGACTCTCTCCCTCACAGTTGTCTTTGGCAGCCTTTGTTTGACTTCTGTCTCTGACCTTGGGAAGAGGTCCCCCACTCTTCATTCCAGGTGGCCCTTTGGGACTGTGCCACTATATCCTGTGTAGTGTGACTGAGGTTTGCAAGGTGGACCCCATATTCAGGCCCCTTATCTGGCTTCAGGACTGCAACCAGCATAAAACCTTAGACACCAAGACACCAGGTGGCAGCCTTGACCATCCCTGTAATGCGGGAGCTCTTGTTCGTGGAGTCAAAGAATAAACTTCATGAATGAGCAAGGTAGGGATTTAGAGAGTTTTATTCAGGATAAGAAAATATGGAACTCCCACAGGTGCAGGGAGGGGCAAGGCTGCCACTTGGGGTTTCCCTTACACTTGTTTCAGTGGGAGCTGTTAGTTTCCTATCTGCTCAGACAGAATTCTAGTTGTGTTTTAACCTATGTCTATTGTAAACTAATGGGCCTACATGACAGTGGTCAGCAAGCTGTTCCATATCACTGGGTCCCAGTGGGGGGGGTACATTGTTACATTGTTTCAAACTCAAGCACCCTGTTCTTGTTCTACATTCCTGAAGCCTCAGTAACACTGTGTCTTTCTCCAGGGCCCACACTGTACTCTAACTGGGCAGGGGTTACTCCCTGCTGCCTCCTTATCTCATTCCCCCCTCTATGGGTGGAGACCCTAAACTGCTCTTAGAACACTGGGCAATGACCACTCTAACTGCTTAAGGCTGACAGGGGGCAAAGTGAAGGGTGCAATCAGGTCTCAATCACTGGCTGATCTAGGTGGCCTTGGAAAATGGACATTTCCAACCTGGGCTCCATTTCCTTCACCTTGTGTAGTATTACGGCCTCTAGCTGAGATAGAACAAATTGTGTTATTAGGTTAAGTAAACAGGGGCCAAATATTGGTATAAGAATAATGTTGATCCCAGTAATTAGTGGGGCCATTGAGGAGGAGTTAGTGTTCACAGTAGGGTCAGGAATTAATCCACATTTTTGGCATATTCTTTCATTTTTCCTAAGATCAAAGAAGGGCTGTACATATGGGACTTCTGACCATTTCCCTTCATTGGGGCAAAATAAATCTAGCTGCATGATCACATTGAAATGAATACTTTCCTCAGGGGGCCAAGACTCTCCATCAGAGAATTTGTATTGAGGCCAGGCTTGTATGCAGAACAAGATAAGGTGCTACTTGTTTAAGGTCTAGGGATCAAATTGCCCCAGTTCTTCAGAATGTATGCCAGAGGCATGTCTGGTTTTAAATTTGAAGAGGAAGCTCCCATCTGGAAAATCAAACAGGAACATGTGTCCAGCACCTGGGTGAGGCTTCATGCGAGGGCATCCCCGTACAGATGGGAGATTGAGGGAACAGTGATAATCTGTCCCCTCTCTGGCCTGCTGTACTTAATTGCTCCTCACCAGCATGGCCCATACCTTGATATACCTCTTGCCTTCCCACTAGGCAAGGGTAGTTTCAGAGCTCTGTTTACAGTGGGACCTCACCAGCATGCTCTTAACTCTGCTCTTTCTGGGAGTTCTGATCTAGACCCTAGTTTCCTCTGCATGGGCCTTAGCATAGTACACGGAGTGTGTGATAGATTTCCTCAGTGTCCAAAAGCAGAGGTTGGAGGTTGAATCAGCCATTGGCCATTGACTTAGTTCATCGTGACTATGCAATGAAGCCCTCACAGAAACCCATGAGAGGAGCATATCTCCCCTTTTTGTATCCTGCTTCCCTGTCCCAGAGAGAGCCCCACTCCTGTTAGAGAACCAGAACACTTCCACATGCCAATGAGCCAGACCCCAAGCTCCAAAGGATAAAACCTCCTTTATTTAAGACCTTGTCCTATATTATCTATTCATCTGGCTGTTAACTTACATTCTTTACTAAACTGGTAAGCTTAAGAGTTTTGCTGAGTTCTGTGAGCTGCTCTAGCAAATTAATTGAACATAAGGGGGAGGTCGTTGGAACATCTGATTTGTAACCAGTAGGTCAAAAGCATAGGTAATAGCCTGGTATCTGGAATGGGGTATGGAAGGCAGTCTTGTAGGATGGGGTAGGGCCCTTCACTTGGGAAATCTGGTGCTGTCTCTGGGCAGATAGCATCAGAATTGAGCTGAGTTCTCAGACACTCTGCTGGTGTTCAAGAATTTCTTGGTGTTTCTGTGATAAAACTCCCTCCCCACCTTATACACACATTGGAATTGGGTCTAGGAAGCTGAAAGGAGTTGTGGAAAACAGTGCCTTAATTAATAAATAAAAGAGACCCTAGATAGCTCTCCTTCTGCCATGTGGGGCTCCATGGGAAGAAGTCAGTCTGTAACCTACAAGAACCCAACTGTACTAGCACCCTGATCTGAAACTTCTAGTCTTCATAACTGAGAAATAAATATCTTTTGTTGATAAGCCACCTAGCCTATGGTATTCCCTTATAATAACCTCAACCAATTCAGACATCTACAATGACTCAGTCATGAAGAAATAGAATGTCTGAATAGACCTATAATTCATAAGGAGGTTGAATCAGTGATCAAAAACGTACCAACAAGGAAAATCCCAGGATCAAAAGTTAAGTAGAGAATTCTACTAAACATTTAAAGAAGAATTAATACCAACCCTTTTCACATTCTTTAAGAACTTTTAAGTGGAGGTAACAATTCCAAACTCATTTTATGAAGTGGATGTTACCCTGATACTAAACCCAGATAAAAATACCAGAGGAAAACAGACTAACATCTTTGATGAATGTTGATGCAAAAACCAATACAATACTAGCAAAACAATTCAACAACACACTAACAGGATCATATACCAAGTCCAAGTAGGATTTATTTCTGAAATGCATGGATGGAACAACTTATAAAAATCAGTGAATACAATATACTACATTAACAAAATAAAGGACAAAAACAACAAGATCATCTCAATTGATGCAGGAAAAGCATTTAACAAAATTCAACACCCTTTCATGATAATGATACTCAACAAACAAGGAATAAAAGAAAATTACCTCAACATAATGAAAGCCGTATATGAGAAGCCCACAGCTAACATAATCAGTGGTCAAAACTGAAAACTTTTCCTTTAAGATTAGGAACAATATGAGATGCCCACTTGTCCCACTTCTGTTCAACATAGTACTGGAATCCTAACCAAAGCAATTAAGCAAGAATAAGAAATAAAAGATAACCTTATTGAAAAGGAAGAAAGAAACTCATCTCTATTTACAGATGACAATTTTAAATGTAGAAAATCCTAAAGACTCCACAAAGTCACTGTTAGAACTAATAAAAAATTTTGGCAAAGTTGCAAGAAACAGAATCAACATACAAAAATCAACTGTATCACAGTGATTATAGTACAGCATGGAGAATATAGCCAATGATTTTGTAACATCTTTCTATCTTGACAGATGGTAACTGCACTAGTTGGGGTGAGGATTTAATAATGTGGGTAACCACTCTTGTATACTTGGAACTAATATAAGATTATATATCAATTATATTTCAATAAAATATGTTTGAAAAAATCAATTGTGTTTCAATACACTAACAATGAAAATAAAATTAAGAAAACTATTTCATTTACAATAGCATCAAAAATGATAAAATACTTGGGAATAACAAAACCAAGGAGGTGAAAAACTTGCATACTGAAAACAACAAATATTGCTGAAAGATATTAAACAAGGGATAAATACACAGAAAGGCATATGTGTTCATAGGTTGGAAGACGTAAAATTGATGACAGTAATACCCCAAATTATCTAGAGATTTTGTAGAAATTGAAGAGCCTATGTTAAAATTCATTTATAATCTCAAGAGATCCCAAATAGAAAAGGCAATCTTGAAAAAAAAGAAAGTTGGCGACTGACACTTCTTACCTTGAAACTTACTACATAGATAGAGTAATCAAAAGACAGTGGTACTGGCATAGATAGATATATAGACCAGTGAAATAGAATAAAGGGCTCAGTGATCAAACCCTGCGTATATGCTCAAATTATTTTCAACAAGGGTGCCAAGACCACTTAATGGGAAAGGACAGTCTTGTCAACAAATGGTACTGGGGAAACTGGATAGCCGCATGCGAACAGTGAAGTTGCATCCTTATCTTATACCATATATAAAAATTAACTCAAAATGGATCAAAGACCTAAACATATTAGCTAAAAATGTAAAACATGTAAGAAAAGAAAAGGAAAGTCTTTATGACATTGGATTTAGAAAGTGTTTCTTAGATATGATATCAAAAGCATGGGTTCAAAGACAAAATAGATAAATTGGACTTCATCAAGTTTAAAAATTTTTTGCATCAAAGGACACTATCACCAGAGTGAGACAGCAAGTCACAGAATGAGAGAAAATATTTCCCAATCATCCACTTATAAGGGATTGATTTACAGAATATATAACGATCTCCTACAACTCAACAGCAAAATCCCACACAACTCAATTGAAAAATGAGCAAAACGTTTGAATACATATTTGTCTGATGAAGATGTGCGTATGCTCAGTGAACACATGAAAATATGTTTAATGTGAGTGATCGTTAGGAAGTGATATCAATACCACAATGAGATACCACTGCATACTTATTAGAATGGCTACTATTTAAAAAAAGAAGAAAGAAAGTGTTGGCATGAATATGTAGAAATTGAAACCTTAGTGCACTGCTATTAGGAATATAAGATGGCGCAATTACTGTGGAAGACACTATGGTCATTCCTCAAAAAATTAAACAAAGAATTACCATATGATCCATAAACTCCACTTCAGGTATATGCCCAAAGCAGTTCAAAGCAGGGAGTCAGATATTTGTACAGCAATATTCATAGCAGAATGTTCACAATAACCAAAAAGTGGGAATAACACAAAAATCCATCAATGGATGAACTGATAATCAAAATGTGATATATACATATAATTAATTATTTTTCAACCTTAAAATGCAACAAAATTCTAATAAATGCGGTAACATGGATGAACCTTGAAAAGGTGTGCCAAGTGAAATAAGCCAGATACTAAAGGACAAATATTGTATGATTCCACTTATATGAGGTACCTAGGGTAGTTGAATTCATAGAGGCAGAAGCTAGAATACTGGTAACCAGGAACTGGAGGGAAAGGGACATGGGGAGGCATTGTTTAATAAGTACAGAGTTTCAATTTTGAAAGATGAAGCTCTGGAGAAAGATAGTAATAGTTCCATAACAATATAAGTATCCTTAAAGCCACTGAACTGTACACTTAAAACTAGTTATATTGGCAAATTTTATGTTTATGTGAATTTTATCACCACAACAAAATATGCAATAGAAAGAATGCATGACTTATTGTGTAAAGTTCCAGAAGGAGGTGAGAAAAAAAAAATGATGAAGTGAAATTACTTTGGAATGGAAGATACCTGAATAGGAATAAGAGAGAGGTAGGCAAAAATGAAAAAATAAGCAGGAATTTATGTAAATAAAATTAGTTGAGAAAGCTCACATCAATCACATATGGAAAAGAGAAATTACCTGTTCAGTGTAAAGGGAGCAGGGATGGAGCTTGGGTTTGCACTTGGAAAAAAGATTGCTGTAAGATATTTTAGAAGAAATTCTCTAAATAATTTATAGATATGTATATTTTTGTTGTTTTCCTTAGCACAATCCAGCAGCAACATGGCATAGATAGTTTATTAGAAATCATCAGAAACAGTTTAGGTAATTCATTTTAGAAACCTACATGCCTGTGCAAAGAATTAGTTTGTATTTCAATAATCCAATATTCCAGTAGAGGGACATCTTGAGTTAAAAAATCAACACAGCAGAATTGGAAGAAAAAGAAGGAATCTAGTTATTTTAATTCAACTGCCAGGATTATATTATAGTGACAAGTATATATTTTTATTAAAAAATATTAATGCACTTACTATGCTGTATGGTCATTGACACCCAATTTTTCAAAATACAAATAGAATTAACCCTTTGGACTTATCAGCTACATACCAGTAAGATCCATGTTATTGGTATATCACATGTTATATGCAATGTTGATCATGATTTTTTGTTTTTACCTTCTATTTTATACAATTTATGCCATTCTTCCCTTATAAGCAGTCCCAAGTTAAACAAACGGGAGCATTTGATAAAAACTGACATATTTAAACATTTGTCCTCAATACCATCATTCAACTTTTAAGTGTTGCTTTTTTATTGAAAAAACATCTTGCCACATAAAAACAAAATTTTAAATTAAAATATTCCATATTTTTGGACACTGGATGAATTATTTTATTGTTTTGTTTTAAAAAAATAGCTTCTTAGTGATTTTTTCAATAGAGATCATATGAATGAATAAAATATAGCAGTTAACCTGTTACAGACTTGTGTTTCTAATAGTAAAATGTTTTATAAAAGCAGATTACAGGAAAAATCATAAAATCAAATTATGTCTTCTTACAGCTTTGGTTTAGACAACATATATGATAATTAACATTTTTAGCTTTGATCATTACAATAACCATTCACCCAATTTGGAGATATTATTTCTTTAACTCAAGAAATATATGTTGAGTAGGTATTATGCTTCAGGCACCTACATTCTAGGTTCTGGGGATACAGTTGTCAAAAAAAAAGACAAACTCCCCGTTCTCACAGAGTTTTTATTGTTCTCATTGTGCTCCTCAAAAGTATTCAGAATCGTCACTACCAGGTGCTTCTGAAAGTGAGTGTGAAGGGGGGAAATATTAGGAAGAATTTATTCCATTTATTTGAAAATCAGACCAGATCCCTTCTGCTGTGCAGGAGACTGTCCTCATTCATCCCAGCTAGAGACTGGAGGTTTCTACTTGAGAGAGGGTAAAACAGATGCCTTTGGACTAAGATGGTCGTGTTATGAAAACAGAAAAATTAAGTGGAAGCATATACACCAACTTTCAGAATACTGACAACCAGGGCTATGATCCTTAAGCAGAAGACTGGGAGAGACTCATCTTAGAAATCTAACCAACTCAAAAGACAAAACTTAAAGATACTGACGGCAAGGGGTCCCCTTGCCAAGTGTCCCTATAAGGAAGCTCACACTTGATGAAAGATGGTTGAGAAAAATTTGAGATAAAATCTCCTAGAAACTTTAGCAAAATGACAATGAGTAGCACATGTGAAAGGAAACATAAGAGAACTAGAAGTCTACTCTATAAAAGTCAACATCTGAGAAAAAAAGAAAAATCCTCACATGTAACAAAAGAAAACATTTTCTTTCTAAAGACCTGGCATTTCAGGTAAAGCTGAAGTCCCCATTGATATTGATGCTATTCCTGAGCTCCTGGCAAGCACTCTAAGGTGTTTGAAATGCATTTTGGACATTTAATGTGTTTTGTATTTTGTTTTGTTTTTGTGTACCTGAGCTCCTTTCTTATTTATGAAATATCCTCCATTGCTTAAGTCTCAGTGGAAGGCTAGCAACTCTCTGACCCTATATTTGAAGTGCCAGATATTTCCATTTCCTTACTGTCCATCAGTCAGAGTGGTCAGAAGTATATGATCTTGAACCAGGCTCAACCAATGAGGTGATCTTGCCCAGATTTATGAAATTAAAGGAGTAACTAAAAAACCAGAACCAGTTGAGGAATTATGCAGGTGATAAAGTGCTTTGTGACTGTAGTGTCAGGAGTATCACATCGAACCTGTTCTTATAACATGTTCTTGTCTATTTCCTACTGCCTGTCTTCCCTTGATGACTCTGCCTGTTTTTCAAGCCTATGTCCAGTTACCTTAGCAATTTTTGAGCTATACCAGTAACCCCAATAAATTCCTTTTAGCTTTAGGTTAGTCAAAGTATTTCTTAATCCTTGAAAGTAACAATTCTGACTAAAGCAGTATGTCTTCTTCAAATCTTTTTCAAAAATAGGTTTGTATGTATATATATCCATAATATATATAGTATTCTCTTGTGTTATCTAATTTATATAATTGATATGCTGCACCTATCTTATTGCAGTGTCCTTCATTCAATACACCATTTTTTGAAAGCCGTTTATATTGTCAGATATACATTAAATTCATTGTTTCTAAAACATATATGGTAGCCTTGATGTGCATTTGCCATGATTTATTTACCCAAATGCTGCCATAAATAGGGTCATGATAGTTGAACAACTCCAATGAGCACCATTCACATAGTGTCTGTGAATGCGACCCTGTGTTGCTGAACAAAGCACAGGCTGCATATCTATACCTGGTGACCTTGGTAACATATGTATGTACACATATTTTCTTGTACTCGTGTATTTCTCTAGGTTACATACCTAGATGTGCACTTTCTATATTTTAGGAGATAATATTACATTTTCACTTTCTCTGGTACTGCCATTTTTTATTGAATACATTGATTCATTGAATTTCCCTGAGTTAGGGAGACTTAACATTTTGACTAACCTAGTTTGCTACATAGAAACCAGAAACATTTCTTCATTAATAAATTTGTTCATGCTAAGAAAAACATTGTATTCCATTTACCTGAGGTCATTTGTCCCTTATCTCCTCTCCCTGCAGTGTATTTGCCCTCATTTCTAATAAAAACATCCCTTAACTGAATTTGCATCAGTTTTTGTGAAGCCAAGTATTAGAAAATAATGCTCTGGGGCTCTAATAGAGAATATATCTCTTGCTTGTATGTATATATACATACAATCCTATTCTAATAGAGAATATATCTCACTATTTTTCCCACTTTCAGTTGCCCTATGATTTGGATCACTACATGTATATGTTCTTCTAGATGGAGGTGTCTTGAGGGTTCCAAGCAGTCTGCATAGGGTCACAAGTGTGGGAATGATGACAGGTGTGCATACACAGTTCTAGTCTGCCTTAACTGAAGTATATCTGTTTTTATGTCTTCTTGTTTACATTGCTAGTTCCAGAGCTAAAGATAATTAGAATGTCTCTTACCTGAACACATGGTAGTTTCACAGCTGAAACATCATTACTAAGACTATGTACCTACTTCCAGGAAGACTGGGGTAAAGTCTTGTTCTAGAACATTTGGTGTGCCTTTTCTATTTGATTACTTGGTTCACTAAGTAAATATCTCTTTAATAATTATGGTAGCAACAGCAATATAATACTACTACCAAGGAGAATAATAACATCTGACATTTACTGAATAGTTACTACATGCCAAGAACTGTTCTAAATGTCTTACATGTACTAGCTTATTTTATCCTCACCACAACATCTTGATGCATTATTTTCTCATTTTATATGTGAGGAAAACTAATGAAAAGATAATTTAAGTAACTTGGCCAACATCACACAGTTAGTAACTATTCATACTTCAGAACATTAACAGAGGATATCTGCACCATGTAAGCCTTTAGTACATAGATAACCATGTGTTATCATCTACTAATAACTATAGGGAGAGGGATTCTAGGATCTAAATTATTTGCATGGAGAACTCTCATGTCCTAGTTACACCTGCATGTTTGGGCAGAATTATTTTGGATATCAACATCTCTAGTTCAGATTAAGACATTCTTAAAATTATAGCCTGCATTAGAAAATTATAAAGGCAAAAAGAATAACAATAAATAGATTTTCAAGGAGGAGTAACTGTTATTCAACAAGATGAAAGTCAATTTTAGGGCTTTGGGCAGATTGGAGATAAAAAATTATAGAGAAAGGTACAGATGAAAACAATCACAGACATAGATGGATTTTAAATTAGTCATTGTAATACTTTAATACTTAACTGATCTGATTAACTCAGCACTTAATTTTCTGTTAAATGGGTAGATTTATCTAGAACTTCTACTCGTGATTTTCCATCCCTCAGTACATGTTTTTGGCATGTTGGGAAGTGGTTGAATAAAGTTTATCAGGAGACAGTAGAAAGAATAGTTAATAATAATAATGTGTTTTTAAATTGTTATACATCCAAATTTGAAATAGAGTTCAATAATCATATTTCATCATTATATATATATATAAAATAGCTTCAATTTTTTTGGAACGTTTTTTATAGATTTTTTTTCTCTAAGAGTAAAGAAATCCTTGATTTGTATATTAGCCATATCTTTAAAAATATTAAGTACCCTAGATCTTTTGAATTTACAGTTAGTAAAATAATATGAATACAAAACTCAAACAATCTTCCTTTCTTAAAGCTGGCATGCGTTTATTTTATTGAAGCATGTGAAATAAACCTACCAAAAATCAACACTTGACTGTCACATGGAAGTAAGCTAAATTCTAGGGCTAACAGTGTAATTCTAGATGAATCTTGCTAATAGCTTTAGTGTAAAAGCAATTCATTACCCAAAATATAATGTTCATGCTAAACTTAACCCAAGATATTTGGTGTTTCCATTACTACAGTGGTTAATAAACACGTGAAAAAGCAAATATTAAAAGCAGTATTAGTCAGGGAAGAAATACAACTTCTGGTTAACAACAAATGGGAGCTCGCTTACCACCACCATATTTGTATCCCTCATTCTAAATATTCAACACTGAGCATTATGAAATATTAGACAGGAAAGTAGAGAACTGTTTTGAAATTTAAAATTTTTATGCAGATGGAAATACATTTCCATCCCCCAAATTAAGATAAAGCTTTTTAAAGATGAGAAATAAACTGTTGGACTCTAAGTTAATAGTAGAGCAATTTGCCATGTTATCATAGTCTTCATATTCACAAAATTTGGAAGAATAAAATACCTTATACACTGAAATGAAGTTTAATTCATTGTTGCACATTTTTTAAATTTTCAAATGATTAGTTTGATTTTAAAAATTATATGTCAAATGTTAAGAGATGCCATTTTTTTTACATTCCATTATTTATAAACATCTTTCTCCTACTATGCAAGTAAATTAATTCATTCAGTCATGTTTTCAGAAACCAGAGAGGAAATACAAAATGGCTCTGAAATTATTCAAACTCCAGAAAGAATGTATTTCATAGAATTTAATTTTGAGAAAATAAAAATAAATAAAAACACCCACCATGCATAGAAATCATAGTGTTTTATATCAAGATGATGAAACATTATACAGCTGTTAGAAATGACTTTCTGAAAATTGTGGAAATAGAAATATTTATTATCTGCGAGACCAAAGAAAATAATAACATACCTGATGTGCACCTATGTAAAACTGATAAGCATAAAGTAAAGGTTAAAGAGGTTTTAATAAATTTATAGCTTCTTTTTCACAAAACAAAAGAAAACATCTAGGGTTTAGAATTAGAAGATGCCCTACAGTTCAGTTATTCAAGCCCATTAATTTTATAGATGAAAATAAGGACATCATTTTTAGTAAGAAAAAGTAAATTTCCCCAATCACAGTCCTGTAAGCTGCCATAAGAAAACAAAATATTCAAATAATTTCACATTTCTCAAGTAATTTTATAAAGCCATATAAAGTTTCCTAATAAAAAATATTTTAAAGCTCTAGGAACTAACATCTCTTTAAAAACAAATGAAAGCAGTGGGAGGATCTTTGATGATACTGCAAATTGTTTTAAAAAAAAGTAGACAGCAAAGAGCTCAGGAAATTATGACTGGCATCAGAACTGTTTTATGTTGGTTCTGTGGGCAATACAATGGAAAACATTTTTCAGGAGTTTCCGTGCTGAAAGCAAGGTGTTTTTTTTAATTTTTTTTTAAGATAAAATGCAAACATTTGTCAACAACAGTTAGGGTGCAGAAAACTTGAAGAGAATTAGGGAGGTCTATGAGATAGTCTGTCACTGGAAAGTAAGAAAAAAATATGTTTATTGCTAGCAATAACCAAAGTAAAACTTCATATCCTACTGCAAACCGTCTGTCTATACAATACAACACAATTGTCAAATATCTTCTAGGCTGACAATTTTTGAGGTAAGAAGAAAATATTTCTATTTCATTGATCTTTCATTATTGCATATATAATTTTAATTTCCAAAATTCCTAAGGTATCTTACGAACAAAATAAATATTATTGAAATGGCTATATTTTGCAGGATCTTTTAATTAAAAAACAACTTTTACAAGGTTATTTAAATTTGAAGGAAGGATTAAACAATTTTTAGATAAGCCATAGCTGAGAGAATTTACCTCCCACAAACCAGCTCTACAGGGCATTTTGGAGGGAGTCCTATAGATAGAAGTATTCCTAAGGCTAAACAGATGTCATTCAGGGGAAGGTAAAGAGTACAGAATATGATTCATAACACACAAAGAATGGAGAAGGAAGAAAAAGGAGGAAAAAAAAGAACCTTTAGGTTGAGTTTGTAATAATATACAAAATAAGTTAAATTAGACTGTTAGATAGTAAGGGAATTGCCCTTGAACCTTTAGAAACCACAAATTTAAGCATACAATGGCCATAAGTACATACTTATCAATAATCTCCCTAAATGTAAATGGTCTGATTGCACTAAATAAAAGATATAGAGTTACTGAATGGATAAAAAAACAAGACCCATCTATATTATGCCTACAAGAGACTCACTTCAAACCCAAAGACATACACAGCCTGAAAGTAAAGGGATGGAAAAAGATATTTCATCCAACTAATAGTGAGAAAAATGCAGGAGTTTCAGTACTTGTATCAGACAAAATAGACTTCAAAACAAAGAAAGTCAAAAGACACAAAGAAGGACATTACATAATGACAAAAGAGTCAGTCCAACAAGAGAATATAACTATTACAAATATCTATGCCCCCAACACAGGATCATATACATATGTGAAACAAATACTAACAGAATTAAAGAGGGAAATAGAATGCAATGCATTCATTTTAGGAGACTTCAACACACCACTCACTCCAAAGGACAGATAAACCAGACAAAAAATAAATAAAGAGACAGAGGCACTAAAGAACATATTAGAACAGATTGACTTAACGGACATCTAAAGAACACTCCATCCAAAAGCGACAGGATACACATTGTTCTCAAGTGCACATGGAACATTTTCAAGAATTGATCATATACTAGGCCACAAAAAGAACCTCAATAAATTCAAAAAGATTGAAATTGTACCAAACAGCTTCTCATATCACAAAGGTATGAAAGTAGAAATAAATTAAACAAAGAAAACAAAAAAGCCCAAAACGCATGGAGGCTTAATAACATGCTCCTAAATAATCAATGGATCAATGGCCAACTAAAAATAGAGATCAAGCAATATATCAAGACAAATGACAACAATTATTCAACATCACAAAGTCTGTGGGATGCAGCAAAAGATGTGCTAAGAGGGAAATATATTGCAATACAGGCCTACCTCAGGAAAGAAGAACAATCCCAAATGAACAGTCTAAACTCACAATTAATGAAACTAGAAAAGGAAGAACAGATGAAGCCCAAAGTCAATAGAAGGAGGAACATAATAAAGATTAAAGCAGAAATAAATAACATTGAGAAGAATAAAACAATAGAAAGAATCAATGAAAGCAGGAGCTGTTTCTTTGAGAAAATAAACAAAATAGATAAACTCCTAGCCAGACTTATCTAGAAAAACAGAGAGGCTACTCACCTAAACAGAATCAGAAATTAGAAAGGAAAAATCACTATGGATACCACAGAAATACAAAGAATTATGAGAGAATACTATGAAAAATTATATGGTAACAAACTGGATAACCTAGAAGAAATGAACAGCTTTATAGAAAAATACAAACTTCCAAGGCTGACCCAGAAAGAAACAGAAAATCTGAATAGAACAATTACCAGCAAAGAAATTGAATTGGTAATCGAAAAACTACCTTGGAACAACACTCCTACTCCTAGACCAGATGGTTTCACTGCTGAATTTTATCAAATATTTAGTGAAGACATAATACCCATCTTCGTTAAAGGTTTCCAAAAAGTGGAAGAGGAGGGAATACTCCTAAACTCATTCTATGAAGCCAACATCACTCTAATACCAAAACCAGGCAAAGACACCACAAAAAAGAAAATGACAGACCAATATCCCTGATGAACATAGATGCAAAAATACTCAACAAAATATTAGAAAACCGAATGCAAAAATACATCAAAAAATCATCCATCGTGATCAAGTGGGATTCACCCCAGGGATGCAAGGATGGTACAACATTCGACAATCCATCAACATCATCCACTACATCAATAAAAAGAAGGAAAAAATCACATGATCATCTCCATAGATGCTGAAAAAGCATTTGACAAAATTCAACATCCATTCATGATAAAAACTCTCAACAAAATGGGTATAGAGGGCAAGTACCTCAATATAATAAAGGTCATATATGACAAACCCACAGCCAACATTATACTTAAGAGTGAGAAGCTGAAAGTTTTCCTTTAAGATTGGGAACAAGACAGGGATGCCCACTCTCCCCACTTTTATTCAACATAGTCCTGGAGGTACTAGCCATGGCAATCAGACAACACAAAGAAATAAAAGGCATCCAGATTAGCAAGGAAGAACTCAAACTGTCCTTATTTGCAGATGACATGATATTATACATAAAAATCCATGAAGAATCCACTCCAAAACTATTAGATCTAATGTCTGAATTCAGCAAGTTGTGGGATACAAAATTAATACACAGAAATCTTTTGCATTCCTATACACTAATGATGAACTAGCAGAACGAGTAATCAGGAAAACAATTCCATTCACAATTGCATCAAAAAGAATAAAATGCCTAGGAATAAACCTAACCAAGAAAGTACAGACCTATTCTCTGTAAACTACAAGACACTCTTAAGAGAAATTAAAGAGGACACTAATAAATGGATATTCATCCCATGCTCTTGGCTAGGAAGAATTCATATTGTCAAAATGGCCATCTTCCCTAAAGCAAACTACAGATTCAATGCAATCCCTATCAAATTACCAACAACATTCTTCAATGTACTAGAGCAAGTAGTTCTAAAATTCATATGGAACCACAAAAGACCCCAAATAGCCAAAGCAATCCTGAGAAGGAAGAATAAAGCAGGGGGATTACCCTCCCTGACTTCAAGCTCTACTACAAAGCCACAGTAATCAAGACAATTTGGTACTGGCACAGACCCATAGCCCAGAGGAACAGAATAGAGAGCCCAGATATAAATCCAAGCTTATATAGTCAATTAATGTACCATAAAGGAGCCATTGATATAGAATGAGGAAATGACAGCCTCTTCAAGAGCTGGTGTTGGCAAAACTGGACAACTACATGTAAGAGAATGAAATTGGATTACTGTCTAACTCCATACACCAAAGTACACTCAAAATGGATCAAAGATCTGAATGTCAGTCAT
Source organism: Phataginus tricuspis (assembly GCA_029783875.1). Lineage (NCBI taxonomy): Eukaryota > Metazoa > Chordata > Mammalia > Pholidota > Manidae > Phataginus > Phataginus tricuspis. The sequence goes on from JAQQAC010016209.1 coordinate 69,268,413, forward strand.
GAAACCATAAAACTCGTAGAAAAAAATATAGACAAATATCTCCTGGATATAAACATTAGCAACTTCTTCATGAACATGTCTCCCCAGGCAAGGGAAACAAAAGCAAAAATGAACAAATGGGACTACATCAAATTAAAAAGCTTCTGTACAGCAAGGGATACCATCAGTAGAACAAAAAGACTTCCTACAGTATGGGACAATATATTCATAAGTGAAATATCAGACAAGGGGTTGACATCCAAATTATATAAAGAGCTCACACACCTCAATAAAAAGCAAATAATCCAATTTAAAAATGGGCAGAGGAGCTGAACAGACACTTCTCCAAAGAAGAAATTCAGATGGCCAACAGGCACATGAAAAGATGCTCCACATCACTAGTCATCAGAGAAATGCAGATTAAAACCACAATGAGACATCACCTTACACCAGTTAGGATATCCGCCATCCAAAAGACAAACAACAACAAATGTTGGTGAGGATGTGGAGAAAGGGGAACCCTTCTACATTGCTGGTGGGAATGTAAATTAGTACAACCATTGTGGAAAGCAGTATGGAGGTTTCTCAGAAAACTCAAAATGGAATGCCATTTGACCCAGGAATTCCAATCCTAGGAATTTACCCTAAGAATGCAGCAGCCAGTTTGAAAAAGACTTATGCACCCCTATGTTTATCGCAGCACTATTTACAACAGCCAAGAAATGGAAGCAACCTAAGTGTCCATCAGCAGATGAATGGATAAAGAAGATGTGGTATATATACACAATGAAATATTATTCAGCCATAAGAAGAAAACAAATCCTACCATTTGCAACAACATGGATGGAGCTAGAGGGTATTATGCTCAGTGAAATAAGGCAAGTGGAGAAATACAAGTATCAAATGATTTCACTCATATGTGGAGTATAAGAACAAAGAAAAAACTGAAGGAGCACAACAGCAGCAGACTCACAGAAACTAAGAATGGACTAACAGTTACCAAAGGGAAAGGGACTGGGGAAGATGGGTGGGAAGGGAGAGATAAGGAGGAAAAAGGGCTATTACAATTAGCACATATAATGTAGTGGGTCTGGCGGTGAGGTGGGGGATACAGGGAAGGCAGTATAACACAGAGAAGACAAGTAGTGATTCTATAATATCCTTCTAAGCTAACGGACAGTGACTGCAATAGGGTATACGGTGGGACCTGATATTAGGGAGAGTCTAGTAACTATAATGTTGCTCATTTAATTGTATAGTAATAATAGCAAACTAAAAAAAAAAAACAAGAAGAAACACGTTTTAAAAGGAACCAAATGTAATTTCAATCATATACATAATAAAATATTATGATCATCTTTAAAACACAGAGTGGTAAATACAGTTTGAATTAGTATTATGATGTGTTTCTGATGGGAAAATTTTGTTTTAAAATGTTTGCTTAATTTCTGACATTCTTAGCATTTTTTTGAACATTGGTGGCACATTCAACTTAACTCTGTATTAGGGAAACTAAAAAATACATCTAGCCAGTTGTCAGTGAGATAAAAGGAGTACTTTTGTTAAAACTGATTTTGTACGTTACAGATCCAGGAGAAAACAGTTAAATATGATAGTTTATATTTTAAATGTACAAATAAAACAATAAGAATTGCCAAGCATACATGATGATCCTATGACAGGCAGAGTTTACAGTCTTAACTATAATTTAATAGATTTTTTTTTTGCCAGTGTATAAACATTCACTGACCACAGCACAGATTCAGTAAGTAATCAAAATTTTCATGAGTTGATTTAGCGAAGGCCCTTTCTGACATGCCATTCTGACCTTTGCTTCCTCCCCAGGGACCTCCACTGAGTTTTAGAAATATGGCAATATGGCATGGCTAGTAATTGGTACATGCCACGAAAGGGCTTCTCTAAGTATGTGTACATTAGATATGACCTGAGAAAATCGTGTGGCTGTAAAATCTAATTTTAAAATAATAATAATGATAAACATATAAACAGGGAAGATTTGTTTAGTGTAGAATTATACTCAAACTCCTTTTTGTGTATTTTTTGTGATCTGAGTAGTCATGGTACATGTAGAGAGTACTAAAATCATTTAAATAAAACTAATGAAGTTATATTGCACACCATACTTTAAAATTAGCAGCCAAAGCACATCTTTCAAATACTAAAACTGATCCATTGTGGATTTTTCTCATCTCAAACAGCCTAATTGTACATTCTCAAAGACAGGCCCACTTCCTCATTTGTGCTAAATTATTTGCCTAGTATGCAGTGAGTAACAAATAGTATAAACAAATGATAAAACACTATGTTATAGCCATAAGGCTCAAAAAATGTATCAAATATTTATTCATAGTGTGTAATCTTTAGAGCTGGTTTCCATCCATACTTAAGTCAATCAAGGATTTTTGAGCAATTAGTATAAAGGGTAGCAAATACACTGTAAAATGTGGCTAGGTTTATATGAGCAATAAAAGAAATATAATAGATCTGGATAAGAGTGTAGATTCTAGAAAATACAAACTGCTATGGTGAAGAAAAGGAGTTTCACTGCTACTTCTCAACAAGTAAACAGTTTTCCTGTGTCTTCAGGTATGGAAAGAAAATTAGGATGGTCATTGTTATCTATTAATCTTAAGTTAATCAGTTATCTTTGTGGCAAAGAATAGTGCTATGTTTTTCACTGAATCAAGAGCACAGAACATGCTGAATTAGAAAGTAGAGATACTTCTTTTTAAGTGGTCATTACTCTCCACATCTAATCTTAGTAAAATGGCCAATTAATAACCAAAACAGAAACTTTAGGTTTCTTTTCCTAAAATCATAATACCCATATTCCTCTGTAATTAAAGAGTGTCCCGTTTCTTCAAAATGTGCATATAAAATTGTTTAAAATAGCTACAGTTGGTCTAGTGTCTATTATGAAGAGAAATATGTGTTAGCACTTCCGCAGAGCATATACTATTTCTGATTCTCAGCTGTCTTCTAGATACAGCTTATGATCTCCATTTTATAGATGAGGAAACATAGATTTTGGGAGATTAAGCACTTGTTCAAGATCTAACAATTATTTTGTGCCTGACGTTAGAGTGTAACCTAGATCTGTATGGCTCAAAGCCCTTGTATATTCCACTATGTAGTACCTTTGTTTCTCAAAAATTCTAGTCATCCTGTGTACTATCATCAGAATATTTGCCATCTCTGCAGACAATACACACTGTTATTTACTTAACCTTTAAAAATTCACTATAAATCATCTTGCTTTGAACAGAGTGGAGTAATTTAGGCTAAGTACCACAAAAATCTCAAAAACTGTGAAATCATCAGTTTGAAGAACTACTTCCATAGTTTCTAACACATATTCAAATAAATAACTTAGAAAACTGTCAGTGTAACACCCAAAATCATCTTGCAAAACCCCAAAAGGTATAGCTGCCATACTTGGTAAAACCCAGCTACCTATCATGCACTGGCAAGACATTCACGTATCAATGTCAAGCAGACAGTTCACAAATGGGGATCTATTTGCAATTTGGGGTATATACTAAAGATTTGGATCTAAAAGTTATTGGTAGATACAAAAATTGATGCCACAAGAGTGTATGAGTGTGTGTGATAACTAAGGGAAAGGGTGTAGTGAGAAAATTTTAGGAAGACTAAGAATAAATCTTAGGCAATGTTTTCTTCTAGGGGATAGAAGGATAAAACATAGATTCTATGATAGTTTATACCAAATGAGGAAACCATTTTCAGTGTAATCACATGAAACATAGCCTTCCTGGAAAAAAAAGGGATTGCGGAATGCCACAGGATTTAATGATTAGATGATTACTGGTGACTTTAATTGTAGAATAGGGGTAAAATAAACTGTAAGGAATTAAGGTGTGAGTTGGCCTGGACGATGGTACCATAAACCCACCATTTAAGAAATTTGAATATATCTAGGCAAGACAGTCTTGAGACAGTTGTAAAACAGAGCATATTCATTCACAGATTGAGAGCAAGTGCATAGAGAGTGATTTAAGGTGTAAAGGAAAGACATATGTTGGCGAAGAGTCCGGAGTAAATACAAGGTAGAGAGTAGGATGAAAAGTGCATGTAGGAATTTTAGCCAGGAAAAATGGTAACTTTTGCTTTATTAAAGGGAAATATGGGTAAAAAAAATGGAAATCTTAAAGTAGAGTAAAATGGAGTTTTGCAGAGTGGCTTGACCTTATCAGTAAAGAGAGACATCTGCTGAAAATAAAGTGATGGTGAGTTTTGGGGCTTGACATGTGGAAAATGAATATTTGATTTTTGAAATGTAGTATGGGGACAACACTGATTTTAAGAAAAAGGATTGCCAAGCAACAGGGATGGTTAAGCTGAGGTTAGATAACATGAAATTTCAGTGGATCCAATTAGCATAGTTTCATGAATTTCTGTAGCAATGCTACACCATTCAGAAGTGGGATACAAGAAAGCAGAGTGGGAATTCCCCCAGGGGTTAAAGATGGCGTGCCATAGAAAATAAAAAGATTACGAGGATGATAACAAGAGAATTACTGAAATAGTTGGTCATGTTCATGTGAAGTCAGATGGTAAAAGTTCAATTGGGGAAACTGTGAGTGGGTAACTAGTTTACCAAAATGTAAGCTAAATAAATCTCAGGTGGCGAGGGGAAACATAGATGTGCATTTGGGGTGCTAAGAGGGCATTTCAGAACTTGAGACCTTGGAGGAGAGCATGTCTAATAAATAAGGATAGTAGGTATGGCCTGGTGTGGGTAGCCAAAGTGAAGTAAAGCTGACCGTCACAGAAGATGAGGAACATAAATCATGATTTCATAAAAAGTCATCGCTGTGCTGCAAGAAATCACTAAGCTTTAAAATTCTGGATTCCATTTTGTCTATGCCTTTGACCATCTGAAAAAAATATTTTCCCTGCAGAGATAGATTGACTCTCCATATCGTGCAGAGATACTATTTATAACCAATAAAATTCAAGGATCTCCTATTATAAAAATATATAAAACTTACGCTATACATCTTTAGTTTATGGTAATAACTATCATAATCATATGGAAAATAGTCCCTAGCTTCAAAAAGTCTATAATCTTTTGGGAAAGACAGACATATGATTAACCATAATATAATATTATATGAATTTATTCACAAATTTTATGTTCAAAATTTTATGGACCTTCCAAACGTATTTATTTTGGAGAATCTTCAGCAACCCCTTGACTTGCTTCCTATATAAGACACACTTGAGCACTTACTTTTTATGTAATGTAGATATTTATTTACATCAAGATTTTCAGTCAGAACTTAAGATTGTCTGATATATTTTGTATGCCTTCCAAAGCCATTACTATTGTAAGTTTCAGAAAAGTGGCACTAACTTGCTTCACCTAACAGTATCTACTATTTTAAAATGAGGGACAGTAGAAATTTTTAGACAAAAATACAGATTTATTTAAAATAAGTAAAAATCTACACATGTATCCAGGAAATACAACCTGAAAGTCTGATCCACCTTTCTGATATTTCCCAATCCCACAAGTCTGTTCTTTCTTATCTAACTGTTTTAAAGTGTTCAGAAAACGGAAGCACATAATTTTATTTCAAAATGGAATCACTCAGGCTACTTAAACATTGTGACATAGCAATGATTGAAATCTCGCTTATTAGCTGAAAGTATTGCTTCATATTTGTCCAGGGTTAAGGATTTGAAGCATCACAGCTATTTCGGATTTATGACAGGCTCACTACCAAGGAACACTGAACTGGAATGGATAATTCACCAATTCTGAAGATGCATAATCATAAGTAGACTTCAAAAAACCCTCAGTCTTTTAAAATCATTTTCCTCTGATCTGGCTATGCATCAGAATCACTTAGGGAACTATAGAAAATACACATTATAGACTTTTCCCCGCACCTACTGAAATCAGAGGCCCAAGATAGGGCGCTCCAAATGTCTATTTTAGTGAGCCTCCTCCGGTTGATTTTAATGCCATCCATGGACGGGTGTTTTGGAACTACTGTCAGAGAGAAGTTATTCAAAATCAAATTCATTTTAAACACAATATTTTCATAGTTATTCACTGAAAATTAACACACACCATAGCCATTGTTTTGAGCAGTTGTTCTTTTTCTTCTTAGAATCACAATATCCTATATCTTAAAACTATATAAGGTCCTCTGGTAATATCGATTACAGGACATATAGTACAACCTCCATCTGGGCGCAGCAATAATTCCTTCCAAAATATCCCTGGTCATCCAACATCTGCTTACAAACTTCCACCAATTATTGGGAAGGCCACCTATGAGCTGTCATATAGTATATATTTTTTAATAACAGCTTTACTGAGATACAATTCACATACCATAAAATTTCTTCTTTTAAAAACATGCAATACAGTGGTATATAGTATAGTCATAGAGCTGTGCAAACATCACTACTATTCAATCTTTAAATATTTTCATCTCCCCAAACAGGAAATCCATTAGCAGTGATTCCCTATTCCTTCTTCTCCAGAGTTCTAGTCAATCACTAATCTACTTTCTGTCTCTATGAATTTGCCTATTAAGAATATTTCATATTAATAGAATCATACAGTATATGGGCTTTTACATCTGTCTTCTTTCATGTAGCACGTTTTCAAGGTTCCTAGATATTGTACCATGTACCAACACTTCATTCCTTTTGATTTCCCAATAATACTCCATTTTGTGCTTATACCACATTTTATTTCCCATTCATCATGATATTTGGGTTTTTTCCACTTCTTGACTATTAAAAACAATGTTCCTATGAACATTCATGTACAAGTTTGTGAGGATATGTTTTCAGTTCTCTTGAGCATATACCTATGAATGGAATTGCTGGGTCCTCTGGTAATTCCATGTTTAACTTTTTTATGGGCAACCAGACTGTTTTTCAAAGTAGCTACGCTACTTAAAATCCCAAAAGTGTCCTATGAAGTTTCCAATTTCTCAACATCCCTGCCAACACTTTGTCTTTTATTTTCGACATTCTAGTCAGTGTGAAGGGTATCTCACCAAGGCTTTGATTAGCATTTCTATGGTGGATAATGATGTTGAGTTTGTTTTCATAGGCTTATTGGCCATTTGTATATTTTTTTGGATAAAGTTCTATTCAAATATTTGGCTCATTTTTAAATGGGGTTATTAATCTTTTTATTGTTCTGTTCCAAGGGTTCTTCATATAGTCTGATACAAGGCCCTTATAAAACACGATTTGTAAATATTTTCTCTTTTTCTGTATGTTGTCTTTTTGTACTCTGTGTGGTCTTGTTTACAGCACAAAATTTTTAATTTTTATACAGTCCAATTTATCTATGTTTTCTTTTAGTTGCTTTTATTTTTGGTATCCTATCTAAGAAAATGTTGCCCATTCTAAAGTCATGAAGATCTACTTCCATGTTCTCTTCTAAGCACTTTACAACTTTAGAACTTACATTTATGTCTTTGATCCATTTTTGAATCAATTTTGTATATGACATACAATTATACTTTATGAAGTGTTTTCTCATAATGAACCTACATCTACTTGTGGTAGCTATTCTCTTTGGCCTCAGTGCTTTCCTCTGAAATGGAAGGAAATTAAATGTATTCTGTTATCCACATAAGAAACATCAAATATTTGAATTTAACTCTCATGACTCCAATTACCCCTTCAAAGTCTGTATCTCTCCAACATTAAAATTTCTGGCCTAATTATTCATTCTTTAATGGCAGTACCTTATATCTATCAGGAGAGACTAAGCACCAGCTTATTTAGCATTAATATACCAATGGTAGAGACCAATTCACTCAACTAAATCCCAGAGGTCTAGACTGTTAACAATATATTGTAAAACATTATATCAAATTTAAATAACTTTTTTAAAAGGAAAGAAAGAAAACATCCTTCAAAATCCTCTCATCTCCACATTTTAAATGCTTTCATGTTCTCCTGTGTACACACATTTTACAATATAAACACAGTGCATATTCAAGTTTCATATTCTGCCACCACATTAGATAAAACATTGCTCATATTTCCATATTTGATATACTGCAATAATCTTCTAACTATAACCCTTGATCCTGTCTCTTGGCCTCTCTAATAAACCCAGCTTATATTACCTAAACACCATAGCAGTGCCTTGCTCAATAGCCTTCAGTATCTCTTTATGACTCTCAGAGTAATGTTCATGCACACAAGAATCAGACGAATCTATATTGAAATCCCAGATCCTCTACTTAAAAGCTAAGGGATTTGGGGTAAGTAATTTAGTCTCACTAAGCCTCAGTTTTCTCACTACAGAATGGGTATTCTAATACCTACCTTGGAAAGTTTATTATGAAAAATAATAAGATACTTATCAGTGATCAAAGAAGAGGCAAGAGTAGCCATTGTTACATAATCTATCTTAGACTTTGCAAATATATGCCATTAGTGGCCCACTCCCACAATCCACAAACTTCTAATTGATTGCAGCATTCTTTACCACTCAGCACTAAATATGGACTTTCCAGACAGCCTTTATGTATTAATACAATTAGGCATGCAAGGTATTATTTGCCTTTCTAGATCTTACTCCAACCAGTATTTCCTACCTTTTTCCTCAATTTTCCCATGAGGGAATTTTCTAATGAAATTAATCTACTTGTCATCCTGAGTGCTGCACATGTTTCCACTACCATGATTTTGTTGTAGCTACTCTCCTCACCCAAAATATGAACTCACTCCTTTTTGTGTTCATCAAAAATTTGCCCATATTTCAGGATGTAAATAAAGTCTTCACTTTTCCATCAGTCATTTTCTAATCAGCATCAGATTTTTCCCCTCTTTTGAACTTCTTTTGTTAAACTATATGTCTTATCATGGCCTATTTGTTACTTTTGATAGTGACATTTGGGGATTTTTATTTCCATATTTAAAATGCCAAACGTCATTCAGGTCTAATTCATTAATATATGAAAACCCGGGTTCCATTATTAAAATGAGGGGAAGGAAGAGAGACATTTACCAATGAAAGAAATGATAAAAGAACAACGACCAGCTTGGTAGCTCGGTGGATCTCAACCATTTTTGAAGCTCAGCACATCTGAGAGATTTAACCCATACCGATCAGTAATAGTGAATAAGTATCTTCTATGGCAGTGATTTCCGTGATGATTGTGATAGTAGTGGTAGAAGTGGGATACTGGAAAGTAATATTTAATTTAATAAAGCCCCAAGAAGTGACTCTGATATGCTCTCTGTCAAGCCGAGGATTTTATTTTACTTTATTTACAGACTGCACAGCGAGGCTATAACTGTTTCGTGGATGCTGGCAGAATACATACAACTGCTGGGACGAGAGAACAGAATTTATTACTCATGGCACAGCAATCAGCATGAGCATTTATCTGCATTTTTGCACAGATTTCTCTTGCCCCAAGTTTCCCAGGGGAAATGCAGTATAGCCCAAAAAGACCCACAGGGACTTAGTATCACAGTTGAAAACGAGTGCTTGGGAAACCCACTGCTTTTATGTCAAACACTATACAACCATACTTCCTGGTGGTTGGGAAGCAGATATTACTTTATCCATCAAGGTTGTTCACTGAAATCTTAATCCTGAAAAATGACCTGGGTAAAGAGCAGTTAGGACCTGCCATTCTTGGCAACCCCTGCAACAGCATAAGAAGCCCAAGGAAGGCTGTCTTGCAACTCTCCTCCTGCAGTTTCACAAAGTCAGTCTTTCCCTATCGCTTAAAATCACCAGGGAACTAATCTTGTGGAAAGCAGAGTATGATGAGTGTGATTTTAGAGTATCTTAAAGCTTCAAGGTACATCTAGGTTTTTTGCCCCGGCCCAGGGGGCTGGTTATTAGCGGGTCTGGAGGAGGATCCCTGTACCTAAAGGATGGGACTGAGAGAGAGAGACGGAGGCCAAGCAAATTGTCAAGGCTTCGTTTATTTTTAGAAAAGGCAGGGGATATATAGCATTTGAAGGGGCGTGGTAGGGAGTGGCTTCTTCTGGTTGGTTGCCCATTATGATAATGAGGCGACCTACAAAGTCCAATCACACACCGAGTTGTGCACATGCGCAGTTGTCACTGACGTGAGCAACTGACCTGATTGAGAACACCTGGCAGGAAGCTGCGGTGGGAAATTGTCAAGAAGAAGTAAACAACAAGATGGAGTCTTTAAAACAAAATGGAGTCCCATTGTTCTAGTGTAAATCTATTCTATATGCTGACTATAAAGGTTAGGTGAGTTTCTTAAGCAACGAAGCGTAGAATACAGAATGAAACTGGGTTGGGCTAAGATCTTTAAGTTCTCTGTGCCTGTGCAAAGTCCAAGGTGGTCACCAACAGTTTTTCATGTGGCTCTCTGAACGGTGAGCTCATAAAAGGTGTTTTTCCCTACAGTGTCATCCCTGAGAAGTGAGATGTCACTCATGTATGTTTCTGACACTGACAATAGTGACCACAGTAAATTAGATCAGCGATATATTCTAAAAACATACTTTGCAAAAGTGAGTATAGATGTGCCCCTAATTTACCAAAGAAGGACACAGTATGGCATAGTGTGTAATGACTTTCTTACCAGTGCCGTATCATTTAAACATGTAGTTAGAGATCAACAAAGTGGTAGCCAATAGCTGGCACTGCTTTTTCTGCTGTTTATTTGCATGACTGAGCAAGTATTTACATAAGCACATTGGAAATGAAGCATTCCACCTACATTCTAGGTAATAACATACTGTGAGTGCCTTTAAAAGCCATTCCTCTTACATTCTAGCATTTGAAATTCTGATGAAATCTTTGGACCTAGTTCGGATCTCATATAAAAGTAGTTTTATTTCCCATCTCAGAAATATAGTTTCAGTATTTCAGATTAAAAATTGACCACCTTTAATTGTAAAATGAATAAAATTGAACATTGGGGGGAATTAATATTTTTTAAAAACTAACACCATATAGTGATTCCACCTGGCTAAACACTTGAAACAGTCTCTTAATTTAAAATGTTAACTAGTCAATGAAGTAGGTCAGTTTGGTCAAATATCAGATAATTTTCATTGAAAGGAAAAATAAATAGCAAAATTTGCAATGGTTATAAATATTAAGTGATTATATAGGGAAGTATAGAAATGACCATTCAATATCTCTGCTTAAAAATAACATTTATGTTTCTACCTAAATCTTTAGAAAAATTTAGACAGGTTGCATTTTAAATGAGTTTTTTTTTTGAAACTGAAGGTTTAATTTTTTATTTTTATAAACTCCATGATGAAAATCTTATGTCAATATTTTTATGTATTGTATTTTTTTTTTTTTTTTACAATTTGTACAGCTCAAAGAAGACAAGTAGTGATTCTCATCTCACTACGCTGATGGACAGTGACTGTAATAGGGTTGGTGGGGGGACCTGATGAAGGGGGTAGTTTAATCATCACAATATTGCTCATGTAATTGTAGGTTAATGATACTAAAATAAAATAAATTGTATTAAATGAGTTTTTAAAAGAGAAATATAATTGATTCCTTAATAAGACAGTCAGACTAAAATATTCAGAATATATCCACGCTCTTCAAATGCTGAGACTTAAGTATATGGAGGAGGCAGCAAATGCAAGTCTGAAATTAAGAAACAATCTACAAGAAGAAATATAAAAATTTAAACCAATTGACCCAAAGAAGGGTTAAAAGGTAATATAATATAGTCTTTAATTATTTGAAGAGTAGCACAACAAATAAGTTATTATCTCATTCTTCTGATGGCAGACAAGGAAGAAAAACGTTTATTGTGAGAGGCTATGGTAGACAAAAGGCAAACTTACTCAACCATAACTCTTAATGACATTGAAACAAGATGATGGTGTGCTTGCCAAACACCTAATATTGACTCTAACATTTATGAACACAGACTTTTATAAAGCCTAGTCATGGACTGTGCTTCTGCAGCTACCCCTTTTCATCATGTACTTCTACTTTAGCTGAAAGCCAGAGACAGTAAATCATACATAACAGAAGACAACAGTATATGACAAAAGATGTAAAAGTCTGGGATATATACACTACCTCAATTCTCACACCTCCAGTGTCTACTTTCCCTCTTTCCCCAGGTTCTGAGGGTGGTGTTTAGAGCTAAAATATAAAACGATTTATATGTATGGACCCCCACCTCCAAATACCTATTGGAAATGTTTTAGTATAGAATGGGGTGAAGGGGTAAGGAAAAGGTTCTATGTATTAAAAAACATTTTTAGCACTGAGCTTTATTTACATTGAGTCTTACAAAGACTAGCATACATAGGGAGAAATTCAGAGAGAACCCTTATTTTTACCTTTTTAAACTTTTTATCTTCTTTGAGAAGTATACTGAATATCATTGACTTTTGGTACAATGTATACAAATATGTCTTACTGAAATCTAACAACGTGAAATTTTATATAAAAGTTAAAAAACTCTATTATAACACAACCACCAATCATAAATGTGAAGGATGGCATTAGAGTAAGATTCCAATTGTAATCATAGTTTCCACGTGGTTCACTGAGGAATTTTCTGTGAAATTGCTTTTTTAAACTAATTTTTTTAAAAACTCAAATTCTAAGAGTCAAAACTAGACTTTTAGTCTTAATAGAGTTCACATAAAACCTAGATGCTTTCTGACACCACATTTATGATTTCCTATAAACCTGGGGTTTGTAAAAGGGATAAGGCAATTTTTAAAAATGAAATAATCAGCAGATTCTGATGTCATCCTGACTACAATTCCAAGGTGAAAGTGCACTGGAAACACTAAGAACTTGGACAACATTTTTAAAGAGCCTAAGGAAAAAATACTTTCAAACCTGTGAATGACATTTTAGACAAAGATTTACTACTATAGGATATATGCTGGGGAACTAGACTTTGATTGCTTGTTCCCTGAAATAACACAGCTGGTTACAAAAGAACAGTTGACTGTGGAAACAAAACAGTATCATGAGATTTTCCAGTCTATGGTGTAATGTTATCTAATGATAGAATTTCTCACCATTCCTTAATTGAACTAAACACATCTGTGACAGAAATCTGAAATAGTAATGCATATGCTGAAATGATGATGGTGAGATTGATTTAGTAATGTAACTCTTAGTTGAGAGATTTTTAACAAATGGAGCTATGTGTATCTCTAATTAATTACCAGGAATCCAAATTTTATAATTCAAGTTCCTAAATGACTTGGGCAATTTTATATCTAAAATAAATTTGGAAAACTGATGAATACTTATATTAACTAATTCACTAATTTTTTTCAACAACATGCATTGAATGCCTATTCCATACCAGAAACTATGCTATAGATGGGTATACTGTAATGGAAAAGTATGACATATCAGCTTCTTTTAAAATGTAGTAATTCCTTCTGTTTATAATAGACCAAGGCATTTCAAAAGAGCTTGTGAGTTTTAGCATTTCTTCTGTTCTCTCATCACAGGGATCCTCAGGTGGAATGTGTGCAATAATAAGAGAATAATCATTTAAATTAAAAGTTATGATGAACCTGTTTACAAGTACATTTTTCTTAAACTTCTTTTATTTGAGATGCCTAGGCCCACTTTGCATTGTATCATTAAAGACTCATTGCTGCACGGCAGGGGTGGAGGTTCAGGTCACTGGACCCCACTGATACTATCCTGGCAGGTGACTTGGAGCACTGCCTGGCTTGGTGAGGCAAGGAATGGAAGATCAGCTGCCTGCTCAGACACCACCCAGCCAGAAATGTAACAGCTGCTGCCTGCTTCTGCCAGGCAAGGAATGACAGATAGCTCTTTCTGCTTGGCCCTGCTAACACCATACTGCAGGGGAATCAGAGTGTTACCTGTTTCTGTAGGTGGTAGTGGGGTGGAAATGGAGAATGGTAGAAAAGGTATTGCCAAAAAAGTTTTTTGCTGTTAGGCCAACCTTTTTGGGGTCTTTTTGTTAGGTTTTTCATGGAGCTATTTTTTTTTCTTGGTCTGTGTCTGTTGGTGTTTCAGACTGCAGTCTCCGCAGTGTCCTGTGTGCAGTATACAGGATGCAACAAGAGAAATCAGGAGACTCACCTTATTACCATGGGCTCCCTCAATCTCGAGGTCCCTAGGCTGTATGCCTTATTTCTTAGTATTCCTATGCTGTATTGTTTTATGTTCGGAGTTTTTTAGTTGTAAAGAAGAGGATGTGTGAGGAATGGAACTACTTCATCTTGTTGGAACTAGAAGACCTTACATGTTTTTTGAGAAGAATAAATAAATAGCTGCAGGGCAAGAATTGCAGAAAGATATTCAGGTTACTACAGACAACTAAACATTTGAAAGATAAGGGCCTGTGGATCCCATAGCATTGTGGATTTAGTAGCAAGGAAACCATCTTATTTTGACTAAACTTTCCCATACTGAATTAAAACAAACTATATTTGTGTTTGAATTTTTAAGACCCTAATTAAAGATTTTAACTGATTTTCTTTTTAAACAACATTACCCCCCCACACCTTATATTACTTATAGACAAAGAACAAAAAGCAAAGGATTAAGCTGTTTCCAAAAGCTTGCTTGGTTTTCCCCATTCTATTCCACATCTTATTTCTTATTTGCCCTGAGAAAAGCGCAAAAGAAAGATGAGGTAAGCAAATGGTACAAAGACTTTCTACTCTACTTCTTGGCTAGAAGAAACAAACCTCCTCAGATGATATAACAAATCCTAAACATTCTGAAGAGTTCGTGGCCCATAAGTGGTTCACAATGGTAAGGCCAATGCATATGAAATTCTAAGGTGGAAGAAGTTTATGAAATGCCTCTATGGAACTGCTCTGTGTTAGAGTGGCTTGCCTGATAGTCCTATAACTTCAATTTGATATTGTTTGATATACGAAGTGACAACTAGGATCCTGGTCTATCAATCCAAGTCCAAGTTGGGAATCCTGTCCTCCCACATCTATGTATCTTCCTCAGTCATCTTCTCTGTATTCTGGAACTCTTGTCTTGGCAGAGTTCTTTGAAACAAATGCTCGATGTCTGTTTGTTTATATGTGTGTACATTAATTTGGTTATTATCTAATTACTAACTTATTACCGTTTTTGCTAATACTAATAGAAATACTTTATACATCATAAGTTTTTATGCAAAAATCCAATATCAAAAATAATATTTTTATACTTCTGAGCAAGAAGTGGAGTCATATGGTATCATAGATTAAAAAGATTTTTGCGTTACTTCCTCTCTACCACATTGTCTAATGCCAGTTTAATCTCAAACATTTAACGAATAAAAACATTAAATACACCTTAGTAGGCTGATTTCTAATTTTTTGATTATATAAACAAAAGAGATGCACATTAAATTTTATGCAATGCCATGGTAACTTAATTCATGCCATCACTATGAAAACTTTCCTCTGTTAGAGTAAATTTGTGAATATAAGGTAAAAAATTAGGAGGGTAGATTTTCACATATAGTTTGAGATCAGCGTTAATGCATCATCTTTTTGCACATATTTCGATAAGATTAAATAGAAATTACTTATCCATGCACATAGTGTAAACCAAGTCTTGTACAAAATCACAAGATAATAATTGACCCAGTTGGATTTCAAACTCAGAACTTTCAGGGCTCAGTCGTATAGGTCATGGGTATGCTCTATAATTGGGTTATTTTTAGCATAAACACAATCCCCTTTCCTGTGCTATTTCCAGCTTTCACTTAGTATTGTATACACACAAAACACACATACCCACACACAGATATTTAAACATGTACCTAAGCAAAGACAAATTCACAGAAATAGAAACAAAAATTCTAAGATTTGAGTGAAACCACAAAAGTACCTGAGTAGTCAAAGCAATCTTGAGAAAGAGAAGGAAGTAGGAAGCATCATACTTCCCAATTTCAGCTATATTACAAAGCTATAGTATAGTAACCAAAACATTATGTTATTGGCATAAAAATAGACACACAGCTCAATAGAACACAAAAGAAAGCTCAGAAAAAATCCCATGCATTTATGACCACTGAATTTACAATAAAGGAGCCAAGAATACAAATGGGGAAAGGATAGTCTTTTTAATAATGGTTTTGAGAAAACTGGATGCCACACACAAAAGAATTGCCTCTATCTCACACCATACACAAAAATAAACTCAAAATGGATGAAATATTTGTAAAACTGGTAACCTTAAAACTTGTAGAAGAATACATGGGGTGTATTTTGTTTGACATCAGTCATGGAAATTACTTTTCTGGATTTGACATAAAAAGCAAAGGCAACAAAAGCAAAATTAAACAAGCCAGACTACATCAAACTAAAAGGCTTCTGTACAGCCAAGGAAACCATCAACAAAATGAGAAGCGTGCATACAAAATGGGAGAAAATGTTTGCAAATCATATATTTGGATAATGGATTAAATCCAAAACATGAAAAACTCATAGAACTCAATAGGAAAAAAAACAAACAATCTGATTAAAAAAGAGGTGGAACTGAATAGATGCTTTTCCAAAGACGACATACAAGTGGCAAATAGATACGTGAACATACGCTTAACATCACTAATCACGAAAATGCAATTCAAAACCAGAATATTACTTCAAACTATTAGAGTGATATATGCAGAACACAAGAGATAAAAAAAATGGTGTGCATGTGGAGAAAATAGAACCCTTATACACTGTCAGAGGGAATGTAAATTGGTGCAGTCACTATGGAAACATTTTGAGGTTACTCAAAAATCTTAATATATAACTATGGTATCACCCAGGAATCCCACTTTCAGTACATATTTAAAGTAAATTAAACCAGGATATTGAAGATTGAGCTGCACTCCCATGTTCACTGCAGCATTATTCACTATACCTTGGGTATATCTTGGGAAACAACCTAAGTGTCTATCATGGATAAATGGATAAAAAAGGATGTGGTTTATATACACAATGGAATATTATTTTAGCATGAGAAAAGAGTATATTCTGTTATTTGTGACAGCATAGATGGGCTATGGGCACATTATGCTAAGTAAGATAAGTCAGACAAAGAAAGTACTTATCACTTGAAAATATGACATCACTTGTATGTGGAATATAAAAAAGTCAAGCCTATGAACAACAGAAAATAAAATGGTAGTGACCATGGATGGGGGTACAGAGGATAAGACTGATGTTGTTTAGTGGTACAAACTTGAAACAAGTAGTAAATAAGCCATAGAGTTCTAATGTACAGTATACTAAATCTAGACAATAATAATGTACTATAATTATGTGATTATTATTGCTACAAGGGCATATAATATATAAATGTACCAAAGTAGCTCACTGTAGACCTTAAATTTACACAGTTTTAAATGTCAAATATGTTCAGTAAAGAAAAGAATTAAAAAAGGAAAAAAACGTCATGGTGAGGAATAAAGACCCTATCAAATTCTTATTACCCAAGATTTAATAATCAACATCAATGACAATAAAAAATAACAACAAATAATGCTATCTTTCTTGCTATATGTCAAGTATTATTTTAATCACACTGTATACATTAACTCATTTAATTCTCAAAACACTCTTTGGCCATTATTTCACAGGTAGGTAAACTCAGACACACAAAAGTTTAAATTTCCAGTGTTATACAGTTATTCAGTCACAAGGATTAGATTCAGAAGAAAGATTCTGGATCAATGCCTCCTCTCTGTCTAGGCCATGCTACTATGTATGGTACAATAAACACAGGGTACAGGAGGAAAATGGACTCCCATTTATCCAGTCACACATCTCATAAAAGGCAGAATCAGGACTCACCTAAGTATCCTGCTTCCAAGTTTAGTATCCAGATTGTAACTTGTATTTCTATTGACAAAATATTGACTGAGTGATAATTTGATCAGTTGTGAAAATCTAATCAATCCATATTAATAGCACCACCTTGTTAATTAAATTTATAAGAGAAGCTTTAATCTGTAGTTCAAAAAGTAGAAATTTCTTAATTATTTAGAAAAACAATAGGCCTGACAATTCATTATTCACTCATTTAACTTTCAATATCATAGACCTAAGACAGCTTTATGATTCCATAGTTGTCTGTATGATACAGGAAAGTGCAAGCAAATTTTAGTAAGGTCCGGAATGCAGGTCTTTCAGGAAATAGCACGTACACATTATTCAAGCCCCGGCTTCTGTAAAATAAAATCTGTTTCTGTGAAATTAATGACAGATTATTGGAGAAATCAAAATGTCTGCCCTATGCCTTGACATTTTCTTAGAAAATTTAACCCTCTTCACATACAGGAATCTCTGCTTCTGAGAGCTGATCACCTGCCTCACATTCATCTCGTAGTTTCCAACGTAAAATTTATAGTAGTTAGGTCATGGCAACCATTCATGCCCTCAAACTGGGGGAAATGCAATGGCTCCTATATGCAGTCACATCAAATCCCAAACACTTCTGCTTGATACTTCAATATTTAACTTCTCCTCTGTTCCCATAAAACCTGTGCTTACTTTTATGCACAGTGCTATGGATTTTCCTATTTGCTTGTCAATCTCTCTCATTATACTGAAGATCTTTGAGTCAGGGCTTATCATTTTACCACTGTACCTCCAACACCAACACTGTACCTAGCACATAATAGCACTTAAAAAATTGCTGAATGAATGAATGAAACTCTTCTCCACCCCACTTCTTCAGTAATATCTAACTTTATCCCAAAATTTGACTTTCATTTAAGTTGTATCTAATGGTCCCATGACATTCCACACCCACCTACTAAATCTCATCTCTAGGACTTTGCTCAGAAACATGGAAACACTCTTCATTCCTCTACCAAGTGAAATCCTACCCACCTTTCTAAGGATGATGTCTAACCTTACATCACATTTCCTTCACAAAGCCTTCTTGAAATACTCAAACCAAAGTGAGAGTAAATAGCTTATAATTTAGTAGATGAGAGGATGCATGGAATTTATGGTACTGTGGAAATGGTAATTACGATAACTGTTGTAGGCTCCATGACAAAAATAAAATATGTGTTGCTATTCTATACGTGCATGTAACCACAGCACCTAACCCACAATAGGCTGGGCAGAAGGAAGAAGTGCTTAGGCAAGATTTGCTGAAGTAAAAGTTATTCAGCTCAGCGACGAAGGACAGGTAGGGGTCGGGGTTGAAAGGAACAGTCCTAAGTCTTGAGAACTGCTTATGTACAAATCTAGAGGTGAGAAAGAGCAGAGCGTTTTTTGAGGAAATTGTGAGAACTGGGGATGGTTGGAGACTAGTTCATTTGACTGTAATGGAAGATAAGATTTAAAGTAAAATTGGGACATTGTCTTTCAAATGTAATTGATTTGCAAAACCATTAACATTTGAAGATGCTTCCTTGATTATATTACTGGTTGAGGCTGCCTCTAAATATGGGGATTCAGCTAGTGGAAATAACCAAGGATTTGGCGTCAGACCAAGGGATTTGAGTTCCCTTAGGACAACCTCTTATCAGGAAAGATAGGGCATTAATATTTATTTCACAAGGATGTTTAAAGACCATGTTTTATTCATTGTATTATCTCCCGTGCCTGGTACATACATCGGCATTCTGTAAATGTAGTGTCAATAAATATTTGTTTCCTTTCACAGGCCCTTGAAATTCTTGGAGACCATAAGGACAAGAACAATTACAGTAGCAAACACTCATCTAGGTGTTATTCTGTTCCAGGTGCTGCTTTTAGGTTTTATGTATATTAACTTACTTAACCTTCTCAACTTAACAAGGTAGGTACTATTCCTCCCATTTTACAAGAGTGAAACTGAGAAGAGAAACGGAGGTACAAATAATACACCCAAAAATCATAGAACTAATCTAAGTAGAAATATACTAAGACATTTTAGATAAAAAATCTGTGCTCATTTTCCTCTGGCTGTGCTTTTTTTCTGGCTCTGGTACGTCACACTTGAACGTTTGGCAATGTCAACACAAGCTTGGTATTAACTGTTTCTCTATTTAAGGAGGTTTATTTTAACTTTTCAATAAAGTAAGTTTTTGGATGCACAAACACGCACACTCACACAAAAACACACATACCAACACACACACACACACACACACACACACACACACACA
>JAQQAC010016209.1:69288524-69306540 GCA_029783875.1 Phataginus tricuspis
ATATATATATAAACACACATATGTAAGTATCACACTTAGCTGAAAGCAAAATATCATCCTCCAAAAACTAGTTTAGGAATGTCTGCCAAATCTGCTCTCAAGTAATAATGGTGTCTTAACTTAGCTCTTTAGTCATCTTTCCTGGGCCAACATATGGCATTGTTACGCCCAAGTGTTCCTTGCTTAGTCATAGAAAAGATTTTTTCACTGCAAAAGTATCAGAACATATGATTTCTGAAAGAGAACATGGAAGTTGCTACGATAAACTAACACCCTCACAAGCTATTTTGCAGTTCTGGTGATCCCAAGAGATAGTATGGAATGCCTGAACGCTAATTTCACTATTTTTCCTATCCAGTAGAATAACTGGCTTCTATTTAATCATGTAATGTTTTACTTATACCTCTATAAAACATTTGTCAAGCTGAATCAAAATTACCTTTGCTTTCCCTTAATGCATTGTAAATTCTTTGAGGCCTTTCTGTTTTGTTTCATTTTGAAATCCCTTTTACTTCCACTGTTCCCTAAATGGTACCTGGCTGATAAAATGTATTAAGATAGGTTCAGTGATTTATTTTTTGAAGTGTAATGTATTTCCCTGCATACTTTCTTCTAGGAAAATGATAATGTCAGTGGCCAAGGATTTATTATAAGCACTTTATATTTATATAGCAGAATGTGGATTGTACTGTTTGTTCACCTATGATCTCACCTGATCTTCCAACAAGTCTAACAGGTAGAAAAATAAAAACATAACATCCCACATTTTATTGTAGGATTTGGAAGGTCAGTTTGGCAGATAATAATCCAAAGTGTAATTTTTGAGTGCAATCACAGGGCAAGACTGTACCGAGTGACAAATCTTTTGGCTATCGCAGGATACATATAGTACTATAAATCAAAACAATGGGTATCTGAAGTCCATTAAACATTTGAATTCATTTCAAAGGAACTATAAAGAGTTTTAGAGTTTCCTTTAGCATAATGGGTATATTTAACACATAGATTAACATTCATGTTTTCTATCACCTGATTGACTTTGATTCATTCAATCAGAACACACATACATGTGCATGACCATGAAAGTGTGTATGTGTTCAGGTAATGTCAAACAGCTTGATGTGACTGGGATCCTAAGGGCTAGTGTGACAATGAGGGGCTGTGAAGTAACAGGAAATGAAACTGAAAAGGAATATTGAAGCTTATTTTAAAATTCCTTTATTATATGCTAAGTTTTTCAGATTTGATTCTATAAGCAAGAGGTGCCGTACAAGTTTTCAAGTAAGGGAGTAATATCTTTCAAATTTTAGAAATGTAAATCTGGTAGAATTGTGAAATAAAAATAAATGAAAGGTAGAATGGAGAGGCAAACATTGATCTTAGGGCTACTTTTGAAGTAGAATTGATGGGACTGGGATCTGATGAATAATCAGATGAAGAGAGATGAGAGGTGAGAGAATTGAGGATGACTGAAGTTCATAGCATGGGCCACTAGAAGAAAATCATTAACATTAATAGAGAATATAGAAGAAAGATTAGGAATACCAGGTAAGGCTACAATTAATTTCCATAATATTCAAATGGAAGACCACCCATGCTGGCATTGACCAAACATTGCCATCTTTGTTAGGTGATAGTTGAAGTTATGTGCCATTATTATAGCCAGTTTAGGATATTTGAGTAACCATGTCAAGCTTCTAATTAATTTTACAATTTGAAATATGGTACAAGTTTGTACCATAGCAGAAACTAAAACTGTAGAACTGAAGCACTGGGATTATCATTCCTATAACTAATTAATTTTTGCAATTAACATTGTCTGTTTCCTCACTTCTTCATATGTTGAAAATTCTATAAGAAAGCTTTAATTAGTATAACAAATAACGTTTGCTTGTTTAATCATACATATATATAATATATTCTCTCGCTTTCTCTATATATAGTCTCAATCTTATACATTAGTTGATAAAATAAGAGAGACTTATTCTTGCTTCAAAATAAAAAGTTTTGTTTTGACAGCCATTAAAGTAAGATTAGTTAACTAACATTATCTTACTAGGTAGAACTACATGAATGTGCCATCTGACTGCTTTGTAAAAGTGATATTTCATATAGCTAAATCTAATTGCTATCACTGTCCTACATGTTTCTTACCATGGTGTATGTCATATGTACTTGGATTTCTAGTGATACTTATCTTTAAATGGGCTCATCTTGATTAAAATGTATTATACATCTGTTTCACTGCTCAGAATGTGGGTTCAGAGTGCCTATCAGACTTTGCCAAGGGCCTACTTTATTTTCATTTTGAACATATTATGCAAGTCATCTGCAATCTCCCAAAATGTACAGAACTAGATCAACTAAGCAACTGGCACATCTACTAATCTCAATAACAGTAGTGCTTCTAGAGGATTTGTCAGTATGAAAACTCAAAAGTGCTGTGTTTTCTACTTTTATTAAATATTCAGTAATATTTCATTCTTAATAAAGATGAGAAGTCAATACAGGTTTTCAATTCTTCAGAGTCAATCCTACTCTTCATTTGTGTTTCATTGATTGTTTACTGAAAACATAAACCATATTCTGGAAAACATGGGAAGATAGTAGAGTAGAAGAATCCCGAGTTCACCTCCCATGGACCCATCAAGGCTACAAGTACAGATAGTGAACTTCATGCTGAAAATGACCTGAAGGCTAGCAGAACAACGCTTTCACAGCTAAAAATATGAGGAAAAAGCCATATCAAGAAGTGTAGGGATGGCAGAGACACAGTCATGAACCAAACTCCTGGTGCAGTGACCCACAAGCAGGAGGGATATCACAGGCACAGAGGCCCTCGCTGAGGAGAAAAGGTCTCAAGCCCCACATTGGGTAGCCCTGCCCTTGGGATCTGCATTGGGAAGATGATCCGCCAACATGTCTGGCTTTGAAAAGCAGTGGGGCTTTACTCCAGAAGAACTGGAGGGCTGTAGGAAACTGAGACTCTTCTCTTAAAGGGCAGTTTTCTGTATCACTCACTCTGAGACCCAGCACAGAGGCAGCAGGTTGAAAAATGCCTGGATTATATGTGAAGGAGAATTATTGATTAACTTTAAGGCATGTGCCAGAGGTGTAGGAGTCTGTTAAAACTTTCTCTGGGAATGGCAGTGCTGGCAGGTGCCATTTTTCTTGTCCTCTTTCCCCACAGCTGGCCTGATGCTGGCAGGAGCCAATTCTGACCCTCTCCATCTAACTTATTTACAACACTTATTCCAACCCAGCACTAGCCCCACCTAATTCACCCATACTAGCAGGTGTTCCTCCAAAGCAGCAGCTCCCACAATGCCATATCCATAAGGCAGCCTCCATTAGAACTGGCATCCCACCAAAGTGACTACTATGTCATTCATTGGGCAGCCCCAGCCAAGACTGTGTCTCCCCCAAAGTGACTCCATCATGGTGGAGGCCACAAGGACACCCACACCTGTCGTGGTTGGGCCTCATGGCTGGCCACACTGGGAGCTAACCCCACCCACCAGCATACCCACAAGAGTTGTAGCCTCACACCCAGCCACACAAAGGACTAATTCAACCTATGAGCATGCTAGAAGAAGTTGCAACCAGGTTTCTCAACCAGCCATAACAGAGACCCGTTTCTCCCTGCTCATAAATGTACCCATGATAGTCGCAGCTGGCTGGTCATTCCAGCCAGCCAGGCTGGGAGCCAGCCCCAGCTACAATCACACCCACAGCACTTGTGGCCAGTCACAACAGGGGGGTGCACACAGCCATACAGGGACATCCCTGGAGTGCAGGGACATACAGGGACACCATCTGGTTCTGGTGACCAGAGGGGTTAAGCTATTAGGCCCCACAGGATACCTTCTACACAAGACCACTACTTTCAAAAGCAGGAATCATAGCTGACCTGCCTAATACAGAGAAGCAAACACAAAGGGTCAGAGAAAATGAGGAGACAGAGTAATATGATACAAATGAAAGAACAACACAAAAGTTTTAGAAAAAAAAACCAACAAAATAGCAATAAGCAATCTACCTGATGAAGAGTTCAGAATAATTAGGTCATAAAGATTTCATTCTTGAGAGAAGGGTGGAAGAACTCAGTGAGAATTTCAACAAAGAGACAGAAAATATAAAAGGGAACCAATAAGAGCTGAAGAACACAACAACTGAAATGAAAAATATACAAGAGGCACTCAACATCAGATTAGAGGATGCAGAACTGCTCAGGGATCCAAAAGAGGGAAGTGGAAATCATCCAAGCTGAAGAGCAAAAGAAAAAAGAATTTAAAAAGTGAAGATAAGTTAAGAAACCTCTGGGACAACATCAAGTGTAATAACATTCAAATTATAGGGGGCCCAAAAGGAGGTGAGAGAGTAAAAGGAGCAGAAAACTTATGTGAAGAAATATTAGCTGAAAACTTTCCTAACTTAGAGAAGGAAACAGACTTCCATGCCCAGGAGTCAGAGAGTTCCAAACAAGATGAACTCAAAGAGGTCTACACAGACTCATAATAAAACATCAAAGATTGAAGTAGAGAATCTCCAGTTACATAAAAGGGAAACCCCGTAAACCTATCAGCTGATTTTTCAGCAGGAACATTGTAACACAGAAGGGAATGGCATGACATATTTAAAGCGCTTAACTTAAAAACTTAAACACAAGAATATTCTACCAGGCAATGCTCTCATTCACAATGGAAGGAATGGTAAAGAGTTTCTCAGACAAACAAAAGTTAAAGATGATCACCACCTATCCAGACTTACAAGAAATGTTAAAGGGAGTTGGTTGACCAAAAATAAATAAATAAATAAATAAATAAATAAATAAAAGGCCATAATAAGAAGGAAGAAAATTTAGAAAGGAAGAAAATTTAACTGGTAAAAACAAACACATTGTAAAGGTTGTAAATAAATCATTTATAAAGCTACTGTGAAGGTGAAAGGCAAAAGTAGTAAAATCAATTATATCTACAATAATTTAAAAAATACACAAAATAAAACATGTAAACTATGACATCACATATATGAAACTTTGAGGAGGAAAGTACAAACATAGTGCTTTTAGAAGGTGTTCAAAGTTAAGTGGCCATCAACTTGAAATAGACTGCTACATTAGATGGTATATATGACTCTCATAATAACCACGAACTAAAAATTAATAAAAGATACATTTAAAATAACAAGAATTGAATCCAAGCAAAAGAAAGTCATCAAGTCACAAGGGAAGAGAACAAGAGAAGAAATGAACAGAGTACAAATACCCAGAAAAAAACTGACAAAATGGCGAGTACATGCCTATCAATAGTTGCTTTAAATGTCAATTGACTGAATGCTCCAACCAAAAGGCACAGGATGACTGAATGGATAAAAAGCAAGACTCATGTATATGATGCCTACAGGAAACTCACTTCAGATCTAAAAACATACACAGACTGAAAGTTAAGGTATGGACAAAGATATTCCATACAAATAGAAGTGGAAAAAATAAAAAGCTGGTATTCATCCATTAAGAAAAGAATGAAACCTTGCCATTTGTGACAACATGGATGGATCTATAGAGTATTATTCTAAGTTAAATAAGTCAGACAGAGAAAGATGAATATTATGTGATTTCACTTATATGTAGAATCTAAAAAACAAAATGAATAAACCGACAAAACTGAAATAGACTCACAAACATGGAAGAGAGATTGATGGTTACCATAGGGGAGGGAGAATATTGAAATCTTATTAACCACTAGTCCCTTCTTGGAGTCTGTGAGTCTGCTGCTATTTTGTTCCTTCAGTTTTACCAAAGGGGAGGTGGGGGGAAAGGGCAGGTGGGGAGGGAGGGAGAAGGGGATTGTAGGGTATCATGATAGGTGCACATGGTGTGTGGGGGGTCACGGGGAAGGCAGTGTAGCTCAGAGAAGACAAATAGGGACTCTGTGGCATCTTACTACACTGATGGATGGTGACTGCAGTGGGGTATTGCGGGAGACTCAATAATAACGATGAATGTAATAACCACATTGTTTTTCTTGTGAAACCTTCATAAGAGTGTATATCAATGATACCTTAATGAAGAAAAAGAAAGAAATCTTATCAAACATCATTTCCAACCACAACAGAATGAAACTAGATATCAAAGATAAGAAAAAACTAGAAAAAAGACAAATGTGAAGGCTAAACAACAAGTTATTAAAAAACAGATGGGTCAATGAACAAATCAAAGGGAAATAAAAACATACCTTGAGGTAAATGAAAGTGGAAACACAGCAGTTCAAAATTGTTGGAATTCTTCAAAAGCAATTCTATGTAAGTTTATAGCAATACATGCCTTCTTCAAGAAACAACTAAAATCTCAATCTAACCTTACAACCTAAAGGAACTAGAAAAAGAACAAAGCCCGACATAAGGAGGATGAAGGAAATAATAAAGAGCAGAGCAGAAATAAGTGAAATAGGAACTGAGAAAACAATAGAAAAGATCAATGAAACTAGGAGCGGATTCTTTGAACAGAAACTAAAGTGATAAATCTTTAGCCAGACTCATGAAGAAAAACAGAGTTTTAAAGTAGATAAGATCAGAAATGAAAGAGCAGTTACAAGCGACACCACAAATATACAAAAGCAAGGGAAACCAAAGCAAAAATAAGCAAATGGGACTACATCAAACTGAAAAAAATTTGCACAGTGAATGAATCCATTAACTAAATGAAAAGGCAACCTACTGAAGGGTAGAAGATATTTGCAAATGAAATATCTGATAAGGCTCTAATATCCCAAATATATAAACAACTCATACAAGTCAGTAGCAGAAGAAACAATCTGATTAAAAATGGGCAGAGAATAGACATTTTTCCAAAGAAGACATTCAGGCACATGAAGAGATGTTCATCATCAGTGATCATGAGGGAAATGCAAATCAAAATCTCATTATGACATCAAGTCATACCAGTTAGAACAGGTGGTATCAAAAAGACAAGAAACAACAAATGTTAGTGCGAATATACAGAATAGGGAACACTTGTGCCATGTTGGTAGGAATGTGAATTAGTGTAGCCACTATGGAAAGCAGTATGGAGGTTCCTCAAAAAATTATAAATAGAAATAGCACATGATACAGTAATTCTATCTCTGAGTATTTCCCCAAAGAAAATAAAAAAATGTACACCTCATCATGTTTCTTGTAGCATTATTTACAATAGCCAATATATATGGAGGAAACCTATGTGTCCATTGATAGATGGATGTATAAAGAGGATGTGATATTTATACACACACACACTTGCACTCGCATGCGCAAATAGTACTTGGCTATAAAAAGGAATGAAATTTTGTCATTTGTGATAACATGGATGTACTTAGAGGGTGTTAGGCTAAGTGAAATAAGTCAGGCAAAGACAAACACCATATAATCTCACTTATAGGTGGATTCTAAAGAGAAAACAAGCAAAAATCCGACTCATATATATACAGAGAACAAACTGGATGCTGCTAGAGGGAAGAAGGCATGTTACAGTCAAAATAGGTAAAGGGGATTAAGAGGTACAAACTTCCAGTATAAAATAAATCAGTCATGGGGATTGAAAAGTGCTGTATAGGGAATATATGGAATATAGTCAATAATATTGTAATAATTTTGTATGGTGAGAGATGGTCACTACACTTATCATGGTGAGCATATCATAATGTACATAAGTGTCAAATCAGTATGTTGTACACCTAAAAGTAATATAATATTTTATTTGGTGTCTGTTAGGTTCCCTTTAACACACAATCTTGAAGGAATGTTAAGTTCCCTTTAACACACAACCTTGAGCCTCTGGGCGCAGCAGCTCCTTATCACTTACAGTGGTTTCTAAGTCCCCCACAGCAGTTTCTAAGTTCCCTATCAACAGTTTCTGTTCTACAGAAGTCTCAAGGCCACCATCCTGCTCACCAAGGCCGGCCCTAAATTCCTATATAAGCAGCACCCACCCCCCTTGCTGCCGTTGCTGCTCTCTCTCTTTCAAGACAGCCACTCTGCCTGTTTGTCTTACAGGGAATAAATCCACGCTGATGG
Source organism: Phataginus tricuspis (assembly GCA_029783875.1). Classification (NCBI taxonomy): domain Eukaryota; kingdom Metazoa; phylum Chordata; class Mammalia; order Pholidota; family Manidae; genus Phataginus; species Phataginus tricuspis. The sequence goes on from JAQQAC010016209.1 coordinate 69,296,577, forward strand.
AGTTCTCATGTCCTTCTTTGCCAGCGAGTGAGCCGGGTAGCCAAAAGAACCATTTCCTTGGTGTTTCTGCCTGGTTTAGGATGTCCCGGGCACTTGCTCTTCCCTAGGAATTCGAGCTGCAGCGGGAATCCAATAGCGCCCGGCCCCTCTGGCCACGGGGGCTCCTCAGTGCCCTCCATCTCCCTGAACGCCTCTCCAGCATCTGCCACCCGCGCCAAAGGAGCAGTGAGTCACCCTCCCCCATCAAATGACTAAAACGCCTCTGTGAGTGCCTGAGGACAGACCATTGAGTGTCTGGCACCATCGTGGCCTCACCGCAGGCAAGGAACTGCCCCCAGTCACAGCCTTCACTGGCTACAGCTGTGCCCCTGAGTCACTCCCAGTCCAGTTTCTCTCATCCCCAGCAGGTGAGAGACTTGCACCCAGTCCAGTTTCTCTCATCCTCAGCAGGTGAGAGACTGGCCCCTAGACCCACAGCGGGTCAGTGATGCCCCCAGTCCACTAGTTTCTCTTGTCCCTCTTGCACCCCTACTAGACCCACAGCAGGTCAGTGATGCTCCCAGTCCAATTTCTGTGTCCCCAGCAGGCGAGAGACCGCTCCCACTGTGACTCTTCCGCTTCCAGCAGGCTATGTACTTTTGTACTCGCCGCCCGCGGTGGCGCTGAAAAGTACAGAGCCTACAGATGAAATCCTACAATCAGATCCTACAGATGAAATCCCCCCTTATTGCTCACCAGCCCAAAGCTCAGTCAATTCCCCTCCCCCACCTGCCTTTGTTCCCGCCACGGGGCACAACCATCTGCCTCCAATCTCACATCCAACTCCTCTGTTTCCAGTCTTACTCCCGCCACCCGCAACTTATACCCCCCTCTTCCATCTCCTGTACTGCTTGCCTCCACCACTCAGAACCTCCTTTCTTCTACATCACCTGTATGCACCTCTCGGACCCTCGCTTCTCCTTCTACAGCCTCCATACCAACCCCCTCCTCCTGCTCTCTCCCCACCCCGACCACTGTTCAGTCCCCTTGCCTCCCAGTCCACCCACCACTCGCACTCGCACTAAAGCTCACCTCTTAGCCCCACTGAGAGAAGTAAAAGGAACCAAAGGTGTCATCAGAGTACACGTTCCCTTTTCCCTTTCTGACCTCTTCACAAATCGAGAAGTGCCTCAGCTCCTACACTTACAACCCTAAAACCTATACCAAAGAATTCCAATACCTCACCCAATCCTACAATCTCATTTTCAACGACCTCTACATCATCATGTCTAGTACCCTCCTGCCCGAAGAGTGCAGGGAAGTCTGGGAACAGGCTAGAGCCCATGCAGACGAAATGCACCTTACCAACCCCACTCACCCCACGGGACCAGAAGCTGTGCCAGATAGAGACCCAGGATGGGACTATAACCATACCTGAGATATCATTTGCCGAGACCTGTTTACTACTTGTCTCATAGCAGGTCTCCAGAAAGCATCCAATAAAGCCATTAATTATGAAAAATTACAAAATGTCCTTCAAGATAAGGACGAAAACCCTTCAGCCTTCCTAGACAGGCTCACACAATCTAGATCCAGAAACTCCTTACTGGCAGCAACTCCTAATGACTTATTTCTTTGCTCAAAGATTACCCGATATAAGAGCAAAACTAAAAAAGCTCGAACAGGGGTCCTTTATGCCATAGTCCGAAGTTTTAGCTGTAGCCTTCAAGGTGTACAATGGGAGAGGTGAGAAAGCCTTAAAACATAAATACCAGCTAAAACACCAAATGATGGCTAAAGCCTTTCCTCCTGTGACTGTCAATTCCCAAGTCCTGAGAAGAAAGCACCATCAAGACCATTCTACAGGTGCAGCCAAGAAGGCCATTGGGCAAGAGCTTGCCCCAACCCAAGAAAACCCCTTGGGCCCTGCCCCAAGTGCCACCTCCTTGGACATTGGGAATTTGATTGTCCTAGTGCTCAGGGAAGCACACAGCCAATTGACTCTGCCCTGTCCCCAGCCACTATCTTCAACCTAGCAGATGAAGATTAGTGGGGCCCAGGGCTCTCTCGAACCACCACTGCCATCACCACCGAAGAGCCCCTGGTGACAGTCACAGTGGCAGGAATCTCACTCTCCTTCCTCATCGACACCAGAGCTACTTACTCCGTTCTGTGTTTATATAAGGGCCCCGTCTCCCATTCTTGCATATCTATCATTGGAGTTTGCGTCACCCCTTACCAGCCCTTTTCATCCACCCCCCTCACTTGCACTATAACTCAAACCACTTTCATGCACTCATTTCTCATTATCCAACGCTGCCTTACACCCCTTATTGGCAGAGATATTTTACACAAATTAGGGGCTTCTATTTCCTTTTGCACCTCACATCACCTCAACTCAGACTCGCCAGCTGTCCATCTTCTCCTCTGTCTTCAGAGCGCCCTCTCCCACATTCCAGCTCCACCCTTAACACCAACCTTGTAAATCACTATGTGGGACACGAATAACCCATCCCTAGCTAAGTACAACCCAGTTCAGATCAGTCTTAAAAACCCTAACTCCTTCCCATCACAATCCCAATACCTGCTACCCTTGCGCAGCCAGCTCAGCCTCCAGCCTATCATCCAAAATCTGTTAAGAAAAGGCTTCTTGAAGCCAACCCACTCCCCGTTCAACACCCCAATACTTGCAGTTAAAAAGCCTAGCAGCACTTTCAGGTTAGTCCAAGATGGCTGAATCATAAATGAAGCAGTCATCCCCATCCATCCAGTAGTACCCAACCCATACACTCTCCTTTCCTCCATCCCAAGTTCCACCACCTATTTTTCGGTAATAGACTTAAAAGATGCCTTCTTTACCATATCTCTCCACCCCGATTCCCAAAATCTCTTTGCCTTCACATGGACAGACCCCACCTCCCAATTAACATGGACTGTCCTTCCCCAAGGCATTAGAGACAGTCCCCACCTATTTGGCCAAGTGCTGGCACACAACCTCCAACATATTTCTTTCCTTCACTCTACCCTCTTACAATATGTCAATGATCTTCTTTTATGCAGCCCTTCCCTAGCAACCTCACAACAAGATACAATCGCCCTACTAAACAACCTCTCCAACTGCGGCTACCACGTCTCCCCAGAAAAAGTGCAGTTATCCACATCTCAAGTCTCATACATAGGTGTCCTTCTGACCCCTGGCCGAAAAGCCATAACCCTATGCAGGAAACAATTAATCTGTGATATCCCTGTCCCTTCTACAAAAGAAGGGATCCTTTCCTTCCAAGGCTTGGCAAACCTTCTCCATTGCTGGATCCCCAACCTCTCCGTACTTGCAGCTCCCCTCTATGCTGCAGCAAAAGGCTCCCTCTCTGAGTCCCTTTTGCAGCCAGTAACACGCCCCTTCTCTTCCCTGCAGAAAGCTCTCCTACAAGCTCCAGCCCTGCACCTGCCAGATCTCTCTAAACCTTTCTTCCTATATGTTAATGAAACCCAAGGGTTTGCCCTTGGAGTCCTTTGCCAGACCACACTTTCCGCACTGCCCCTGTAGCATATCTCTCAAAGCAATTAGACACCACTGCCCGCGGATGGGCACAATGCCTCTGCACCTTAGCAGCTGCAGCTATTCTTCACCAAGAGGCCAGAAAACTCACCTTTGGCACAGCCACCACCATCCTTTCACCCCACCGCCTGTCAGAGCTCTTAACATACAAAATCTGGAAAACATTCCCCCTAGCCGAATTCTAGCCCTGCAAGTCACCTTCCTAGAAGATCCTTCCATTTCCTTTGCTACATACACCTCTAGCAACATTGCCTCCCTACTCCCTTCCCCGGCTGATACCTCAACAAATCCAAAACCTGAACACAATTGCATCCAAATCCTAGAAAACCTACTTCCTAACCCTATCAAACTACAATAAGGAGCACTCCAACATGCCGCACATGTATGGTTTACTGATGGCAGTTCTTTTGTCACCCCTGATGGCACCTGGAGAGCCAGGTATGCCATAGTCTCCCCCACTCAGACTATAGAGGCAGTCCCCTTGCCTCCACGCACCACTAACCAACAAGCAGAACTCATAGCTCTCACCCACGCATTTACCCTAGCAAAGGGGGAAGCCCTCACCATCTACCCAGACTCCAAATACTCTTTCCATATCTTACTCTCCCATGCAGCGATCTGGAAAGAAAGGGGATTTCTTACCACAAACGAGATCTATCACTAACAGGAAGCTCATCACAGCCTTGTTAGAACCCTCACAATTTCCACAGTCCATTGGCCTTGTGCACTGCAAATCTCATCAAACAGATCAATCATTTCTATCCAACGGGAATAACAGAGCAGATGCTGCAGCCAAAGCAGCCGCTGCAGCACCGTTTATCGGACCCCTACGGCCCCTGCCTCCTGCACACACTCCTCCCATCCCTCCCTTTAATATGACAGACCTCCTCACTTACTTACACACCATCTTCCACTCTAACAGTCAAGCTCTTGTGCAGTTTCTAAAACCATTTTACCCTTTGTCGTCAGATGATCTCGCCCTCCTCAAACATATTTCTTCCACCTGTAACACCTGCCAGAGAGCCAACCCTAACACACCCACTCATAAACCCAACCCTTCCCAGCCACCAAGCGCATGGACTCCTTCCAGGCACTGACTGGCAAGTACATTTCACATGTATGCCTACCGTAAAGAAGTACAAATACCTCCTTGTTTTAGTAGACACTTTTAGACACTGTCCCCATTCTTAATCATATAATTCCCAGATTCAGGCTCCCCACTTCCCTGCAGTCAGACAACGGGCCAGAATTCATTTCTGCAGTAACCCAAAGCATAACCAAAACACTCTCTATCTCTTTGAAATTTCACATTCCTTATCACCCACAGTCCTCAGAAAAAGTAGAGAGAACCAGTCAGACTCTAAAAAACCCTTACAAAACTATCCCTAGAACTTCACCTAGACTGGGTCAAGCTTCTACCCCTTGCTCTCCTCAAGAGTAGAGGACTACCAAAGAAACCCACCAACCTATCCCCTTTTGAGCTCATGTACAGCCGACCTCTTATTCCCCTGGGAATAAGTCCACAGTCATCAACACTCCCCTAGCACTTACTTACTCCACTCCTGCAGTACATATGCTCCCTAATATGGACAACCACCTACCAAACCACCCCAGCCCCAGCAAAGACAAACATCTCTAGTCTCTACCGGCCAGGAGATCTAGTCCTTTTCTCTCCTCCCCATGCCAAGCACAACCCTCTAACACCCAAGTGGCAAGGCCTACACCGAGTCATACTTACAACCCCCACCGCAGCCAAACTTACTAACATTCCTTATTTGATACATCATTCACACATTAAACCATTTACCCCTCCCCTCCCTTTTTCCCCACATTCTCCCAACTCCTATAAAGTGGAACAGGTAAAGCCTCTCACTCTGCACCTCAAGAAAGTACACAAGCCTAGCCTTGCTCCGACCAGCGAAGATACAAGTTGAAAACAATGCAATCAATTCCCTTCCTCCAGCCTGTTCTCCCCCTCCTTATCTTCCTCCCCCACTGTATTCTCACAGGCTCACAGTCGCCCCTCTTTGCCCTTATCTTTTGCCTCAACATATTTCCCCCACACACCTCACCTATGTCTGGGAGTTCAAAGTTAGAGAAACATACACTGAAAATAATATCAAACAAACTCATCTGGCAGCCACTGCTAACTGCCCTATAAAAGGATGCCAGGAGCCAATCAGCATTGACCTCCAGCAATCAGAACTCATTAAAAATCCCTATGTCTCTCATCTGTATTTATGCTTTACTTATGAACAAAAGGCATCTCACTGCAAGAACTACCTGCAGTAGAGAGGGTGTCCTTATTGATCGTGTAAAATTCACAATGCTATCAGCAACGTAAGACTCTTTTAGTTTGACTCTAAAACTCACAGGCACACTTTAGTCATCACAGACCCCTGGGAAGACTGATGGGCAAAAAGAAAAACAGGAAAATTCTATTCAAATGCCTGGAATAGAATCCCAACAGGTCAGTTCTCAATCTCCCATGAGTACGTTTCTATCTCTCACCTGCATACTCAAATTTCTCATAACATTCAACAATCTGAACAAATTCTAGCCAATGAACTCCACGAGCCCCCTCTTGAGAAGCGCCCTGCTACTTACCCATTCTCCTGGCTACACCTCATACAGAAAAGCCTCACTATTCTAAACTTAACCTCGCCAAACCTTAACTCTCACAACTACTTCCTTTGTGCATGCCTCACACGACCTCTCCCAGCTGCAGTACCCCTTAACATATCCACATATACTCCCAACAACACTCCACAAACAAAATCCCCATCTCTCCAATTACCAACATCCCACTGTGAGAGTCTACTGAAGAAAATATAATCACCACCCAGCTATGTCTTCTCTCACCAAAAGCTTCCTGTAAGCATCAAAGTTACACCCACACCATCACATAATCTCAAACATCATACTCCAAGCTGGGAGAATTCTTCTGGTGCAACAGCTCCTTAACTACCCACATCTTCCCAAACACCTCTGATCCCTGTCTCATAGTCACTGTAGTCCCTCAGTTAACTCTGTACAGTAAATCAGAAATAGACAACAATAACACAAAGCCACAACTTCTATGGGACACAGCAAAGGCAGTTCTAAGATGATAGTATATTGCAATTAAGGCCTATTTATAGAAGGAAGAACAATCCCAAATGAATAGTCTAAAGACACAATTATTGAAACTGGAAAAAGAAGAACAAATGAGGCCCAAACTCACCAGAAGGATGGACATAATAAAGATCAGAGAAGAAATAAATGAAATTGAAAAGAATAAAACAATAGAAAAAGTCAATGAAACCAAGAGCTGGTTCTTTCAAAAAATAAACAAAATAGATAAACCCCTAGCCAGACTCATTAAGAGAAAAAGAGAATCTACACACATAAACACAATCAGAAATGACAAAGGAAAAATCACTATGGATCCCACAGAAATACAAAGAATTATGAGAGAATACTATGAAAATCTATACACTAACATGCTAGAAAACTTAGAAGAAATGGATACTTCTTAGAAAACTACAACCTTCCAAGACGGACCAAGCAAGAAACAGAAAAACTAAAAAGACCAATCAGCAGCAACAAAATTGAATTGGTAATCAAAAAACTACCCAAGAACAAAACCCCCGGGCCCTATGGATTCATCTCTGAATATTACCAGAAATATAGAGAAGAAATAATACTCATTCTCCTTAAAGTTTTCCAAAAAATAGAAGAGGAGGGAACACTTCCAAACTCATTCTATGAAGCCAGCATCACTCTAATACCAAAACCAGGCAAAGACCTCACCAAAAAAGAAAATTATAGACCCATATCCCTGATGAGTGTAGATGCAAAAATACTCAACAAAATATAAGCGAACCGAATTCAAAAATACATCAAGAGGATCAGACACCATGATCAAGTGGGAATCAATCTCAGTGATGCACATATGGTACAACATTCGAAAATCCATCAACATCATCTACCACATAAATAAAAAGAAGGGCATAAACCACATGATCATCTCCATAGATGCTGAAAAAGCATTTGACAAAATTCACCATCCATTCATGATAAAAACTTTCAAGAAAATGGGTATAGAGGCAAGTACCTCAACATCATAACGGCCATATATGACAAACCCACAGCTAACACCATACTTAACAGCGAGAATCTGAAAGCTTTTCATTAAAGATCGGGAACAAGACAGGGATGCCCACTCTCTCCACTGTTATTCAACATAGTACTGGAGGTCGTAGCCATGGAAATCAGACAAAACAAAGAAATACAAGGCATCCACATTGGTAAAGAAGAAGTCAAATTGTCACTATTTGCAGATGACATGATACTGTACATAAAAAATCCTAAAGAATCCACTCCACAACTACTAGAACTTATATCTGAATTCAGCAAAGTTCCAGGATATAAAATTAACACACAGAATTCTGTTGCTCTCCTATACACTAATGATGAACTAACAGAAAGAGAAATCAGGAAAACAATTCCATTCACAATTGCATCAAAAAGAATAAAACACCTAGGAATAAACCTAACGAAGGAAGTGAAAGACCTATACTCTGAAAACTACAAGACACTCCTAAGAGAAATTAAAGAGGACACTAACAAATGGAAATTCATACCATGCTCTTGGCTAGGAAGAATAAATATTGACAAAATGGCTATACCACCTAAAGAAATCTACTGATTCATCTCAATCCCTATCAAAATACCAATAACATTCTTCAATGAACTGGAACAAATAGTTCTAAAATTCATATGAAACCACAAAAGACCCCGAATAGCCAAAACAATCCTGAGCAGGAGGAATAAAACAGGGGGAATTATGCTCCCTGACTTCAAGCACTCCTACAAAGCCACAGTAATTAAGAAAATTTGGTATTGGCACAAGAACAGACCCATAGACCAGTGGAACAGAATAGAAAATCCAGATATTAGCCCAAACATATATGGTCAATTAATATATGATAAAGGAGCCTTGGATATACAATGAGGAGATGACAACCTCTTCAGCACCTGGTGTTGGCAATACTGGACAGTTACATGTAAGAGAATGAAACTGGACTACTGTTTAACCCTATCACAATAGTAAACTCAAAATGGATCAAACACCTGAATGTAAGTCCTGAAACCATAAAACTCTTAGAAAAAAACATAGGCAAAAATCTCTTGGACATAAACATGAGTGACTTCTTCATGAACATATCTCCCTGGGCAAAGGAAAGATAAACAAAAATGAACAAGTGGGACTATATCATGGTGAAAAGCTTCTTTCTGCACAGCAAAGGACACCATCAGTAGAACAAAAAGACATCCTACAGTTTGGGAGAATATATTCATAAATGACATGTCAGATATGGGGTTGACATCCAAAATATATAAAGAACTCATGTACCTCAACCAACAAAAAGTAAATAATCAAATTAAGAAATGGGCAGAGGATATGAATAGACACTTCTCCAAAGAAGAAATTCAGATGACCAACAGACACATGAAAAGATGCTCCCCATCGCTAATCATCAGAGAAATGCAAATTAAAACCACAATGAGTTATCACCTCGCAGAAGTAAGGATGGCCAATGTCCAAAACACAAAGAACAACAAATGTTGGCGAGGATGTGGAGAAAAGGGAACCCTCCTACACTGCTGGTGGGAATGCAAGTTAGTTCAACCGTTGTGGGAAGCAGTATGGAGGTTCCTCAAAAATCTCAAAATAGAAATACCATTTGACCCAGGAATCCCACTCCTAGGAATTTACCCTAATAATGCAGCAGCCCAGTTTCAAAAAGACAGATGCACCCCTATGTTTTTCGCAGCACTATTTACAATAGTCAAGAAATGGAAGCAACCTAAGTGTCCATCAGTAGATGAATGGATAAAGAAGAGGTGGTACATATACACAATGGAATATTATTCAGCCATAAGAAGAAAACAAATCCTACCATTTGCAACAACATGTATGGAGCTAGAGGATATTATGCTCAGTGAAATAAGCCAAGCAGAAAAAGACAAGTATCAAATGATTTCACTCATATGTGGAGCATAAGAGCAAAGAAAAAAAAACTGAAAGAACAAAACAGCAGCAGACTCACAGAACCCAAGAATAGACTAAGAGTTACCAAAGGGAAATTGACTGGGGAGGATGGGTGGGAAGGGAGGGACAAAGGGACAATAGGGGCAGTACGATTAGCACACATAATGTTGGGGGTCAAGGGGAGGGCTGTACAACTCAGAGAAGACAAGTAGTGATTCTACAGCATCTCACTACGCTGATGGACAGTGACTGTAATGGGGTTTTTAGGGGGGACCTGATCAAGTGGGGAGTTTAATAACCTTAATGTTGCACATGGAATTGTAGATTAATGGTACCAAAATAAAAAAAAGAAAAGAAATAAAAAAGAAAAATGCATTAAATTTTTTTTT
>JAQQAC010016209.1:69306940-69332099 GCA_029783875.1 Phataginus tricuspis
TTTTTTTTTCATGCTAGAAAATGAATATCAGGTAATAGATGATAAAAGAGGAAGTGACACCCACCTAGTAAACATTAACAGATGAATCCTGTAAAAAAAAAAAAAAGCTTGGGGCAGAGCAATAATACCAATATCTGAGGAAAGCAGAGAATGCTTTTTTAATAATGACTATATTTGCTCTACTTCAAGAAACTTTCAGTTTTAAGTTTTATTGTTGCCTTTATAAGAACATGAATGGAAGAAAAAGAACACCACATTAAATACATACACATATTATTCATCCTTATTCCAGAAACATTGAAATGTGAGAAAGCATGTATGTTAGAGTCAAAGTAATATGGTGTTCTTGGTGATCCAGTTGGGAATTTTTTCAGGGCCAGGATGGAGTGAGAAACACTGAAATACAGCAAGCACCCGATACCAGATGACAACACGGAGGAGCTATATTGAAGGAGATGGGAAATCCTTTAGTTGTTTTAATTTATGGCACCAGTATTGGAGAAGTGTAAAACAGTATATTTTGTTACAGTTGCTTTCACTCCACACACCACACACGGAGCTTCTCCTATCTGACATTGATGTGCTTCACATGCACCTGGTGAAAAATAAGTTGAGCTCATCATGATGTATCCACGCTAGGGAATAATTTCAGAAGGAGTCATTTACTATGTATGAAGAAATAATTCTCTTTTCCATCCCCCCATAAGGATTGGGGATGTTTATATATAAAGGTCACAATGCTTCATAGAGTCGGAGTCTATGGATTTGGGTTTATGCTCTAAAGGGCCTAAATGGATGGTTAGTTTATAATCACAATATAACACTGTATGTATATTTACACACACACTCACACACACACACACACTTAATAGATATTACTATTTAGAGAAGTTTTAGGTTTCCAAACACTTTGAGCAGGAAGTACAAGAGTTCCCATTTGTGCTGTCCCTGCATAGACTTTCCCCTAATATTAATACCTTACATTAACGTGGTACATTATTAAAAATTGAGACAATTTTCAACAGACTTAACTTTTTAGAGAAGTTTTAGGTTCACAGCAGAATTGATAATAGTTTCCATATTCTCCCTGCCCGTACACATCCACAGCCATCCCCACTATCAACATCTTCCAGCAGAGCAGCACATTTGTTACCTACACTGTCACGTGTCAGTGTAATTAAATAACATACACTACCTTTGGCTTGTACATTCCATGAGTTATGACATATGCATCTACCATTAGAGCAGCACACAGAATTGTTTCACTGCTCTAAAAATCTTCCATATTCCACCTATTCATCACTCCCTCCCCACATCTCCTGGCAGCCACTGATCTTTGACTTGTCTCCTTAGCTTCACCTTTTTCATTATGTTACGTATTTTCAATCAGACAAAATGTAGCCTTTTCAGATTGACTTCTTCAACTTCATGATATGGATTTAAGTTTCCTCCATATCTTTTCAGGCTTGATATCATTTCTTTTTAGTGCTGAATAACACACCATTGTCTGGATGTGCCATGGTTCATTTAACCATCCATGTACTGAAGGACATCTTGGTTGCTTGCACAAGTTTGGGCATCAGTAAAGCTGCTAAAACCATGTGTATGGAGTTTCTTGTATGGACTTAACTTTTCAGTTCATTGAGGGAAATACCAAGCAGCACGACTGCTAGGTCATATGGTGAGAATATCTTTAGTTTTGTAAGGAAGTGCCTAAATGTCTTCCAAAGTGGCTGTGCTATTTGCATTCCTATCAACAGTCAGCGAGAATTCCTGTTACCCCACAACATGCTCTCTAGCACTTGGTGTTGTCAGGGTTTTGGATTTTGGCTTTTCTTATACGTGGTATTCTGTTGTTTTTCTAACGATGAACCAATTTGATACATTATTATTAACTAAAGTCTAGTTTGCTCTCGGGTTCACTCTGTGTCACACAGTTCTATGCATTTTGTCACATGCATAAGGTCATGTATCCACCATTACAGTATCACACAAAGTAGTTTACTGATCTAAAAATCCCCTGTGCTCCATTTATTTTTCCTTCCCCTTTAATCCCCTGTATTATTTGCTAGGGCTGCTATAACAAAACACCAGGGATTGGCTAAACAACAGAAATTTATTTCTTCAGTTCTGGGTGCTAGAAGCCCAAGATCAAGGTGTTGTCAGGTTTGATTTCTCCTGAGGCACCTCTTCCTGCAGATGGCCACCTTTGCACTGCATTCTCACATGGTTGCTGTTCAGTCTACGTGTCCCCTATTCTGTCTTCCTGATTGTTGATTCCCTCTAGTGTATTTTACATCTGGGTGCATTCTTCAGCTCTGATTGGTTCTTTCTTATTGTTTCGAATCCCTTGTTGATGTTCTTACTGTGTTCCTCCATTCTTTTCCTGAACTTATTGAGCATGTTTATGACCATGAGTTTGAACTCCTTATCAGGTAAATGTTTTTCTCCATTCCTTTAGGGATTTTTTTCAGAGGTTATATCTTGTTCTTTGGTTTGGAGCATATTCCTCTGCCTCCTCATTTTGTCTGACTTTATTTGTTTGCTTCTGTCTATTAGGTGGAACAGCTACCTCTCCTGGTCTTGAACGAATGCTCTTGTACAGGACTGCCTCCTGTGTAGACTGCAGTTGCCTGGTGGCTTTGGCAGACTGGCTGGAGCAGGACTAAGTGTGGGCTGGGAGGATGCCGGTGCATGCTGAATCTGGGCCTCTGTGGATGACAGCTAGAGCTGGAGCAGGCATGAGCAGAGGAATCCTGGGGCACTCTGGGCCACGGCCACCCTAGCAAGGTGCTTAGAGCTAGAGCAGGCACATGGCAGAGGATCCCAGGGCATGCTATGCTGGGCCACCCTGGCGGGACAGCTCAAGGCAGAGCAAGTGCAAGCCAGTGGGTTCCTGGGGCACACCACTCCCCGGCCACCTTTCTGGTCCGGTTAGGTCTACCACAGGCTGGTGTAGCCCCAGTCTGGAGCCACCTTGGCAGGATGGCTGGAGCCAAGGTGGTTACAGGCAGTGGGGCCATGTATAAGCCATACCTGGGCCACTTTGTGGGGACTGCTGGAGCTGGTGTGGGCCAGGGTCCCAAGATGTGCTGGGGTGGCCCTTGCAGGCTGTCCAGTGTACCTGGATCCTGCTCCTGGCTCTGACATCAAGGTAGAGGGAATATAAAACATGGCCCTTGCCAATACATCTGACCCTGCAAAGAGTTCCAGGAATTCCCTGCCCACTTTCTGACTGCTCTAGGGTTAGCAAATAGATTCCAAAACTGCCACCCTGGACCTGCCTCATCTAGGAATTCCATACCTATTGAATAGCATATTTCCATTTTCCTGTCTACCTAGCCCTTGATAATAACCATTCTAATTTCTCTTTCTATGAGTTCCATTACTTTAGATACTTCATGTAAGTGGAATCATGCAGTATTTGTTCTATTTTTTGAAATTGGCATATTTCACGTAGCATAATGTTTTCAAGTTTCAATCACATTGTAGCATTTGACAGTATTTCCTTCTTTCTTAAGTCTGCATGATATTCCATTGTATGTATATATCATATTTTTATAATCAATTCATCCATTCTTAAACATTTAAGCTGTTTCTATATCTTGGCTATGCATGATTAATGCTGCAATGAACACGTGTGTGCACATCTGTCTGAGATCCTGGTTTCTATCATTTTGGATATACCCAGATATGGGATTGTTGGATCATATTGTAGTTGCCTTTTAACTTTTGAAGGAAACCTCATACTATTTTCCACAGTGGTGTTATCATTTTATGATCTCTACATCATGTGCATAAGGGTTCCAGTTTTTCCACATCCTTGCCAACCCACTCGTTAATTTCTGTGGGTTTTGGGATATTTGTGTGTGTGTTTATTGCAGTCATCTTAATGGGTGTGAGGTGATATCTCATTGTGGTTTGAATTTAATTTTCTTGATTAGTGATGATGAGCATCTTTTAGTATGCTTGTCGGACATCAGTATATGTTCTTCAGATAAATGTCTATTGAAATCCTTTGCCCATTTTTTAATACGGTCATATTTTTGTTGGTGCTGCTGAGTTTTAGGAGTTCTTAATAGGTTATGGATATTAACCTGTTATCTTTATATAGTTTACAAACACTTTCTTATATCCTATACATTGCATTTTTAGTCTCCTGATTGTGCACTATGATGCACAGACATTTTGAAGTTTGATGCAATTCCAATTGTCTGTTTTACTGTGTTGCTTTGCTTTTGGTCTCCATATCCAGGACGTCATTTCCTATTTCAATATCATGAAACTTTCCCCTTGTATTTTTTTAAGTGTTTTAAACTTTCAGTACTTCTGTTTACATCTTCAGTCCATTTATAAGGTTTTCTTTTTGCATAAGGTGTAAGATATAATTTGAATTTCATTCATTTACATGTGGATATCTATTTTTCCCAACACTGCTGTTCCTGTAGAGAAGACCATTTGTTGAAGAGCCCACTGAGTGGTTATAGCACTTGTGTTGAAGGCCATTTGATCATATATGCAAAGGTTAACTTCTGGACTCTCTATTCTGTTCCATTATCTATATACCTGTCTTTACACCAGTACCATGCTATTTAGATTGTGGCAGCTTTATACTGTTTTGAATTCAGGAAACATAAGGTCTTTAGCATCGCTGTTCCCTCTCAAGTTATTTTGGCTCTCCTGGGTTCTTTGAGATCTTCATCAATTTTAGGACAGTTTCTTTTTCTATTTCTGCCCATGATGAAAGAAAAGAAAGATATATAGATTATATTGCCTTCATACTTTGGCTTAGTCCAAATGACAGGTATTTATATTTATAGTATGAAATGTGATTTCCTATTTTTGTGTATGAATGCTGAAATCCTCCAACATAATTTGTTAAGTAGTTTCCCAAATCACACTAACTGTACCATGTGCACACTTTACTTTTGTGACTAACCACCCCTCATGCTTGGCACAGTCTTTCTTTAGATCATGTTAGTTAACATATTCTAACTGGTTCCTATCCTGTTTTAGTAAGTTATTTTCAAACTTTGGCATGTATCAGAATCACCTGGACGACTTATTAAATCATCTAGAGGATACTAGCCTCAAATTCTAATTCAGTGTGGATGTTCATTATCTATTGCTTCATAACACATTACCTCAAAACCTAAAAGCTAAAAACAACAAGTATTTATTATCTTTGATGATTTCTGTAGGTCAAGAATTCGAGTAGTTGGCTTGGTGTTTATGTCCCTCATGAGATTGTAGTCCAGCTGTTGACTGGAGCTACAGTCATCTAACATGGACTGGAGATCATGTTTGCAAGATTGTTCACTCACATGGTTGTTGGCAGCAATTCTCAGCATTTTGCCAAATGTGCCCTTCCATTGGTCATTTGAATGTCCTCATGACAGACATGTTGGCTGGCATTCCTCCAAGCAAGCAATCCAAAGGAAAGCAAAAAGGAAACTGTGGAGCCTTTTACGACCTATTCCCTAAAGTCACACATTATCACTTATGCTTTTGGTCTGTTTGTTAGAGGCATGCCATCACATTGGCCCATTTTGCAACACTTCAGTTATCTAATGGGCAGTCTTTAATCCCACTTTCCCTAGTTGGTCTAGTCATGTTGAATTCTTTAATGTTTCTTAAATATACATCCTCTTCTTTATTCACATTATCTCATTGTGATCAGATTCTTAAATGACTTCTTTGTCTCTAGTAGCTTTTTCCTTCAATTTTGTGATCACACTGCCAAAGATAATTTCCTAAAAATTGCTTTCCCCACCTCTAACCCATGACCTAGCTACAATAAGTTTGAAGGTGAAAATTTTATCTTTCCAGTCAGCAAACCCTTTCCCTATTCCCTATGCTAAGTGACCTTCTCTAAGCTGCAATTCCCTCATCTCCCAAATGAGGATACCAGTGTCGACTTCAAAAGGTTATGTTGAACATTAAATGCTATGATGTTTATAAACAAGCTAGCACAACACTTGGTAAAAAATGTATTTCCTCTTCTCTTCCTTTTCAATTCAAAGGCAGCATATGTTAAATGAATTCGGAAAAACAAAGCAAAAGAAAAAAAGGAGAAATACATTACTTTAAAATCTCAATGCAAGGTAACCCATGAGGTATAATCACAAAATTGAGCTAAACAAATTGCTCTCTATGGAAAATAAGAACTTAAATATGCCTGAAAAATAGTGTGCATATTAATATAATCAAACACATGTTCCAGAAGTCATGGGACAATGGAGATGAAGGTTAATCGGGCAGTCATTAATGTCAGTTGATATCAGATTGTTGGATTTTTAGTGAAAAATTATAAGGATCTTTAAATATTTTTAAGAAGATAAATTGCTTATATTTTTATTTGTAATGAGAAATGGAGGTGAAAATCCAAATCCACCTAAATGATGTTTAAAATTTGGGTTAATACACAAAAATTCCAAAAGTCAAGGAGTTAACATTTTTCATTAAAAAATGTACTTGCAAGGAAAATGAAACATCACAATTTCACAAGTGCAAAGTGTGCTTTGGAAGGTTTTAAGATAATAATTAACTCCTTTAAACTTGATTTCTTCTTTTGTTCATTGTGATAAATTATGTAAAAAATGTTGAATTGCAAGATCCAAGAAAGCAGATTATGCACAATTTCAGAAAAAAGAAAAACATAAAGAGGGAGCAGACCAAACTAATCTAAATATGGTAATAACCTACTTGTGTCTTGCCAATGGGTTTCTGCCCCAGGCAAGTTCACTTTGGTTTCAGTGAGACTGAGGAATGACAATGGAACACTCTTGGGTGGTAAAAGGGTTTATTGTGGCTTGTTCTCCGGCAATAGGTCGAGCACTAGAATTACTCTGCATCCAACTGTCTGCAGGTCTGTAACCCTCCTTTGTCTCTGTCTCCACCCAGAGCACTGGGCAGAGCTCTTTATATAGAGACTCAGTCAATATTAGCTTGCTACCTACTGGTGTGGAAGCTGTAGCCTTGCAGTAGGCCAATTACATCACAAAGTAATTTAGTTCAGGTGAGAATCCTAGTCATAGGGACTTCAATTCCCTCTCCCTCCCCCCTTCATTGCCTACCTTTTGTCTTTTTTCCAAGTTTTGAACGATTGTTCTGATGGTGTTGAATGAATATTTACCTTCACAGAAAAATATCAAGTTCGCATTTTAGGCTTAATTTGAAAATGTATTATTTTTTAATTTTTAAAAATATTTATTTGATATGACCTGGGAAGATGAAGATTTCATTTAGATTTTTTTTTAGTTCTATTTTGTGCATAATCTAGAAAAGGCATTCTGCATTAATTTAGTAAGGACATGACCAAATATAGCACTAATTAATAAGATGCAAGTGGTTATACTGTTCCTAAATGGCAATGACATCACTCAGTGGTCTTAGCTGAGTAAAGATATGTTTCTCAGAGCTAAATGGAAATGTGTCTTCAGAATAAAAATACTAAAGATAAAAGACTATGAATTATGTTACCATTGGCACAAAAAATTAAAACAATTTTATCCCCTTAAAAAAAAACATCTATTGAACAAATAATATATACCAAGCACTATTTGGCACTTTATTCATTAATGAAATCATCACAGTAATTCACCAAAGTAGAAATGATTACCTTTAATGTAATAATAGTAATGAATGCTAATTAGAAACTTACTACTTATCAGGAGTATTCTTAATTCTTTTCATGCTTAATCAATTCCACTTAATATTCAAAATCTACTGAGGTAGATATTATTATTATTTCTACTTTAAAAAGTTGGGAAACAAAGTATTATAGTAGTTAAAAAGATGAGGAACTGTTAAAACTGAAAGTGCTGTGAAAGAGCTTCATAGTGCTTTATTTAAACTTTATGCCAAAATTCAAATAAGCTTTATTATTATCCAGACTCTACATTTTATTCTTCTTAGACCAATGGTTCTCAACAGTGGTGGTATATCATTAGGGGTGGAGGTATAGCCAGACAAATTATTAGATCCCACCATAGAATAAATGAATAAAAATCTCTATGGTTATAGTTTTACAGCTGTCTTTACATCTGTCTTTTTTTAAAAGGTCTATGAGCATTAATAGAGTTTTAGATTTTGCCAGATGAGTGTCATGGGAAGAAGAGTCTAGGAAATTAAGACAGATTTGGTTCAAATTATGCATGGCCAGGTTGAGAATTCTTTAACCCTTCTATCTATGATTACTAATACTGGCTGCATATTACAATCACCTGTGAAATATTAAAATACAGCAAACACCTTGCCTAATATTAGCCCAGTTAAATAAAATCTGACAGTGGGGTCCTGGCATCAATAATTTCTTAAAAGTTCCCGCAGGTGATTCTAAAGTGCATCTCTCTCAAACTCTCCTGCTCAAAACACTTAATTGCTCTCCACCACCTTCTAAATTTTCATAAACTCCTCAGTTCAACACTTAACCCTTTTAATGAGCCAATGCATTTTTATACATTTCATCCAATTGCTACACCACCAGCACCCATACCACACTAGGCACTCTGCTTTCAAGTCAAATGACTTGCTTACTCTACCCCAAATACATCTTGCAAATCTTTTCCTTAGTTAATTTACTTGTGCTGTTCATTCCTCTAGTTACTGAAACACTATACATACTGCAAAGGCTGTTATGGAACCAATCAAACCCGGATCCATTTGCCCCATGAGAAGCAAGCCAAACAGTGACACCAGGGTGTAGTGAGAGAAAGTAGGCATTTGTTACAAGATGTCAAGTAAGAAGAACAGGGAGCTATTGCCCTAAATCCCAAACTCCCCATTGGCTTACAAGCAGAGGTTTTTAAAGGGAAAATTATGAGTAAAGGTCTCAGGATATGAGATCAGCTCACAGACATCTAACTAGTTGGCCAAGAGATATTTGGAATAGCTCAATCATCAGTCTACTGGATCCAACTAGTCTGAAGTCTATGTGCTTGTGTCTATGGGGTCCTTCTGGTGGGGGTCTCAGCTCTGGTGAAACAGCTCAAGAACCTGGGTCAAGACTTCATCTATAGCTCTTGAGGGGAAACAGGAGTCATGTGACACTGATTTACATTTAAGCTAAATAATGATATGTTCTCTTCTGAGCCACCTTGAACCTTGGCTTATACAATCTTATGCATTTAACTTATCCCATTTTATTATAATTACATATGCTTGTGACCTTTTATCCATTTGCTACAGGACAAGATTCTCATAGAATCTGTGCCATTCTGTATAGTTTAAATTATATGTTCAGTATTAGAATTTTAGAATTAAAAAATTAAGAAAATATGAAATACCTGCTCAAACAGATGAAAAACTCCATAGAATTTTGTTGATGAAGATAAACGTGTTTTTAAGCAAAATTGAAGGGTATGGCTGATGTGCTTAATCTTACTGTTTTCTGAGTCTTACAGTCACTGTCTTGCCAATGGGTTTCCTCCCTGGGCAAGTTCGCTATGGATTCAATGTGACCAAAGAAAATGACAGCAAAACGTTCTTGGGGTGAAAGGGTTATAACCAACTTTATTTCCATGGTGGTAAGTCAATCACTAAAATGCCATTCATTCAGAGCGAGTCTGCATACAGCAGGCCAGTCTCTGCCTCTGGGCCCCTCTGCCCACACAGCTGTCCTCTGGGCATCTCTGTCCACATAGCCATCCTTTGGGCCTCTCTGCCTGCACATTCGTCCTGCAAAACCATCTTCTGGGCCTCTGTCCTCGGCATTGCCACCACTCCAGCCTCTGTTCTGCTCTCCTGCAACCATGCAGCCATGCCACTATGTAGCCCAGAGCACTGGGCGGAGCTCTTTATATAGAGGCAATAGCCATGTATTGCCCACACGTGTGCAGTGTGCCGTGAGCTAGTCATCCAGGGCCAGGTGAGAATCCTGGCCACAGGAAGTCTCATTTTACCCACAGTCACCATAGATCAATATTAGCCGGTGGCTGGCTTCTTCAAGAGGAGTCCCATGGCATGACCCCTTTTATATGATGTTGAAATGTAAAAAGCAAGGGAAGGACAGCTATAAGAAAGTAGCAAAGCTTGAGAAAAGCATAATTTATCTTTTAAGGTCAGAATGACTAAATAAAACCTTTGACTCTCCCAAGTAAAGTTCTATTCAGATGGTTTAAGAGAGAAGGCGAACTTCTTTTGAGAGGCCGTTTGTGACACAGAAACACAGACTCTGAGTGCCTAATCAAGCTCCATGGCGACCTTGGTATAAAATACTATTAAATTTATAGGGCCCCGCCTTGATTTCCTAGGAGTATATACTTCTATTTTTCCATTTATGAAAGCAAAAATGTGTCAAGGCTAAATAAATTCAGTTCATCAAAGCACACAAGCATCAATTTGTAATTAATTGCATCTCATACTGGATCTCACAGAGTTATTCCAAGGTGAATAGCTCACTCTGATATAATAATTAAGCTCTGATTTTCCCTCTACTAGGTTCAGGAAAACTATACGAATAATGGTCAGTGAGGAAACAATTCAATTACTATTAACAATATACGATAATATCCTTAAATTATCCTGGAAAAGTACCTTTGTTTTTGTTTGAAAGATTTGCTATTCCGTAGGAAATAGCTAGTATCAAGTCCGTGAAAATGTAGACTATATATTGTTTGATAACTTAAGTACTGTGGAGTGTACCTTCGAATCATGTTGTTCCTCATATACCTTATGAAATTGTCAGTAGAAATAAGAATAGCAGCATACAAACATTGATTGCAATTTTTAAGTATAACAACTAAAGGATTAATCTAGGCCTAAAGAAAAATGTTTTTCCCAGAGTACTATTTTCCTTGTAAGAAGTAGCTTTATATTTTCTCCCTTATCTAAG
Source organism: Phataginus tricuspis (assembly GCA_029783875.1). NCBI lineage: Eukaryota > Metazoa > Chordata > Mammalia > Pholidota > Manidae > Phataginus > Phataginus tricuspis. The sequence goes on from JAQQAC010016209.1 coordinate 69,317,775, forward strand.
TCTAACGAATCCTATTTTATACATGTAATTTGTATTACTTTATATCACAGATGTGACAAAGACTGCTATCAAAACCACCATAGACTCGTTAGAAGTTAGATGAAAGCTGCAGCGGACTTTGATGTATGTCAATAGATAATATTGGACCATAACAACAAGCTATTGGCATCAATGTTTGAAAAAACATCTATGTTGAAACACTATCAAAATTTTAAACTGAAGGGAAGGCAGTATATAAAAACCAAATAGAATTCACTGCCTGTCTGTTGCAAGGCCAGAGAAAGAGCATGGGGTGACTAAAAGGAGTACTGTGCTATTTCATTAACTGAAGGAATAATGTTTCATCACTTTAGGTCAGGATTAATAACCTTGTATTTCTAAAATCCTCTGTAGAATCTAATTATTCCTAAGTTTGAATAGACACTGACCTTGATGGATTAACACTCATGAAATAAACTATTAAGTTTGCAACACATTTGTACTCTATAATTATAGCTATCATTGAGCTCCTTTCTTATGTCTCATGAAAACGTACAGTGAAAAAGCTGGTTTTGAACCCCTTGTGGTTTAAAGTAGTTCTATCAGTAAACGATCGGTCTCAGATGCCATCAATGTAGATGACATCTATATGTTTTAAAAATTGCATTACACAAAGCCTATTTAGAAAGTATCAAAGCAGTACTTTTCCACTCTTAAAGTGTTATTTCTCTCTGGAAGTAAGTTTCAAATTTGAAGCAAGTTTATATACTGTTAAGAGCTGTGTTTTCTCCAAAATTATGAAGGACTTTTCCTATATTTCAAATTAAAGAGCTCATTTTATAATGTTTAACAGCTGTCTTCTTTTACTCAAAAAAATTCTAAGAACAAGACAAAAATATAACAGGTTGCGAAATATTCACCATAAAATCTGAAGAGATAATCACAATCCCAAAAGTTTAGAAAAAGATAATAAAATTTCATTAAGAAACCAAGTGATGTCATAAAGATGGCAGAGTAGGAGACCCCCAGCCTATGTGAGTCTCCCCCAAAGATCAACATATAGGCAGGTTCACATGAACAAAAACAAGTCTGAAAGAACTATGAAGTCCACATAGGAAACTTCAGTGATACAGTGGAACGAAAAGCCTAGAAAAGAACTGTACTAAAATGGCAGGAATAAAAGTGTTATTTTGCCTCCTCCAAGCCAGCATTACCCTGCACTGAAAGGGATTCTCAAATCAGAAAGTGTTACCTTTATTGGAATAGGGAGAGCAGGGAAAGTGATCACTTTTCCAGTTTTTGCCCCACAGGTATTTGTGTTTGCTGATGCCAGCTGCCTGAGTTCCTGCCCACTCCCTCCCTCCCAGCCACCACTGAAGCCCAAGGACCCATACTGGCAGCCTGCCCAGTTCTCTGCAGCTGAGCAAGTGCAAGATAATATATACTAGGTCCTCACAGCTAACTCCCCCACCATGCATGCTCTCAGGGCCAGCCCTTCCAGCTGTACATTTCCATGCTCATCCATGTCTATACCCGTGGCAAGAAAATTCATCCAAGGATGTCTACACTGCTTGCCAAGTCTCCCAAAGCTGCTGTGGGCTTGGGTTAGGGCCTGTATCCTGTCACTGGCCTGCACCACTGGACTTATGTTCAACTAATTCCCCATCTGTCCATCTGCATGCCTCCAACTTCACTATCACCAGTCTGCACTGCTGTATGTATACACACCTGTGGAGAGACCTTGTAGCCACAGAAGTGCAACAATAAATTACCATAGACTAGGTGGCTTAAACATCACATATTTATTTCTCACAATTATGGAGGCTGGAAAAACAACAATCAAGGTGTCAATAGATTCAATATCTGGTAAGAACCTGGTAACTATAAATTCAATAACTGGTAAGCACAGCCTTCGTGCTATATCCTCACCCCAGGCAAGTTCGCTATGGATTCAATGCAACCAAAGAAAATGACAGCAGAACTTTCTTTGGGGTGAAAGGGTGTATTACCAGGCTTGTTCTCCCCGCAGTAGGTTGAGCACTAGTATCTCTGCCTCTGCACAGAGCACTGGACCGAGCTCTCTATACAGCACAGTAATTGTTTATTGCCTAAAGGTGTGGAATCAGTAGCCAAGCAACAGGCCAGTTACATCATCAGGTGGTTTAAGTTGAGTGAGGATCCTGGCCATAGGAACCCCAACTTCCCCACACTCCACCCCTCCAGGATTCTCGCCTTACAATCTACATGCTTTCCATCTTTCACAATGGTCCCTGTGCGAGAAAGCTGGAGCAATGTAACCAGATTCCACACAGCAACAGAGGCTGACAACAACTTAGAGATAATAAAAAATTAAGATACAGGTAACAAAAATTATAATAATCCACAAGCCAGAGGAAGTTCCCAATCCACAAAAACTTTAGGGACAATAAGACACATGTTTTAATGCCACCAACATAGGCAAATCTTGTCCATCATATAGGATGCATGCAACAGAGTGGTCCTGTGATAGGACTGTAGCAGAAAGGGGGTCCCATCCAGGTCTAGTATACCATAGTTTTACTCCTCTCCACGTGCGGATTACCAAAGGGTCTATATATAGTACTACTGGAGGTGCATGCACTGGCCATAATGATAAAACTCCCCGGTAAGATGCTCCTACCTTCTGGCCTTCCAGGATATACTACTGTGATTTTGGTGGCCACTCTGATGTTATTCCAGGAATACACAGGAGGCCAGCTTCCAGGCCTTGTCCCCAAGGTGCCAGGAGAGCCAGCCATTGTTGGTCCCGGTGTTGAAAGGTCCAAGGCCATTTCCACTCAATGGAATCGCTGGAATTCAGTGCAGTTGGAGCTGGCAGCAAAATGTTATTCTGGTGGCCAAACCTCGGCTTCAGTGATTCTTCCTTGGTTTGCACTTGCAGTTGTATAGGGGAAGCTGCCATATGTGTTAACATGTCTATGGGGCTTGGGGCTCACTTTAGGGGTCTCTCATTCAAACACGGTAGCACAGTCCATAAGCGGACTGACTATACCCGCAGACTATTGGTATCTGATTTTAGTCCAGATTTTAACAAGCCATTGTGCCTCTCTATCATGCCTGCTGTGGTAGGATTGTATGACACATGAAACTTCCATTTGATTCCCAGGTGTCGCACCCATTCTTGCAGTGTATGTCCAGTAAAATGGGCGCCCTGATCACTCTCAATTACCTGTGGTCAGCATTGGCAGCAAAGAGACGCTCCAGGCCTCTTTTGGTCGTCTGCTGGTCTGCACAATGGGTAGGAAAAGCAACCAGAAGTCCAGCAGTTGTCCACAAAGGTCATCACATACCGATATCCTTCTGACACAGGCAGAGGCCCAATATAGTCTATCTGCCACCTGACAAGGAGTATAGGCCCCTTAGCAATTGTCCCATGTTGCTGTGGAACTCGGTGTAAATCCCTTTTGGAGCACACAACACACTTCTGCTGGACTGTACTAACTTCTTCGAAGGTCAAAGGCAAGCCCCACCGACAGGCTACAGCCCACATTGTCTTGTGCCCGGCATGCAACAAACGCTGATATAACCATTGGGCTACATCAGAGGCAGACTTTCCTTCTAACCAACGTATCTGGGCCAATTTATCCTCTTCATCATCTCCTGGGGATGCCAGTGGCAAATTACCTGTCACATGGTATACTGTAATTATTTTAGTCTGGCCACAGGCCCATAAGTTTTGCCAAAATTTTTGCCCCCAAAGGGGTCGGTGAAAAACCAGCCTGTTGGCATGCTACCAGGTTGGGAGCCACAGGGTAAAGCCCCTATAGACAACCCACCTGTCAGTCCAGACAACAATAAGGGAGGGCTCCTTGTTGATCACAAGCCACACAGCCTGTAACTCTGCCCACTGGCTGCTCTTCCCCTCACCATCTTCCATCCGTATTGTCTCAGTCTTAGGATGGAAAGCTATGGCCTCCATTTTGGGGGCTCCCCACGGCTGGAGCCATCTGTGTACCATGCATCTTAGGGTATAGGGGTTCTTCCCTCCTGATAGGGACTCTCTGCTACTAATGGTTCAAAATCATGTTCTTCCTGCTTTTCACTAGTATATGTCACTGGCCCCAACACGCATTAGAGATCTTCACTCAAAGGGCTACTAGAAAGGGCACTACGCTGCTGCAGGTAAGCACCCCACTTGGCTAGTGTGGGTGTTTGTGCCACGCCACTCCTTGGCTTTTGGGTCCAGTCTCGTACCCACCCTAAAATTAGATAGGTGGTTATTACCTTTATCGGGGCCCTTATAGTGATGGGTTCTGTAGCCAACAAGGCATGATACATGGCAGCCAGTTGTTTTTCTATCAAAGTGTATCATACCTCTGCCCCTTTCCAGAGTGGTGACCAGAATCCAAAAGGTTGGATTGTTCATTCAAGCCGCTGCCAGAGACCCCAGCCATAACCGTCTTCAGTGACATGAACGTCCAGTTCACAGGGCCTTGATGGGTCTATCATACTCAAGGCCTGCATGGCCTTGACTCCCCGTTTTGCTGTAGCAAAGGCAGATGCACATGTCTCATCCCAGTCCCATCTGACACTCTTTCATACCAACCTTATAAGGGCTTCAGAATTTGTGCCAAGTGCCGGATAAACACTCTCCAGTAGCCTAGAAGACCCAGAAACTCCTGTAGCAATGCTACAGTTGTGGGGGTAGGAAAGGCCTGGGCTTTATCTATAACTGCTTCTGGTATCACTTTGGTCTTACCCGACCAGACGACCCCCAAGAATTTGACAGATAAACCAGGCCCCTGAACCTTGGTGATGCTCACAGCCCATCCTTTCTCCTGTAAATGTTGCAGAAGTCTAGGTGCTGTACCTTCTAGATCTGAAAGAAAATCAGACGTGAGCATGACATCATCAATATAATGGCACAGCCACACTGTTGGCGGTTTCTCCCATGTAGCCAAGCCCTGGGCTACAAGTCAATGACAGATGGTGGGGTTGTGGAGGTATCCCTGTGGGAGGATGGTGAAAGTCTATTGCCAACCTTCCCACGTGAAGGCAAACTGTTCCTGACTTTCCTGCTCAATGTTAATGGAAAAGAAGGCGTTAGCAAGATCTATCACATAATGATATGTTCCTAGTTCATGGCTGAGAGTATCCATCAAGCCTGAAATAGAGGGGACAGCAGCGTGCATAGGGGGTATGACCTTATCCAGTTCTCTGTAATCCACTGTCATAGTCCAGGAGCCAGCTGGCTTTATAATGGCCACACTGGGGAACTGAACAAACTATGAGTGGGCTTTATAATACCCACATTTTGCAGCTCCTGGAGAGTTTCCCCAATCTCTTTATGCCCCCCCAGGCAGTTTGTACTGTTTGGTATTAGTCACCCACCGAGGTACAGGCAAAGCTATATGTGGGTACCTGTCATGTCCCCTCATAACTGCCTTCACCACACGTACTCTCAGTCTGAAGTCACCTGCAGTGGTCCACAACCATAGACCCCCCCCATCAATCCCCAGAATATACTTATGGATAGGACATATATACATGATATACTCTTTTGGGGGTAGATTCCCTATTCCGAAAGGGATTTGGGCTTTTTCCATTCTGATATCCTTTCCCCCGTATCCATCTATGATAGTGGGGATCCCGGAGAACCTCTCAGGGTTACCATGAATCACTGATCATTCAGCCCCGTGTCCACCAGAGCCAGGACATGTTGTATGTTCACTGGGGACCAATGAATAGCTATTTCAACATGTGGTCTCTGATCCCCCCCTGGTCCCTCAGGGCAGACACCTTGACCTTACCCTCAGTCAAACTGTGTTCCCCAATCACCTTCCTGTGTGAGGTCAAGTGAGGTTGGCTCGCTTTCCAGCAGGAAGTCTTGCAAACACACAGTCTGTACTCATGGCTCTGTCTCTGATCTCTGCCCCTTTGTTCTTAATGGCTGGAACTGCTACTCTGGTTTCAACTGTTGCCATAGCTCTAGTAAGATCATATTTGACTTCCCATCTAATTTTCTTTCATCTGCTCCTGCTCATATTAAACCAACCCACATCTGGGTCCTCGTAACCTTCATGGGGCCCTGTAAATTCTTCTTGTGAGCAACAGGTCTTATCTCTTTCCAAATTCTCATTGCTTCAGCCTCTCCTAAGTGTGCTACTGTACATGTCACCCGCTTATGGGATGCCCTAAGTGAGGAGAAAGAATAGCCACTAGAGACCCAAAGAGGGATATATGAGCCATTTGAAGTACAATATTTCTCATCCCAGTAGTGAAAATCTCTTCATCCTGGCCATAATTCTCTGGACTATGGATGGAATTTCTCATGCCTAGCTCTCGTAGCACCTGTTGGAGTTCAGCATATTTCTGCCATCTAATAGGAGAGGATGGTAGATCACCCAGATTGGGCAACACAGCACGAAGTACAGCCATGAGCCAATGAAGGAGGGCGTCACTCCCTGGGGTCTGATGTGCATTTTCTAATTCCTGCCTCCCGGCAGGCAGAACTGTCATGGAAGACAGCTTTCCCATCTTTGACCCCGACAGAACAATTCCATCCACCCGTAAGTCCCACAGACGCAGGAGTCAAGCTGATATTGACTCTGAGGGCTTCTGCCTAAACCGGGAGCCCAAATCCACCAGCTCAGCCTGAGTATAGTGGCGGACTATAGAGTGCTCCATGACCTGGGGAGGGGGCTCCTTCTCTCCTTGGGGAACCTTCAGCTGCTGGGTCTTTATTTTCTTTACAACCACTGGGCATGCTTTCAATATAGGAGGTGCCAGTGCCTCCTGCATCACCCCTTCATCCTTCCCCAGCTCCTCCATTTCTTGGGCTGATGGCACCTTTCTCTACCCTCCCCCGAGTGCATCCTCTGCTATAACCTTTACCTTTTCTACTGTACCTCGCAGCAATGCTACCTCAGTCTTCAGAAGGTCTCTTACCTTCAACTCAATGCTTTGCAGCTGACGTCCTCATACCACCTCCACCTGTACTTCCCTCAGGAGTTCATCTTTTTCCTTGATGGTCTCTTCCTCCTTCAGAACACCAGGCAGCACTGCCATCTCATCTCCAATGGCACCTTTCTGCCAGTGTTCTTGTATCAATGCCATCTCTTTCTTCAGGGAATCCACAAAAGTGTGCAGCTTGCGTTCTCGTACCACTTCCTCTAGCATCAATGCCATTCCTCTCCTCAGGGAATCCACAGAAGTTTGCAGCTCGTGTTCTCATTCCACCTTTTCCTCTCTAGGCTTTTTTAATACTGCGAGAAGCAGCCAACCCAGAGTCCCCGCTGCCTCACAGGCACTCTGCTTCTCAAAGGATCTGCTCACTATAACAAGGGCATCCCCTACTGCCTGAGGTGTCACCTCCACTTGCCTCCATCCCTGGGGTGGGGCCCAGTCCTCTAGGAGGCAAGCCACCTCAGACCACATACCCATTAGGGGATGATCCACTGTTTCCCATTTACAGGGGCAGCCTGCTGAAGCACCCCTCCCATAAGGGCAGCTTGTCTTTCTCCTTGGTCAACAATGAACCCTGCTGACTTTTGCCAATTGTCTTGCCAGGGGTTTCAGCCCCAGGCAAGTTCGCTATGGATTCAATGCAACCAAAGAAAATTACAGCAGAACGTTCTTCTTTTGGGAGAAAGGGTTTATAACCAGGCTTGTTCTCCCAGCGGTAAGTCGAGCACCAGCTTCCCTGCATCCGCACAGAGCACTGGGCCGAGCTCTCTATGTACCACAGTATTAGCTTATTGCCTAAAGGTGTGGAAACAGTAGCCCAGCAACAAGTCAGTTACATCATCAGGTGGTTTAAGTACAGTGAAGATCCTGGCCATAGGAACCCCAACTTCCCCCCATAGAGACAGTGGGTTCTGGTCTTTTCCTCTTCTTGTAAGGCCATTAATCCCATTGTGGGAGTTCCATCCTTATGACCTTATCTAAACCCAATTTTCTGCTGAAGGTCCCACCTCTAAATGCCATTACATTGAGGATTAGGGCTTAAACATGAATTTTGAGGGGACAGAAACAGTCACTCCATAGCAATTAACAGTATTAACAAAGCATTAACAGAGATATAAGACAAATTTATAATGAATTATTATAATTAGATATATAGAAAAGACTAATAAAATTTAAGCAAATAAAGTGTTTAAAAATATTTTCCTATACTTAAAACTGGACAGAATAAATTCCTGGGTGTCCTAACTACCTAGCAAATCCACTAGGCGTTATTTAATGTAAAAGTTTTACAGAAATAGATTCATATACATGGAGAACAGACTGGTGGTTGTCAGAGGGAGGGGGTTGGGGTGGTGGGTGAAAGAGGTGAAGGGGATAAAGAGGTACAAACTTCAAATCATAAAATAAATTAGTCACAGGAATGAAAGTACAGCATAGGGATTATAGTCAGTAATATTGTGATTTCTTTGTATGTTGACAGATGGTAACTACACTCATTGTGGTGAGTGTTTAGTAATGTATGTAATTGCTGAATCACTATGTTTTACATCTGAAACCAATAAATATAGCATATTATCTATATTTCGACTAAAAAATTGAAAAAAATTAGTTTAAAATTTGATGATTTTGTATTCACTAGGTTATTTCCTATTTTGTACAGATAGAATTTACCTTCTTGACAACTGGTAGAAATACAGATAATTTTTTAACTAAGCTATGCAAGCAGATTCTGTCAAGTAAAAGTATATTTTATTGCCACTTGGAAGGAAAAATTAAGCCCACCTGTTACATTTCATTGCTTTACAAGATATAAACCCATTTTACATATATTGACAAATTTATGTCAGTATTTCTACCAACTCTGTCTTTCCTTTAAGTTCTCCTTTGAACCAGTCTGAATATGTTAATTGTCCTTTCATTAATCAAGGTATTAAATAAAAATTTTGACTAATGTTCATTTATATTTGTGAGTTATGTTTTCAAATATCTGAAAATATACTTTAGCAGATATATAAAATACAGTGAATTAAAAAGTATAACATATACTTCATTCAGGCACTGTTCTATATAGGGTGTTGCTTACCTGGTCTGGCCATTATTTCCATCAGAATCATCAGTGTAATTGTCAGTTGTGTCCTTTCAGTAGTGAAATCCATTTTAAAATGACTGATGTGATTCTTTTGCTTGTTGTTTATATAAAATCCCAATATAATTATAAAATAATGTAACAGCCCATGGCACAGGAACAAAAAAAATATATAAAATATACTTAATCTTTAACTTATATATCTCACTATATACAAAATAAATTTTAAAACATATATAATTTCGAGTCTTTTACATACGGTTAAAGGAAATGGTTGTGCACTGGTCCTCTGTGGATCCTCATTTCATTTTGAAATTCTGACTTTGTGGTGTTCACTTATCATCTTCTCCATCTCAATACATTCCAAATTCCAAAATGTTAAAATGAGCATGAACTTGGCATCTGGACTTCATATTACTCACAGTGTTTTCAGCATCTCTGTGTACAGTTCCTTCAAGTTCAGAATTTATTACAGAATTGTGACTAACAGTAATTTTGACATATCCGTGTTATCTTTGGAAAGGAGAAAAAAACAAAACATCTAAGTAAGGTAATTGGCTGTGAAGGAATTTCTATGTACGATGTGCTTAGGTAGGTTTGAAACACTCTGACAGGAAGGGGACTAAGGAATTTTTCTTCAAACTGCATTTGGAGGGCAAACTATTTCTATTGAGATTATTTATTTGGAACAATGGAATACAGCGGGATGAGAAATCCCAAGCCAGTCTTTGGAAATGCTACTTAGTAACATCTACAGTGAGCCAAATTAGGCACACGTGTTAGTTTTCAAGATAAAAATACTCTACGAAAAAGAGCACCTGGTTTGTCCTTCTGCTCAGCCTTCAGTCTATTAGTATTGTGTCCTAAGTTAGATCAATTAACCTAATCCTTAGCTTCCTGAATCTGTCAAACTGACTCAATTGCCTTTGCATCGTTTACAGCTTTATTTTAAGATCACATATATGATGACCACAAATCTGTCACTAAAATTTTTCTATATAAAAGCAATTACAGTAAATAGGTCAGGTTGATCAATTATTTTAAAACAGATATACAAATGGAATATTTCTCTCCCTTTATAATTACTAAAATCCAAAAAAATTTTGTTTTATTTGTGTTTACTATTTGCTAGACCCTGGGTGGATTTTGTCCTGTAATTTAGCCCTAGAATCCCTTTGCCCCAAAATATGGGGCTTTGTCTACATCTCTTTTACCCTCCTTAAGGCCTTTGTTATTAGAAATGAAAAAAAAAATCCCTCAATGTTTTGAAAACATCTTGTCTTGCCAATGGGTTTCAGCCCCAGGCAAGTTTTCTATGGATTCAATGTGACCAAAGAAATTGACAGCAAAACGTTCTTTGGGGTTAAAGGGTTTATTACCTGGCTTGTTCTCCTGGCAGTAGGACTAGCACTAGCATCTCTACCTCCACCCACAGCACTGGGCAGAGTTCTCTATATAGTGCAATAATACCTTATTGCCTAAAGGTGTGGGAGTGGTAGCCTAGCAACATGCCAGTTCCATCATCAGGTTTTTTAAGTTCAGTGAGGATCCTGACCATAAGAACCCCAAGTTTCCCACACGACACCCCTTCAGGATTCTTGCCTTACAATCAACATGCCTTCAATCTCCTGCAGGGGTCCCTGTTTGAGAAAGAGCACTATAACCAGATTCAACAACAGCAATGGAGGATAACAACAACTTACAGATAATGACAAAAAATAAGACACAACAGGACTTTGATACAGGTAACAAAAATAATAATAATCCTCAAGCCAGAGGATGTTCTTGTTAACAAAAATTATAATAATCCTCAAGCCAGAGGATGTTCTTATTAACAAAAATTATAATAATCCTCAAGCCAGAGGAAGTTTCCAATCCACAAAGACCTTAGCGGTGATGACACAAGTTTTAATGACACCAACATAGGCAAATCATGTCCATCAGGTAGGATGCATGCAAGACAATGGTCCTGTGATAGGACTGTAGTAGTAAGGGGGTCCCTTCCATGTCTAGTATACCATAATTTTACTCTTTCCCTGTGGGGGTTACTGAAGGGCCTATATATAGTGCTGCTGGAGGTGCATGCACTGGCCATAATGATAAAACAAAACTCCCCAGTAAGATGCTCCTACCTTCTGCCCATTCAGAATATACATCTGTGACCTTTGGGGGTCACTCTGCTGTTATGCCATGAATACGCAGGAGGACAGCTTCCAGGCCTTGTCCCCAAGGTGCCAGGAGAGCCAGCCATCATTGGTCCACATGTCAAAAGGTCCAAGACCACGTCCACTCAATGGAGTCTCTGGGGTTCAGTGCAGTTTGTGCTGGCAGCAAGATATTATTCTTGTGGCCAAACCATGGCTTCAGTAATTCTTCCTCAGTTTGTACTTGCAGTTTTATAGGGGAGGCAGCCATATGTGTTAACATGTCTGTGGGGCTCAGGTCTCCATTTCGGCGTCTCTCGTTCAAATGATGTAGCACGGTCCATAAGCGTTCTGACCATCAATGAAGACTACTAGTATCTGACATGAGTCCGGATTTTAATAAGCCATTGTGCCTCTATCATGCCTGCTGCACTAGGGTTGTATTTCACATGAAACTTCCATTTGATTCCCAGCTGTCACACCCATTCTTCCAGTGTATGTCCAGTAACTGTGTGTCGCAATCACTCTCAATTACCTGTTGTCGGCCATAGGTGGCAAAGAGACGCTCTGGGCCTCTTTTGGTCATCTGATGGCCTACACAACAGGTAGGAAAAGCAACCAGAAATCCAGTAGCTGTGTCCACACAAGTCATGGCATATCGATATCCTTCTGACACAGGTAGAGACCCAATATAGCCTAACTGCCACCTGATGAGGGGAACAGTCCCCTTAGCAATTGTCCCATGTTGCTGTGGAACTCGGTGTAAGTCCCTTTTGGTGCACAGGACACACTCCTGCCAGGCTCTACTATCTTCTTCGAAGGTCAAAGGCAAGCCCGACCAATGGGTGACAGCCTAGGTTGTCTTTTGTCCCGCATGCAACAAATGCTAATGTAACCATTGGGGTACATGAGAGGCAGGCTTTCCTTCTAACCAACGTATCTGGTCCAATTTGTCTGCTTCATCATCTCCTGCGGATGCCAGTGGCCAATTACCTGTCATATGATATACTGTAATAATTTTAGTCTGACCACAGTCCCTTAAGTCCTACCACAATTCTTGGCCCAAAAGGGGTCAGTGAGCAACCAGATAGTTGGCATGGTACCAGGTTGGGAGAGACAGGGTCAAGCCCCGATTGGCAGCCCGGTTGTCAGTGCAGACAACTATAAGGGAGGGCTCCTGGCTGATCAGAAGCCACACGGCCTGCAACTCTGCCCCATGGCTGCTCTTCCCCTCACCATCTTCCATCCATATTGTCTCACTCTTAAGATGGAAAGCTATCGCCCTCTGTTTTAGGGGCTGCCCATGGCTGGATCCATCTTGGGGTATAGGGGCTCTTCTCTCCTCATAGGGACTTTCTGCTATTAATGGTTCCAAAGCAAGTTTTTCCTGCTTTTCACTAGTATATGTCACCGGCCCCAATAAGCATTGGACTTCTTCACTCAGGGGGCTACTTCAGAGGGCACTATGCTACTGTATGTAAGCACCCCTCATGGCCAGTGTGGGCATTTGTGCCACACCACTCCTAGGCTTTTGGGTTCAGTCTTGGACCCACCACAAGATGAGATATGTGATTATTACCTTTATTGGGGCAATTCCAGTGATGGGTTCTGTAGCCAGCAAGGCGTGATACACACCAGCCAGTTATTTTTCTATGAAAGTGAATCGTACCTCTGCCTCTTTCCAGAGTTGTGACCAGAATCCAGTAAGTTGGTCAAGTCCATTCAAGTCACTGCCAGATAACACAGCCATAACCGTCTTCAGTCACATGAACATACAGGTCACAGGGCCTTGATGGGTCTATCACACTCAAGGTCTGCACGGCCCCGACTGCCCATTTTGCTGTAGTAAAGGCAGATGCACATGTCTCATCTGAGTCCCACCTGACCCCCTTTCATACCAACCAGTATAAGAGATTCAGAATTTGTGCCAACTGCACAATAAACACTCTCCAGTAGCCTAGAATACCCAAAAACTCCTGTAGCAATATTAGAGTTCTAGGGGTAGGAAAGGCCTGGACATTTTCTATAACTGCTTCTGGTATCACTTTGGCCTTACCCAACGAGACAACACCCAAGAATTTGACAGACAAACAAGGTCACTGAACCTTGGTGCTGTTCACAGCCCATCCTTTCTCCTGTAGATGTCGCAGCACTCTAGGTGCTGCACCTTCTAGATCTGAAAGAGAATCGACATGAGCATGACATCATCAATATAATGGTGTAGGCACACCATTGGTGGTTTCTCCCATGTAGCCAAGTCCTGGGCTACAAGTCCATGACAGATGGTGGGCTGTGGAGGTATCCCTGTGGGAGGATGGTGAAAGTCCATTGCCGTCCTTCCCATGTGAAGGCAAAATGTTCCTGACTTTCCTGCTCAATGTCAATGGAAAAGAAGGCATTAGCAAGATCTACCATATAGTGGTATGTTCCTAGTTCATATCTGAGGGTATCCATCAGGCCTAAAATAGAGGGGACTACAGCATGCCTAGGGGGTATGACTTTATTCAATTCTCTGTAGTCCACAGTCATATACCAGGATCCATCTGGCTTTTTACTGGCCACAGTGGGCAATTGAAAAGACTATGTGTTGGCTTTATAATACCCACTTTCGGCAATTCCTGGAGAGTTTCTTCTATATCTTTATGCCCTCCAGCCTGTTTTTATTGTTTGTTGTTAGTCACCCAAAAAGCACAGGCAAAGCTATGGGCGGGTGCCGAGCTTGGCCCCTCATATCTGCCTTCACCAAATGTACTCTCAATCTGAACTTACTTGCAGTGCTCTGCTACCATAGACCCTGCTGGATATCACTCCCCAAAATATACTCAGTGATAGGAGATATATACACAGTATACACTTTTGAGGGTATATGCCCTATTCCCAAAGGGATTTTGGCTTGTTTCTCTCTGATAGCCTTAACTTCATATCCATCTATGATAGCAGGGGTCCCGGGGAACCTCTCAGGGTTACCATGAATCAGTGAATATTCATCCCCTGTGTCCACCAGAGCCAGGGCAAGTTGTCTGTTCACTGGGGACCAATGGATAGCTATTTCAACATGTGTCATCTGGTCCCCCCAGGTGCCTAAGTGTGGGGAACTGCCTTTGCATCCAGCCTCGCCACGAGAGTGGCTGCTGGGAACTGCCTTTGAATCTCAGCCATGCCACAAAGATG
>JAQQAC010016209.1:69355616-69541810 GCA_029783875.1 Phataginus tricuspis
ATTTCAGCAGAACAAGTATGAGACCAATAGTCAACAAGTGCTATGTTGTTTTGATGATTTAAAGAAGGCTTTATGTGCTTATGGATTGCAAATAGCTCCTGAAAAGGTTAAATTACAAGACCCATATACTTATTTAGGTTTCCAACTATTAGGGTCTCGTATTTCTACACAGAAGGTAGAATTTAGGTTAACTACCTTGAAAACCTCAAATGATTTTCAAAAACTTTTAAGAGACATTAATTGGCTTAGGCCCTATCTAAAATTAACCACTGGAGAACTTAAACCTTTATTCAATATATTAATAGGAGATACAGATCCCAAGTCTCCAAGAACTTTAACAAATGAGGGGCACCAGGCCTTAAAAATAGTCGAAAAAGTCATCCAAAATCAGTTTATTACTGCCATTGATTATGAACAACCTTTACATTGTTTGTAAAACAGCTATTACACCTGCTGCTGTTTTCTGGCAACAAAATCCTATAATGTGGGTACATTTGTCATCATCCCCCTCAAAAGTAATTTATCCTTATTATCAAGCTATTGCAGATATCATTATGTTAGGATGAGAACAAGGAAGAAAATATTTTGGAAAAGAGCCTGATGTTATAATTCTGCCATATTCTATAAAACAAATAAATTGGCTTTTCTAAACCACAGATTGTTGTCCTTTTGCCTGTGCCTCCTTTTCAGGAACTATAGACAATCATTATCCAAACAATAAGCTTCTAAAAATGTTATTGCCCACATGCTATTAGCCTTGTCTACCTTAGGCAAGCCATCTCAACTTGAAACAGACAATGGGCCTGGATATACTGGAAAGAATTGTCAAGCCTTTTGTAAACAGCTAAACATCAATCATCTCACTGGTATTCCTTATTATCCACTAGGACAAGGTATTGTTGAGAGAGCTCATTTAACCCTTAAAAATATTATAAATAAAATTAAAAAGGGGGAATGGTATCCCATAAAGGGGTCCCCAAGAAACATCCTTGCTCATGCTCTTTATTTTTAATTTTTTAAATTTGGATGATAGTGGGCATTTATTGGAGTTTTTTCACCTCTCTCCCGCCGGTCCCGCTCTGGGTCAGGACTACAGCTCTTTGTGTTACAAGCTCTTTCTGTTGCAAGCTCTTTCCGTAACCCTCTGAGGAAGGGAGGGAGAGGGGCTCGCCCCGATAGGCAGAGCAAGGGAGGTAAGCGCCGGCTGTCCGCCCGTTCCCGCAGCCTCCAGCTCTCGGCGGTGCCGCCGCTTGCAGCCGCTCCAGCCTCTGCTGCCGCCGCCGCTGGCCGCTGGCCTCTCGCCGCTGGCTGCTTCTTTCCGCCGGAGACAATCAGACACAACAGGAAGTTCACTCGGAGGGAGAACTCGTTTATTGGGGCTCAGGGCATGGGATATATAGGGTGAAGCCTCCCCCCATCGGTCACCTATGCTAATAAGGTGACTTTACTTTTCTGAATCAGGCACAGAGCTGCGCGCCTGCGCAGCTGTCTCTGATGTAAGAAGCGGACCGGAGTGGGCGCAGCTAAACCTCAGGGGGCTTTTGGTGGCCACCCCTGCAGCGCGGCTGAGTTCTCAGTGGCCATCTTTTGTGGCATGGCTGAGATTCAAAGGCAGTTCTCAGCGGCCACCCTCGTGGCGAGGCTGAGATGCAAAGGCAGTTCCCCACAGGCATTCAGCTGCTGACTGTTTTTGGCACCCTAATGCTAAGCAAGACTTTGCAACAGTACTCTGGAATGATCCACTGGATAATCAATGGCATGGACCCGACCCAGTATTGATCTGGGGACGAGGTTCTGTTTGTATTTTCTCACACATCCCTGAGCCTCTTTTATTACATCCAACTCCATGGGGAGGCCCAAATGTATGTATCTTCACTAATAATTCTGCTTTATTGGGAGGCGAGTCAAATGATTTCATTCCTTATCGTAAAAATGATAACTTCTCTTATTATGGGAAGTCTGGAGACCCTCCTCTCTGTTTTAGCACTAATACTACTTTTATTCCTCCTGGATGTCTTCCTATTAATCATAGATGTTTTTTGACCGATTCTCCTTGATCCTATAGGGATAAGAACTTAAGGAACCTATGGATATTAAATATGGGATTTCTTGGATCCTATGATTACAATGACAAATTTATTGAAAAGTCACACTCTTCTGTTATATCCAACTGTGAAGATCTTTTACTTGATCTAAATTCTATCTGGGAATCTATCGATCAGCTTAGAGGATATCCTCCTTGGAATAATTGCCTTTTAAAAGGTGTACAATAACTAATTGCCTTGATGCTTCCTGTGGACCTGATACATTTATTATTCTACATCAACCTTCTTATGTTTTAACCCCTGTAAAGTTAAATATTTCTTGGTATGATGATTCTGGATTGCATGCTTTGCAATTGTTTGAAAATCTTTATCACGTTCTAAATGTTTTGTTGCTGCTTTAATATTAGGAGTTACTGCTCTGATTTCATTAATTACTTCTTTTGCTTTATCTGCCACAGCTTCTGAGGTGGCTCATTCCTTTTTAGAGACCTTACAGCATTATACTTCCTCCTCTTCCTGGCGCTCATTCTTTCAGCTATTAAGTCCAACTATTGCTTATGGTATTTTACTCACTGTAATACTGCTGATTGCCCCATGCCTCATCAACAAAATCCTCTAGTTCATCAGACACCAAATAGAATCTATTAAGATTCATGAAATCCAAGTGCACTACCAACAGTTGGAGAATGATGAGAGAGAGAGAGAGACCTGTATATGGCAATGCATAGACCCTGCTAAGAGTGGACAGTCAGAGATGGGTAAGAATAGCAAGAAAGGTATCAACCTAAGACAGGACACAGACCTTTGCTGTCTGTGTACCAATGATGGGTAAGGACCTTTTCTGTTCTATATCAACCTAAGACGGGCACACTCTGCACTGCTCCCCTAATCTGCAAATAAAATTAAAAAGGGGGACCTGTGGGGAGCCGCATATGCAACAGCCATAGCAACTCCATCTTGGGCTCTCAGACTCCATCTTGAGAAGATGAGTGCATGAACAGTTTCAGTTTCAGCTGTCTTCACGCCAGTGTTCTCACTCTGGTCCGCCACTTACATCAAAGGCAACTGCGCATGCGCACGACTCAGTGCATGATTGGAGTTTGTAGATCGCTTCATTAGCATAGCGGGCAACCAATCAGAAGAAACCATACCCTGCCACACCCCTTTGAATGCTATATATGCTTTGCTGTTTCCACAAATAAACGAGACTTGATCAGGAAACTGTCTTGTCTCCATTCTTTGTGTTTCTTGTCTCCATCATTCCCACTCCCCCTCTCCAGGTTCTTCATTGACATCCCGCGGGTCGGGACAAATAAGTAATACCAGGTGGATCATAGTGAGGGCTGGAGGATAAGAGAGAAATTTGGGCAATGAGTATTTAGTGTCTGAATTTTTGCAATGGCCTTCTTCTTGACTTTCTTGATTTACATCCCCCTTATTTTTTCAAGTTTTCTTTTTATCATGTCAGTCTTAAATGACAAAGTTTTAAGGGATTTCTATTGCATATCTGCTCATATTTTCATTATTTCTTTCCACTTAACTTGGGTTTATAATGCTCTTTTTCTAACTTCATAAGATGAGCATTTAAGCACATTAATTTTAAGCACTTAAAATTTTTTCTAATGTAATTGATGCAGTAAGTTTACCTGAAAACTCTGATTTTGTTGTACCTCACAAGTTTTTGTAAATTTTATTTTCATTATCACTTGTTTCAAAGTTTTTATGTTTTAATTATGATTTTTTCTTTACCTCATGAGTTATTTAGCAGCATGTATTCTTTTAAATTACCAGATGATGGTGGGAAATTTTTGTCACTTATTTCTAAATTAATGGATATTGTGGTCAGAGATGTAATATGTCTAATACCTATTCTCCGACCTTCTTTGAGGCTTTCTTTATGGCCTAGTACATGATCAATTTTTGTAAATATTCCATGGATGCCTGAAAAGTCTATCCACAAACTATTGGTCTCACAACTATAGGCTTGTGCACAAATTCATTACTTCTCTTTCCAAGAGATCATCATTTCTTTTGTCTGTTTAACCTATCAATTATCAACAAAGATATGTTGAAATTTTTCTGTAGGATAGTGGATTTATCATTTTAAGGCTATTTATCTTGGGTGTCTACGTGGCTGATGAATCTTTTCTCACTATTTAATAACTCTTTGGAGATACAGTAATGCTGTTTGTCTCTAAGTCTATTCTTTTTGATATATTAATGTAAATTTCTTCTCTATGTGATGATTATAGGAATGTATATAGTGTATGTACATATGTGTATATGTATTGTTTTGAATGAATTTCCTAAAGCCTAAGTATGTTGCTAAACAGATAACTGTGATTTTATAGGTCTGACTTGTATGTTTATTCAATTGTTAGACTCCAGTAGAGATTAAAGTTACTTTCTAAAATTTCTAGGTATGTAATGTCAGTGTGTTTGTGTGTGCGTGTGCACATATGTATGTGCTTATCAGCATATATATATATGCCTTTGTGTCTTTGTCAAGGTTTGTGTGCTTATCTTTGTACTTGTGTAGAGCATTGGAAAAAATTATCTTATTGACTATTTGCCATAGAATTTACCACTTCAAGTTTTTAATATCTATGGGACATGATTTGGCATATGTTATATGTATTTCTATTCCTCTGTGTTTTTACAAATACACACAAACACCATGTGAAGTCTGCACCGCAGGCTTTGTATTTGTGAAATACCATACTGTTCTGTTCCTAGAAGCTTGGGGTTTTTTTGATAGGTTGAAGTTTCTAAATTCTATTTCAAGTTTTTCCAAGCATCTTTTTTCTCATTTTCTAAAATATTTAGAAAATGAATATCATTAAAATTCTTGTGGAATTGAAATTTTGACTTTTCATCTGTAACTGTCAACTATTACAGATAATTCAATTTCAGCCTTTTCCTGCTTCACTTGTATAATATGTTGTTTATTCATTATTTATGAGATATCTGGCTTTGAAAACAGGCTTCTAAGAGTCCAAAAAAAACCTTCAAAGTAAAAGGTCCTGTCAAAAATAGCATACCACATGCACATGTACATACATGCATGTACACCCATGCAAAAAACACAAACAAAATAAACTGTTCCACCATTGTATGCTATGTTCCTATTTTTAAGTTTTCATTCTGAAATTAAGAAACAGGCTTTAACTTAAACTAGCAAAAAATAAGTAACCTCCAAACAGTTTTCCAGTGGCTGCACCATTTTACATTCACACCAACAGTGCATGAGGGTTCCACATCCTCACCAACACTTGTTATTTCTTGTCTTTTTGATCTTGACATTCTGACTGGTGTGAGCTGATATACCATTGTGGATTTGAATTGCACTTCTCTGATGTTTAATGATGTTGAGCATCTTTTCATAAACATAGGAATAGCCATATGGCCCAGTAATTTCACTTGTTGGTATTTATCCAAAGAAAAAACACAATTTTGAAAAGATATATGCACCCCTATGCCTATTGCAATATTATTTACAATAGCCAAGATATGAAGCAACCTAAGTGTCCATCAATAGATGAACGGATAAAGAAGGGTTGGTGCATATACACAATAGAATATTATTCAGGCATGAAAAGAAAAGACATCCTGCCATTTGCAACAGTGTGGATGGCTCTATAGAGTAGTATGCTAAGTGAAATAAGTCAGACAGAGAAAGACAGATACCATATGATTTCATTTATATGTAGAATATATATACTAAAAAAAGGACAAATGAACATACAAAACAGTTTTTTCCCTCTGTTATGTATTTATTCTCCCTGGTATTTCCAGTTTGCTTACTCTATGTCCAAAATTGTGTTCTAGGCACAGTGAGGAATACAAAGGCCCAAAACAAAGATCTTGACTCTAGGGAGTTTCCTTGGAATGTTACCTACCTAGATAACAGAAAGGCAAATCATGTTTAGTAGCCAGCATTCACTGATATGCCTGGAGCTCATCAGAAGAACTGAGATTCTATTTAATTATTCATATGTAAGTACCTGCAACAGACAACACACTTTATCAAGAAGAGATGATGATATATGTTAAGTCCGAGGCTTAAAGAGCCTGTTGGACAATAGATTGGAAAGTCGGAAAGTTAGAAATGGGAGTAACATGTTTGTAACTGGTATAAAAATCAACTATATATCTATCAGTGTGTATTTATTAATTTCTTAGTACTAGAAAAAAACCTACTGTGTCAGCCAGGGTTCTCCAGAGAAACAGAACCGATAGGATGTGTAGGTATGTGTGTATGTATGTGCCTGTGCATGTATGTGTGTGTAGTCTCTCTCTCGTATATCTTCTCTATATGTAAAATGTATAATGTATATTATATATCACATATAGACATACAGATTGTTTCTCTCATGTGTATAAGATGTTATATATATATGGGAAGGAGGGAAAGATACTTATTTTAAAGAACTGGCTCACATTATTATGGAGGCTAATGTGTCCCAAGATTTGCAGTTAGTAAGTTGGAGACCCTGGAGAGCCAATGCTATAGTTATAATCCAAAGGCTGGCAGGCTTGAGACCCAGGAAGAGTAATATTTGAGTTTGTGTCTGAAATCAGGAAAAAGAATGATGTCCTAGCTTGAACACAATCAGGCAGGAGGAATTCCCTCTTAGTCAAAGAAGGGTCAGCCTTCTGTCTGTTCATACCTTCAGTTGATTGGATGAGGCCCACCCACATTAGGAAGGACAATTTATTTTACTCAGTGTATCAATTTAAATGTTAAACTCCTCCAAAAACACCCTCGTAGAAGTACCCAAAATAACATTTGATCAAATATCTGGGCACCTCATAACCCAGTCAAGCTGACACTTAAATTTACCATTACACCTACAAAAACAGAAGGGGAAAAGGAAGGGTATGATTAGATTTATAGAAAACGTCAAGTAAAGTGCCTATCAAAACTTAGATATTCATTTAGTTCTCTATTTTCAAGTTTTTCAAATCCATTGCAAGTCAAAACTTAGAAATATGTTTAGCCTCTCCATATTATCTATGAAGAAACTGTGGTTCAAAGAAGCAAAGATTTGTCCAAGATCATACAGGTCATTAACTATAAAGCCAGAAGAAAACCCAAAACCTTAATTGTCTTGCAAATGAGTTTCAGCTCCAGGCAAGTTCGCTATAGATTCACTGTGACAAAAGAAATTTATAGCAAAGGGTTCTTGGAGTGAAAAGGTTATACCCAACTTTATTTCCAGGTGGCAGGTCAGTCACTAAAATCCCATTCACTCAGAATGAGTTTGTGTTATCACTGCTGCTTCGGATATAGCAAGCCAGTCTCTATCTCTGGGCCCCTCTGCACAATCGTCCCGCACAGCCATCCTCTGGGCCCCTGTCCTCGGCGCTGCCACCACTCCAGCCTCTGCTCTGCTCTCCTAGAGCTTTGCACCCCTGCCACCCAGTCTCAGCCTGAGCACTCGGTGGAACTCTTTATATTAACACAATAATGGCTTATTGCCTAAAGGTGTGGAAGCGGTACTGATGCCGGGGTTCTTGTTCACTAAGCCGAAGAATGAGCTTAGCAAACAGGCAAGGTAGGAGAGCAAGGTACAGGCTTTTATTTAGAAATAAAGGGATAGGACAGAGCTCCCAGCTCACGCCAGGAGGGGACAAGAGAGTCCGGTGTGCTGCGTTTGTCTAGGGGTTTTATAGGCAGATGAGGATTTTTCAAGAACATGAAAAAAAAGGTTTAGGGGTGCAGACTTGCTAAGTGGTGTCTGAACACCCAGAATTAACTTAACACAAGGAATTTCTCACCCCATCTCTCTCTGGGATACTGGCATCTTGGTCTAGGGGCATATCAAAAGGCAGCCTGCCCAGCCCCTAAGGTTGGCTGAGGTATTGTCTGTTTGCTAAAGAGTAAGTTAAGAATTCTGCTTCCCAAACTTCCTAGGTGTTAAAATGCAATCTTATCTTTAAGGTGGAATCTTTTGCTGCCTTTTACTATGTTGTTTACAGCTGGGTCTGCATGCTAAATTAGTTGCCTGGTTTGCAAAACCACCCCATCAGATCTGAAAGAGGAAAGACAGCACATAGGCCTGGGCCTTTTAGCATGCTAAAGTGAATCTTACACATGATTAGCATAATAAAAACATGGGGTATTCTTCTTTATCTGGGGAACACCCACTGATCTTACTGAAGAATGACCCTGGAGCTTAATGTTTAACACTGAGTTTTGGAAGGGGGTTTCCTTGCATGTGGTTACATTACTCTGTCTGCAAATATTCTGCCTTGCTTTTTCCGGAGGCCCTCCCCCTACTCTAACTACACCCACAGTCCCTGTCTCATCATCATCCTGTCAGTATGAGTTCCCACCTCCCCTGTTAGCTGCTGCTTTCTGCTTCAGCTAGAAAGATAGGAGAATTCACCATGTACCGCGGGCAGAGGGGGAGGGGAGACAGCAAGGCAGACTGCTCTCAGCACTTGTGCTTTTGTAGTTCCGCAGAAGAGGCAGGGAAACAGAGATAACAAAGGATCCGTTTCCTTTCTGTGAGAGAAGGCTATTGTCTTTCCTCTTGCCACGTTGTCAGTGTCTGGCAAGAAGGAGTTTGATGTGAAACAGATCCGGACGCTATGCTGGAGGTGGTTTAGCCATCCTTCTCAAGGTTCGCCCAACAGTGCAAACTGCCTTCAGCAGGAAGGATGTGAGCATACAGGGACCCCGCTTCAGGGCAGGTTGAAGAACGACTCTCGGGACAGAGACGGACTGAGGAAAAGCAACAGTCCTGTCCACAACATACTGGCATCAGTGCCAGGATCGGCCCCTGCCTGTCAAAGAGCCCTTCAGAATTGGCACCCGCAAAACCTGATAGAACATCTTTGAGCAAATGAAGATGCTCCTAAAGAAATTCCAGAGGAGAATTTATTCAAAAAAACTTGCGAGAAACGTTCACAAGATTTGAAGATGATGGCTGATGACAATACAGAGGATACTACAGCGAGGTAGGAGTTTTCAATCGCATAACTGAAAGTCACAGCCTAGGGTAATTTATCCTCTAAAATTCTCATTTTGCGCTTAACTAAAAGTGCTGTAATAAACGCCAAACGTGTATGCAGCCAGTCAGGATCTCCAAGAAACGCCTTCCTCTGTCTATAAAGGAAAACAGTAATAGTACATGTAGTTTGATAATTAATGGGACATATGCCTTAGGGTTGTGAGTTTACTTCTCCTGTTCCAGTTTGATTTCATTAAGAGTTCTGTTTCAGTTCTAAGAGGTGTTTGTTATAATTACTAATTTTCTGTAAATATTCTCTGTGGCTTGGATTTTCAAACAGTCATGATTTTTTGTGAAGTGTGATCACATAAATAGAATTCTTTCTGACTTCGTGAATTAAGTCAGTTCTGACAAAATAAAGGCTCTGACTGCTCAGCACTTCCTTATCTGTCCCTTGGTACATGGTTGCTCTATTGACACTTGACAAATATTTTATCTTTATGTGAGAACACACAATTTCCTTTGGCATTTGAGATTTATTTCAGGAGGCATTAGTTTCATTGTTAGTTTGCAATCGTGAAAAAAGTTTGCATAAAGCAGGTAATGAAATGCTGCTTGGAACAGTGAGATCTTAAAAGTAGGAAATGGAACATGTCTGCTATTTCAGAACAGTAAAATGGAATAAGAAGTAATAATAAAGTATAATTGCAGTATAGTTTATAAAATATTTGACTTCATCTTTATTTTTGTGTCCACCACTATTGTTTGAGTAGAACAGAATTATGTTCTATCTTTTAGTATTTGTCCAACCTAAATTACCCTAGTAGGTCTTATGTTTTTTGTTTCTGTTTCATTACCAGGTTTTATTGGCCCAACACTTTATAGACACTATTGAGTATCTTGGCAATGTAAATGAACTGTAAAAAAGTACAGAAGAAGCATTTTTGATATGTTTTAAATTATATAAGGGTTCAACAGGAAGCTATGCTAGTTTATTTGGAAATCTGAATATTTGGTATATTGTGTCTGTGTAAGTATAGAGGAGAAGGACTGGAAATTTTGCTTATAGATACAATTTTTCCAACATATACGCCTGACAGGTGCTTGCTTCCTTAAATTCAAAACATAGTATCAGTAGAAAAAGCAACACAGCAGCGTTATGGCAAAAGAGAGATCAGCTGTGCAAGATGATGTCTGTATAGGAACTCAGTTTTCTTGTTGAAATGTAAACATGCAAAAGGCTGTGAAATGACTTTAAGTATAGTATTAGAGTGTTATGATTTAGATATCTTAAAAAAAGTGTATATGTATGCATGTGTGTGTGTGTATATATATGTGTGTGTGTGTGTGATTACCCACAAAGATGCTATATGACTGTTGGGACTGAAGGTTGTGTTTAGTACAACTAACTGGACTTTCAAAGTAATATGCAATCCATGCTTTAAGATTTAGCGGGTTTTCAAATGATCTTTCCTCACCATGAATAACAATTTTAAAAACTGCTGAATTTGGTGATTTATATTAAACACGTTTGACTACTGCAGAGAAAATTAAATTATGCACTGAGAGATACTGACAAAGTTATTTGAGGATTCTGGAATTGATTTTGCTGCATGAGTATATTTACAATAAATCAGTTGCTATAAAAAAATCCTGGAAAAAATGTCAAAAAGAACGTATCCCTAAGTAATAATTTAAAAAATATATTTCTCTTTTTATTTTATTTCTGATAGTCTGCACAGTCTGAAATGTTCTGCTAAATATCCTGTGGTTACCGTGGAAAGTTAATATTTTCTTAAAATAAATATAGGAAATGGCTTCATAGATGTGCCAAGGATAATTTAAGCAGAAGGGAAGGGGCAAATTGAAGACATTATTAATTGAATTATGACGATTCACTTATTTACCATTACCCATTCTGAATTGTTATGTCCTGATTAAGGAGAGTTTGAGAAGGAGCTCTTATGGCCTGCTTCTCTAATGCCTCTCTTCTTCAACAAGATTAGGGAGCAAAAAGGATCCAGAGAAGTTGGCAGCAGCCTGCCATCGCCTCAACAGAACTCTTCTGGTTAAGCAAACAAACAAACAAACGAAAATGCCAGTTAGTGTGGAGAATTATGACGCTAGTACAAAAGTGGCTCTGACATTCAGGGAAAAGTTAGGGTCTTTAAAGCCATTTTCCTCTCTACAAATATATCAGGGAATGAATAGAGAATGGAGTAAATTACTAACTGCAATATAATTGAATAACTTGCAATTATTCCAAAAACAGATATTAAGATTAGATTAATATGTTGCTTTGGGGATTTAAAAATCCAAATATACTCCTATGTAATTGAATTAGAAGTATGTACTTCATTTAGGAATAGCTCTACATTATGATCCCACAGTGTGAGTATGCAATTACCAGTATGTCCGTCATCAGAGATCTGGGCTCACTTATCATTTTCTTTTTGTTACAGTTACCTACTAACTCTGCATCTTTGCTTTCTCATAACTACCTTGTTCAATACCCTGTATTTTCCTTATCTCATCCCTAGCATTCAAAAGATCAGAACAAATATTTTAACAGTATATTATCATGTTTCTTATATGACAACATTTGGTTATCAATTATATGTACATAATAATTATATATATAAAACAGTACTTTAACTGCTGATAAAGAAATAATTGCATAAACACCCAGATGTATGTCAAAGTATTAAACTACATTGAAGTTATCTCTTCCTTGTATTTGAGATCAGTGATTAAAATGCTGATAACCTGTATATGGGTCCAGAACAACACGCCCCAGTACAAAGCTGGGCTGTTTAGTTTTAAGGAATTGGCAGGAAAGAGGGATTATACCCTCATTCTACCTGTTGGGCTTTAGGTTTTGCAGAACTTACCAAATGTATGATAGGTGATTTTGCATGTCTTTGCCAGAGTTGCTTAGACAAGACTCCAAATTCCCTCTCCACCTGAGCCCTTTCCAATTTGTAAGAGAGGTTTACCTAGAAAAACAATGAGCAGCTATCTTTGTATACTGTGTTATCACAAAGAAAGGGAGATTAGATGAATAAGACTTGGAATTCACTCATAATTCATTCCACAAATACTAAGCACCCATTGTGTTTCATCAGGCACACTTCTAGGTGCCCAGGATGAAACAAGATCAAAACAGAAAACCTGTTTTCATGGAGTATACATTGTAGCGAGGAGAGAGGGGCAATTAAACTAAAACAAGAAAGTAATACTTAAGTGGTTATAAGTAATGGGAAAACAAAATAGAGGGGAGAGAGTGAAGAAGGGAGACTCCTTCAGATAGGCAAGACCTTTCTGATGAGCTGACATATGAGCAGAGATCTAAATGAAGTGAAAAGATGTCTGACTCAAAAATTTGAAACAAGTGAGAGGTCACTGCTGCTATGCCACAAGGTAGCCCTTAACCATCATGCATCTTTTTCTATTCTGATCAATGCCACATGTTCCCACTTAGTCCACTGATTAATGTCCAAAGCATCCTTAACTGGTGAACTCAAAAATATGTCCTGATCTGTTTGTTCAGCATAGTGATTTTCAAGATCACATGATGTCCCATGTCCACAGAGGTGACTTTCCAGCCAACCTGTAACCATGATGCTATTTTGTCCTCTGGGAATCTGTCTATTCAGCTAGCAGGCCATAAGCCTCATGTACAGAGACCTGTGCCATTTATGAAAACAGACACATGATGTTATATTTGCTTTCCTAACAAACCTATTCGGAGACAGCCAAATGCATGGTGCATCTTCATCTACAACACAGATCCATCTGTAATATGGAATATGCTTGGGAAATATTTATGCCTAAGAGTAATCCAAAGTCCTAAACAGTGGAACTTACTATAATATTCTTTCCCATAAACTAGGAAGTAAGCTATGGGAGTACTTACAGAGAGAGCTTTCCAGGAAGCCAGAAGAGCAATTTTAAGAACTCTGAGATGGCAAAGTGCATGATAGGTTCAAACACAAGGAAGCTAATACAGCTGGAGTAGAGTCCTGAGTGGGTGAATGGTGAGAGATGATTTTGGATAGGTAACAATAATAAAACAACATTAAAAATAATAAGCACCTTTTGTAGGCATGTACTATGTGCCAGGTGCTCAATACTTTACATATATTTTCTCATTCTCTCAAGGAAAATCTTTGAATGTGAAGATGGTATTCACATCAACAAATGATATTTCTCTGGGTATTAATTTTTTAGATAGCTGTCATTGTTGCTTATCTTCTCACAAGGCACAAATAATATGTTTTCCTAAAATTCAGAGCAAGGCCTACTGTACTTAATTTTGCACTGCATTGCTCAGTAGAAACTATAACTTTGAAGGAAAGAACAAGGAGCAAACTACAATTTAATTGTTATTTATAGAAAGTTTAAGGTTAAATCCCTTAGCCTATTTAAAACATGCCATATAAAATTATGTAACTTATTCAGTTGCTTTACCAACTTTACAGCATTTTAACAAATAATTTAAACTTAATGCAGTGATCCCTAACCTTTTTAAAGGTGGACTATCTGTTGGTTGATTTTAAATCCTTGCTGCTCACAGGCTCATTTGTAAGAGTGAGGTACCGTGGTCCTTATGTCTCATTCCAAGAAGTGTGGTATTTCATTTACATATATATATATATACCTTTTTACTGTATTTATTTATTTTTATTTTGGTATCATTAATATACAATCACATGAGCAACATTGTGGATACTATATTCCCCCCATTCTCAAGTCCCCACCACATACCCCATTACAGTCACTGTCCATCAGCATAGTAAGATGTTATGTGGACACTACTTGCCTTCTCTCTGCTATATTGCCTTCCCAGTGCTCCCCACTATGTTATGTGTGCTAATCGTAATGTCCCTTATTACCCTTATCCCTCTCTTCCCATCCGCCCTACCCAGTCCCTTTCCCTTTGTCAACTGTTAGTCCATTCTTGGGTTCTGTGAGCCTGCTGCTGTTCTGTTCCTTCAGTTTTTGCTTTGTTTTTTTGTTTTTTGTTTTTTTTTTTAGTTAGGAGTATTTATTGCTTTGTTCTTATTCTCCATAGATAAGTGAAATCATTTGGTACTTGTCTTTCTCCAGCTGGCTTATTTCACTGAGCATAATACCCTATAGCTCCATCCATGTTGTGGCAAATGGAAGGATTTGGTTTCTTCTTATGGTTTAATAATATTCCATTGTGTATACGTACCATATCTTCTTTATCCATTCATCTACTGATGGACACTTAGGTTGCTTCCATTTCTTGGCTATGCAAATAGTGCTGCAATAAACATAGGGGTGCATATGTCTTTTTGAAACTGGGATCCTGCATTCTTAGGGTAAATTCCTAGGAGTAGAATTTTTGAGTCAAATGGTATTTCTATTTTTAGTTGTTTGAGGAACATCCATACTGCTTTCCACAATGGTTGAACTAATTTCCATTCCCACCAGCAGTGTAGTAGGGTTCCCCTTTGCCCAACATGCTCACCAACATTCGTTGTTGTTTGTCTTTTCTCAGTTGGCCAACCTAACTTGTGTGAGGTGATATCTCATTGTGGTTTTAATTTGCACTTCCCTGGTAATTAGTGATGTGGAGACTCTTTACATGTGCCTGTTGGCCATCTGTAGTTCTTCTTTGGAAAAGTGTCTGTTCATGTCCTCAGCCCATTTTTTAATAGTTATTTGCTTTTTGGGTTTATAGGCATGTGAGTTCTTTATATATTTTGTATGTTAACCACTTGTTGTATATGTCATTTACAAATATATTCTCCCATACAGTAGGATGCCTTTTTGTTCTGCTGATATTCTCCTTTGCTGTACAGAAGTTCTTTGGTTTGATGTAGTCCCACTTGTTCATTTTTTGTTTTGTTTTGTTTCCTTTACCCAAAGAGGTGTCCAGTCAACAAAAATTGCTCATGCTTATATTCAAGAGATTTTTACCTATGTTTTCTTCTAAGAGATTTTGATTTCACAACTTACATTCAGGTCTTTGATCCATTTTGAGTTGACTTTTGTGTATGGAGTTGGAGAATGATCCAGTTTCATTCTTTTACACATAGTTGTCTAGTTTTCTCAACACCAGTTGCTGAAGAGGCTTTCTTTTCCCCATTGTATATTAGTGGCTCCTTTGCCATATAATAATTAACCATACGTGTGTGGCTTTTTATCTGGGCTCTCTATACTGTTCCATTGAGCTATGGGTCTGTTCATGTGTCAGTACCAAATTGTTCTGTTTACTGTAGCTGTGTACTAGAGCTTGAAGTCAGGGAGTATCTAATCCCCCTGAGCTTTGTTCTCCTTTCCCAGGATTCCTTTGGTTATTTAGGGTTTTTTGTGGTTCCATATGAATTTTAGAACTATCTGTTCTAGCTCATTGAAGAATGTTGTTGGTATTTTGACAGGGATTGCACTGAATTTGTTAATTGTTTTGGGCAGGTTGGCCATTTTGACAATATTAATTCTTCCTAATCATGAGCATGGAATAGATTTCCATTTATCAGTCTTCTTTAGTTTCTGTCATGAATGTTGTCTTGTAGTTTTCAGAGTATATGTGTCTCACCTCCTTGAATAGGTTTATTCCCAAGCATTTTATTCTTTTTGATATTGTAAATAAGTTGTTTTCCTGATTCTCTTCCTGTTAGTTTGTTGTTAGTATATAGGAATGCAGCATATTTTCTGAGTATTAATTTTGTATCCTGCAACTTTTATGAATTCAGTTATCAGATTTAGTAGGTTTTTGTTAAATTCTATAGGGATTTCTATGTACAATTTCATGTCATCTGCAAATAGAGAAAGTTTAACTTCTTCCCTACCAATTTGGATGCCTTTTATTTCTGTGTTGTTTGATTGCCGTGGCTAGGATCTCCAGTACTATTGTTATATAAAAGTGAAAGTAGGCAAACTTGTCTTCTTCCTGATCTTAGAGGAAAAGCTTTCAGCATTTTGCTACTAAGTATGTTGTTGGCTATGGGTTTGTCATATATGGCCTTTATTTTGTTGTAGTACTTACCCATTTTATTGAGAGTTTTTATCATGAATGGATGTTGAATTTTGTCAAGTGCTTTTTCAGCTTCTATTTAGATGATCATGTGGCTTTTATCCTTTTTTGTTTATGTGGTGTATGATGTTGATTGATTTATGAATATTGTACCATCCTTGCATCCATGGAGTAAATCCCACTTAGTCATGATGGATGACCTTTTTGATGTATTTTTGGATTCAGTTTGTGAATATTCTGTTGTAGATTTTTGCACGTATGTTCAGCAGGGATATTGGTCTATAATTTTTTTCTTGTGGTGACTTTGTCCGGTTTTGTTATTAGAGTGATGCTGGCTGCATAGAGTGAGTATGCAAGTATTCCCTCTTCCATTTTCTGGAACACTTTAAGAAGGATGGTTATTAACTCTTTGTTAAATGTTTGGTAGAAATTGGCCGTGAAAACATCTGGACCTGCTATTTTGGATTTTGGGACCTTTTTGATTTATAATTTGATTTCATTGCTGGTAATTGTTCTGTTCAGAATTTTGTTTCCTCCTGGGTCAGTCTTGGAAAGTTGTATTTTTCTAGGAAGTTGTCCATTTCTTCTAGGTTGTCCAATTTATTGGTATATAATTTTACATAGTATTTTGTAATAATTTTTTGTATTTCTTTGATATCCATTGTGATTATTCCTTCTTCATTTCTGATTCTGTTTATGTGTGTACATTCTTTTTTTCTTGGTACATCTGGCTGGGGGTTTATCATTTTGTTTATTTTCTCAAAGAACCAGCTGCCGGTTTCATTGATTTTTTTCTATTGTTTTTTTCTTCTGTATTTTATTTATTTCTCCTCTGATTTTTATTTTGTCCTTTGATTATACTGGCTTTGGGCTACATTTGTTCTTCTTTCTCTTGTTTCTTTAATTGAAGTTTTAGGCTGTTGATTTGTGATTGTTCTTGTTTCTTGAGGTATGCTTGTATTGCTATTTACTTTCCCCTTAGAACTTCCTTTGCTGCCTCCCACAGATTTTGGGGTGTTGTATTTTCTGTTTTTATTTGTCTCCATATATTGCTTGATTTTTGTTTATTTTGTTCATTGATTCACTGATTGTTTTGAAACATATTGTTTAGCCTCAATGTGTTTGTCAGTGTTTTTGTTATCTTTGTGTAATTTATTTCTTGTTTCATACCATTGTGGTCTGAAAAGCTGCTTTATACAATTTCAATTGTTTTGAATTTTTTGAGGTCTTCTTGTAGCCTAGTATGAGTACTGTTCTGGAGAATGTTCCATATACAGTTGAGAAAAATGTGTATCCTGCTGCTTTTGGGTGGAGTGTTCTGTAGAGGTCTGTTAACTCCATTTCATCTAATGTATTGTTCATTGCTTCTGTTTCCTTATTTGTTTTCTGTCTGGTTGATCTGTCTATGGATGTGAGTGTTGTGTTAAAGTCTCCTGAAATGAATGTGTTGCAATCTGTTTCCCCCTTTAGTTCTGTTATTATTTGTTTTACATATATAGGTACTTCTATGTTGGATGCATAGATATTTACAATGGTTATAGCCTCTTGTTGGACTGATCCCTTTATCATTATGTAATGTCTTTCTTTGTCTCTTGTTACTTTCTTTGTTTTGAAATGAGTTTTGTCTGATACAAGTACTGCAACTCCTGCTTTTTTCTCCCTATTATTTACATGGAATATCTTTTTCCATCCCTTCACTTTTAATCTGTGTATGTCTTTGGATCTGAAATGAGTCCTTGTAGGCAGCATATAGATGGGTCTCATTTCTTTATCCATTCTGCCACTCAATGTCTTTTGATTGATTCATTCAGTCCATTTTCATTTAAGATGATTATTGATAGATATGTAATTCTTGCCATTTTATTGTTTTCTGCTGTTTTTTATATCTCCTCTCTGTTCCTTTCTTCCTGTGTTATATTCTTGTCTTGTCATTAATAGTTTTCTTTAGTGTTGTAATTGGATTTCTCTCCCTTTTTAAAACTTATTTATTTTTGTGTGTGCATACTTATTGTAGACTATAGTTTTGTGGCTAATTCAGGCTGTATTTCATTGGCTCAAAATATCAGGCATCTTTTTTTTATAAAGAAAGTAATTGGTAAGGAAAAGTACACTGATGAAATGGCTAATATGCTGAAGAGAATAATTAATTGAAATGAGAAAGGAATTTATCTTCAAGGAATGCTATGCAGCCTAAAATGCCCATTATTTTCTGTAAAAAAGCTATTTATGGCCCCACACACAACCCAAGTAAAGTGTGTTCATTTCCTGGGGTATGTTCCTACCACACCCACAAAAAAAGACACTTTAAGGTGTACTGTACAGTCAGAGTGTCAGAATTCAAAGGCTAGTTCTACCACTTATTTGTATTATAACCTCAGTTATTTAACCTCTTTGGGGCCTCAGTTTCTCTCATTTTTAAAATGGGAAAGGTATGCCCACTTATTTCATATGTGGTAGATTGAGGCAATAAATATAAAGTCTCTGGAATAGTACCTCACATATAAATGTTCAATAAATGTCAACACTATGATTTTACATTTTTTGAACAATTTTCATCATACCTCATTCATCTTATGTCATAATGCAGATTATTAAGCATACTTTAGTTTCTTATAGGAAATAAAACTGCCACCTAGTTATCTAGCCACCGTTTAGTCATTCAGTTAATTATTTTCTAATAGGTATAAATCATTGTTGTTTTACTAATTCCTTCATTTGATTTCTCATTTGAGGAGATTTCCACATTATCTTCATAATCCAACCAATTACAAAAATCCTTCCAACATTTGCGGAAGTAGGTATTTGGAGTAGTAATGTTTAACAGATAACATTTTTTAGTAGTCCAAGTCCTGGATGGAATGTGATAAATTTAAGGATCCATTTTAATATATCATTGTGTTATTTGGATTGTGGGAAAATCAAACTTAACAAAATATAATATATAAGATAATAAAAAATTTTAAGCCCTTTTTGTATGTTCTACAAGCATATTTTGGGACATGAGTGCAATGAATGTTTTAGAACAGGAACAGGTAAACTTTTTCTGTAAAGAACAGAGAGTAAATATTTTGGACTCCACAGTCTATGCAGTCTCTGGTGCAACTATTCACCTCTGACTTTAATGTGAAAGCAGCCATAGATAACATGTGAATGAATGAATACAACATTGTTCCACTAAGAAGACTGCATTTATTGACATTAAATTTGGAATGTCATATAATTGTCCTGGGTCCTTTTTATTTTGTTAACCATTTAATAATGTGAAATCCATTTTTAGCTCACAAACCATACAAAACTAATGGATGGCTGTATTTGGCTCACAAACCATATCTTGCAACCCCCTTTTCTAGATGTGCTTTGTGAGAAATGAAGAGAATGTTTTCTACAACAGACAACCATGAAATGTCTGTAGTGTTGACAGGCTTAACTGGGATACTTTAGGCCTTAGATCTCCCTGCTAGCTAAGTATTGCTCATTTTTCAGAAGTGCTTTGATTTGACACTTTATTTAGATTCAATTTTGTCTGTCACAATGCTCTCACTATTCTTAAAGAAACTAAAATAATTCTGAATGCAAGTTTTTACTCTGATACAAAATAAAAAATGAAAGTCAAGAAAGTATATTATTGTAAATTCCTCTCATGTCTGGAAAACCAAAATCACATATAAGTAAAAAAGCCCCTAACACTACTACTTAATGAATACATTTTGATAAACATTTAGAATACATAATATATCCAAAGCACCTTGTCTGAGAGAATGATGAATAGGACGACTGCTTTACAGTTGCTTTCCATCTAGTAGAGAGCATAAAGTGTATATACCAATAGCTATAATGCAAAATGGAATGTAATAAGTGCTGTTGTAGCAGTATATCCAATAAGCCATAGATAATGTTAATATTTTGTAAATATGAAAAAAAGTTTTATAGAACTGTACACTTACTATGAAAAAACTTTACCCTTACTCCTAGTATGTTAACTACAGATGCATTGTGTTGTGTGTTTGTGGAGGGGTGGGTGTCTGTGTGTATGTGTGACATGTTTATTTCTTTCGACGATAATTAGGTGCCTCACTAAAAAAAGCTAGCTGTTTCTCTGTACAAGGGAAATGTTTATTTAAAGTATAGTACAGATAACAAAAGTGAGTGCTGCTGAACAGCATTTGTTTTTTCAGCCCAATGATAATTAATGTTTCGGTCTTGCTTTTAGATTCCTCATGGTGGCCCCTTAAGGAGGCAGAGTGTAATTTGAGGAGTAATAGAAAAATACCTCATGGCCTGAATATGCTGACCTTATCCATCTTGCTAATTTCCACATTTATTTTTGGAGATTACTTCCTCTTTTTCAAGGCAGTCATTGTCTCTGTTAAGCCATAAATAACCCGTGCTTTTCTTTACTTGTTTCAATAAGGACCATGTTTATTTGCAGGTCTCTGGTTCTCTTTTCCATATGTTAGCTTAATTTTACCACAATCCAAATAAATCAATGCTGTATCGAAATGGATTCTTAAAATTTCTCATATTCCATCTATTGTTTAAGTTGCTAGCATATGTTACTTTGTAAGCAGTCCCATTCCATAAATCTACTTAAGCAAATGAGAGAACACTTTAATTTGATTTAAACCTGAGATAGGGATATATTTGGAAATATAATCCAAAAGACAGGAAACAAACTGTTAGAACTCAGAACTGCCTCCAGGCATAGTAAACCCCCCCACTTTATCACCAGCAGCACCTGCAACCCAGCCTTGAGTCACCCCAAGGCCTCACCCCCAATCTAGTTCTAAGAAAACTGTGTTCCAGTTAATGGAAAAACTCATCCATTGTTCTAGTGACCCTCATCCTAGATAGTTTCCCTAGCAATGACCGGCCACCTGACCATAAAGGGCCAAGGTAACCTACCTTTACCATAAAAGGTACCTACATCCCTTTACCTACATACCTTATATAATACATAAGCCGGCAACTCAGCGCCAGCTGAGCTCAACCTGTAGAAAATATACAAGACATACTTGTTTTAAACTAGCCAATCAGCACCCCCTCTTCTTGAACCCTGTAATGCATAGAAGTCACGGGACCAACTTCCCGCTCAATTTCCTTTATAAGCAGCTACCCCCTTGCTGCCACTGCTGCTCTCTCCTTTAGAGACAGCCACTCTGTCTTTCAGGCAATAAACTTCGCTGATGGAGTGCTCGTGTCCTCCTTTTCTGGATGAGTAAATCAGGTAGCTGAAGAACCCCCCTTTCAGAAAATATATCAAGAAGAAATCTAGAAATTACCACCATATTTTGAAAATTAGAAAACTGTATTAAGACACACTGAAAATTGTGCTAGTATTAAAATACAAGTAATGCAAATAGTAGATATCTCACCAAAGTTACTTAGTTGTAATGAACTGACAACCAAATTGCAGAGACATGACTACACATATTTTTGTAGGATTTTTCTAAAATAATTTTCTCATAGTCACATTATCAAAGTAAGATCAACTGGATTCTTGATCAAGACCCATGTAAATCTTATGCAAGAATACTGTTAATGGAAGAGACTTCCGGGAAGATGGCAGCATAAGCAGGGTGGCAGAAATCTCCTCCCAACACTATATAAATATATGGAAATACAGCAAACACAACTATTCCTAAAAGAGAGACCAGAATACACAGGAAAATGCACAGCATGCAGCTACACCTGGGAGGACTTGGCACCCCGAGAGGCAGGTAAGATACAGAGCCGCAAACTGGGAGGACCCGAGCACTCATCCGCCCCAGTGCACCGGTGGGAGGAGAGGATTCAGAGCCAGGAGGGAGTGGAAGTACAGACCCGTGAAATAACCAGCCCCAGTGATCTGCACAGGGAGTGCTGACAGAAATCGGACTGTGTAGTGGAGATTGAAGAGACAGAGGGTGCGGGATCTGAGCAGGGAATGCACCAGGGTGCTTGCAGCCGGCTCCTGGGAAGGAAAAGAAAAGGAGAAGAAGAAAAGTATGGGCATTTTTCAGCGGTCTTAAAGAGACAGAAGCCCAGTGGAGGAGCTAGATTGCCCTGGCACACTCAGCCCAGCAGGCTGGGAGTACTGGGGAGTTTCAGACACCTTAGCTGGCGACTGGGAAAGGGTGGCCGCACTTAGACTTACCACAGAGATCAACAGCCTTCCATTCGTTCCCAACCAAGCCAGAGCTATAAAGGTCCCTGCAGAGTGGCACGGCCATGGCTGTAGAATAGTGTAGCAACAGCACCACCGAAAGCATCCCCACAGAATCCACTCCCAGTGGGCATTTGTTTATTTGATTGTTTGTTTTTCTTTTTTTCTTCTCTTTCTTTTTTCTTTTGTTTTTTTTCTTCATTTCTGTTCTCCTTTTTTTTCTTTCTTTTTCTCTCTTTTTAAAGTCTTAAAGAGCCCAGCTGACATAAGTGGCAACTACCAGCATCCACTTCTACAGCTATGAAGAGACAGAAGAATATGCTCCAGACTAAAATCAACCAGACAACCTCAGAGAAGGAGCTTGAAGGGATGGAAATGCACAGTCTTCCTGAAAAAGAATTAAGATAAAAGTCTGACGGATCTACAGAGAAATGTGCAAGAGCTGAGGGAGGAAATGAGGAAAGACTATGCAGAAATGAGACAAGCCATCAAAGGGCTTAACAGCAGACTGGATGAGATGCAAGAGGCTGTTAATGGAATAGAAATCAGAGAACAGGAATACAGAGAAGCTGAGGCAGAGAGAGATAAAAGGATCTCTAGGAATGAAAGAATATTAAGAGAACTGTGTGACCAATCCAAATGGAACAATATTCACATTATAGGAGTACCAGAGGAAGAAAAGAATGAAAAAGGGATAGAAAGTGTATTTGAAGAAATAATTTCTGAAAAGTTTTGCACACTGGGGAAGGTAATATTCTCACAGTCCACGGAAACCCACAGATCTACCAACACAAGGGACCCAAGGAAGACAACCACAGGACACATAATAATTAAGATGGCATAGGTCAAACATAAATACAGAGTATTTAAGACAGCTAGAGAGAGAAAAAAGATCACCTACAAAGGAAAACCCATCAGACTATCATCAGACTTCTCAACAGAAACATTACAGGCCAGAAGAGAAAGGCATGATATATTTAACATAATGAAACAGAAGGGCTGCGAACCAAGAATATTGTATCCAGCACGATTACCATTTAAATATGACGGAGGGATTAAACAATTTCCAGACAAGCAAAAGTTGAGAGTTTGCCTCTCACAAATCACCACGACAGGATATCTTAAATGGACTGCTCTAGAGGGAAGCACCCCTAAGGCTAAAAAGATGTCACCAGAGAAAATAAAATCATAGCAAAGAAATCAGACCATCCAAATACTAATTAAAGGCAAAGAATAAAACACCTAGTATATACAGAATGGAGGAGGAAGAATAAGAAGGGAGAGAAAAAGAAACATCAGATGGTGTTCACAATAACTTTACAAGAAAGTTAAGTTAGATTCTTAGATAGTAAAGAAGCAACCCTTGAACCTTTGGTAACCACGAATCTAAAGCCAGCAAAGGCAATAAGTACATATCTATCAATAATCACCCTAAATGTAAATGGACTGAATGCACCAGTGAAAAGACACAGAGTAACAGAGTGGATAAAAAAGCAAGACCCATCTATATGCTGCTTACAAGAGACTCACCTCAAACCCAAAGATATACACAGACAAAAAGTGAAGGGATGGAAAAAGATATTTCCTACCAAAAACAGCAAAGAGGAAAAAAGCAGGTGTTACAGTACTTGTATCAGCCAAAATAGACTTCAAAACGAAGAAAGTAGCAAGAGGACATTACATCATGAAAGGACATAATGAAGGACATTACATAATAAAAAAGGGGTCAGTCCAACAAGAAGATATAATCATTATAAATATATATATGCACCCAACACACGAGCTCCAGCATATGTGAAACAAATACTAACAGAATTAAAGGAGGAAATAGACAGCAATGCTTTCATTTTAGTAGACTTCAACACACTACTCACTCAAAAGGACAGATCAACCAGACAGAGAAAAAGTAAAGACACAGAGGCACTAAACGACACACTAGAACACATGGACCTAACAGACATCTACAGAACTCTGCACCCAAAAGCAGCAGGATACCCATTCTTCTCAAGTGCACATGGAACATTTTCCAGAATAGACCACATAGTAGGCCACAAAAAGAACCTCAGTAAATTCAAAAATACCGAAATCCTACCAACCAACTTCTCAGATCACAAAAGTATAAAACTAGAAATAAATTTTAGAAAGAAATCAAAAAGACTCCCAAATACATGGAGACTTAACAACATTCTCCTAATTAATTAATGGGTTGACGACCAAATCAAAACAAAAACCAAAGAATATATGTAGACTAATAACAACAACACAAAGCCACAATTTCTGTGGGATGCAG
This sequence comes from Phataginus tricuspis, assembly GCA_029783875.1. Taxonomy (NCBI): domain Eukaryota; kingdom Metazoa; phylum Chordata; class Mammalia; order Pholidota; family Manidae; genus Phataginus; species Phataginus tricuspis. The sequence goes on from JAQQAC010016209.1 coordinate 69,380,059, forward strand.
CAAAGGCAGTTCTAAGAGGAAAGTATATTGCTATCCAGGCCTATTTAAAGAAGGAAGAACATTCCCAAATAAATAATCTAAAGACACAATTACTGAAATTGTAAAAAGAAGAACAAATGAGGCCCAAAGTCACCAGAAGGAGGGACATAATAAAGATCAGAGAAGAAATAAATAAAATTGAGAAGAATAAAACAATAGAAAAAATCAATGAAACTAAGAGGTGGTTCTTTGAAAAAATAAACAAAATAGATAAACCCCTAGCCAGACTCATTAAGAGAAAAAGAGAATCTACACACATAAACAGAATCACAAATGAGAAAGGGAAAATAACGATGGACCCCACAGAAGGACAAAGAATAAGAGAATTCTATGAGAATCTATACGGTAAAAGCTGGAAAACCTAGAAGAAATGGACAACTTCGTAGAAAAATACAACCTTCCAAGACTGACCAAGCAAGAAACAGAAAAACTAAACAGACCAATCACCAGCAAAGAAATTGAAGCGGTATTCAAAAAACTACTGAAGAACAAAACCCCTGGACCTGATGGATTCAGCTCTGAATTCTACCAGACATATAGAGAAGAAATAACACCCATTCTCCTTAAAGTTTTCCAAAAAATAGAAGAGGAGGGAATACTTTCAAACTCATTGTATGAATTCAGCATCACTCTAATACCAAAACCAGGTAAAGATCTCACCAAAGAAGAAAATTACAGACCAATATCCCTGATGAACGTATATGCAAAATACTCAACAAAATATTAGCAAACTGAAATCAAAAATACATCAAGATGATCATACACCATGATGAAGTGGGATTCATCCCAGCGATGCAAGGATGGTACAACATTCGAAAATCCATCAACATCATCCACCACATCAACAAAAAGAAGAACAGAAACCACATGATAAATACCATAGATGCTGAAAAAGCATTTGACAAAATTCAGCATCCTTTCATGATTAAAACTCTCAACAAAATGGGTATAGAGGGCAAGTACCTCAACATCATAAAGGCCATATAAGACAAACCCACATCTAACATCATACTTAACAGCGAGAAGCTGAAAGCTTTTCATGTAAGATCTGGAACAAGACAGGGATGCCCAATCTCTCCAGTGTTATTCAACATAGTACCAGAGGTCCTAGCCATGGCAATCAGACAAAACAAAGACATACAAGGCATCCAGATTGGTAAAGAAGAAATTAACTGTCACTATTTGCAGATGACATGATACTGTACATAAAAGACCCTAAAGACTCCAGTCCAAAACTACTAGAACTAATATCTGAATTCAGCAAAGTTGCAGGATACAAAATTAACACACAGAAATCTGTTGCTTTCCTATACACTAATGATGAACTAACAGAAAGAGAAATCAGAAAAACAATTCCATTCACAATTGCATCAAAAAGAATAAAATACTTAAGAATAAATCTAACGGAGGAAGTGAAAGACCTGTACTCTGAAAACTAGAAGACACTCCTAAGAGAATTTAAAGAGGACACTAACAAATGGAAATGCATCCCATGCTCTTGGCTAGGAAGAATAAATATTGTCAAAATGGCTATACTACCTACATCAATCTACAGATTCAACGCAGTCCCTATAGAACTACCAACAGCTTTCTTCAATGAACTAGAAGAAATATTTCTAAAATTCACATAGAACCACAAAAGACCCCGAATAGCCAAAGCAATCCTGAGAAGGATTAATCAAACAGGGGGAATTACGCTCCCTGTCTTCAAGCTCTACTACAAAGCTACAGTAATCAAGACAATTTGGTATTGGCACAAAAACAGACCCACATACCACTGGAACAAAATAGAAAATCCAAACATTAACCCAAACATATACCATCAGGCAATATTTGATAAAGGAGCCTTGGATATACAATGGGGAGATGACAGCCTCTTCAGCAGCTGGTGTTGGCAAAACTGGACAGCTATATGTAAGAGAATGAAACTGGACTACTGTCTAGCGCCATACACAAAGGTAAACTCAAGGTGAATCAAAGACCTGAATGTAAGTCATGAAACCATAAAACTCTTAGAGAAAAACATACGCAAAAATCTCTTGGACATAAACATGAGTGACTTCTTCATGAACATATCTCCCCGGCCAAGGGAAACAAAAGCAAAAATGAATAAGTGGGACTATATCAAGCTTAAAAGCTTCTGTATAGCAAAGGGCACCATCAGTAGAGCAAAAAGACATCCTACAGTGTGGGAGAATATATTCATAAATGATGTATCTGATAAGGGGTTGACATCCAAAATATATAAAGAGCTCACACACCTTAACAAACCAAAAGCAAATAATCCAATTAAGAAATGGGCAGAGGACATGAATAGACACTTCTCTAAAGAAGAAATTCAGATGGCCAACAGGCACATGAAAAGATGCTCCCCATCGCTAAACATCAGAGAAATGCAGATTAAAACCGCAATGAGATATCATCTCGCACCAGTGAGGATCGCCAGCATCCAAAACACAAACAACGACAAATGTTGGCGAGGATGTGGAGAAAAGGGAACCCTCGTACACTGCTGGTGGGAATACAAATTAGTTCAACCATTGTGGGAAGCAGTATGGATGTTCCTCAAAAAACTCAAAATAGAAATACCATTTGACCCAGGAATCCCACTCCTAGGAATTTACCCTAAGAATGCAGCAGCACAGTTTGAAAAAGACAGATGCACCCCTATGTTTATCGCAGCACTTTTTACAATATCCAAGAAATGGAAGTAACCTAAGTGTCCATCAGTAGATGAATGGATAATGAAGTGGTACATATACAGAATGGAATGTTATACAGTCATAAGAAAAAACAAATACTACCATTTGCTACAACATGGATGGAGTTAGAAGATATTATGCTCAGTGAAATAAGTAAAGTGGAAAAAGACAAGTACCATATGATTTCACTCATATGTGGAGTATAAGAACAAAGAAAAAACTCAAGGAACAAAAGAACAGCAGACTCACAGAACCCAAGAACGGACTAATAGTTACCAAAGGAAAGGAACTGAGGAGGATGGGTGGGAAAGGAGGGAAAAGGGGGAAAAAGGGGCATTACGATTAGCAGACATAATGTTGGGGGGGTGCGGGTAGGGCTGTACAACTCAGAGAAGACAAGTAGTGATTCTGTAGCATCTCACTACGCTGATGGACAGTGACTGTAATGGGGTTGGTGTGGGTGACCTGATGAAGGGGTAGTTTTATAACCATAATATTGCACATATAATTGTGAATTGATACCAAAATAATGTATATATATAAAAAAAGAATATTGTTAATGTAGTGTTCACTTTTTTAAAAGAAAGTCTGTATTGAGGAGCTGAGAAAGATGGCAGAGTAGGATCCTGAGCTTACCTCCTCCCATGAAAACAGGAAGGCTGCATCTACATTAGTGCAACTCTGAAAACGACCTGAAGGCTACCAGAACAGATCTTCAATGCTAAAGATAAAATGAAAAAGACATTTGAAGAAGGGAAGGGGAGGAGCAGAGATACTGTTGGGAACCAAATCCCTGGCATGGCAACCTGCAAGTGGGAGAGATGCCACAGTCATGGAGGTCCTCGCTGAGAAGCAAAGGAATCAAGCTAGATCAGGCACCCCCTCCCCACCTAGGGATCTGTACCCCATAACGTCTGGGGTTTGAAAATCATCAGGCTTACCTGAGGGAGCTTTGAAAATCAGTGCTCAGGAAGAGCCAGAGGGCTGTAGGAAACTGCGAGTCTGCTCTTAAAGGGTCAGTGCTCTATATCACTCCGAGACCCAGCACAGAGGCAGCAGTTTGAAAAACGCCTGGATTATACACAAAGGACGTTTATTCACTAATTTAGGATATGTGCCAGAGTGACAGAGATGTGTGCAGAAACGGTAGTGCTGATAAGCACCATATTTCTTGCCCTCCTTCAGCCTAGCTCGCCCAGCAGTGGCAGAAGCCAGTTCTGACACTATCTACCTTGATTGCTGCACTCACTCCACCTTGGCAGTCCCCTGTGGACTTTCCCCACCCAATCTAAAGGCCCTGGCAGGTGTCTCTGCAAAGCAGCCCCCACAGCACCATGCCGTGAGTGCAGCCTCTGTAGGGGCTGGCATCCCTTCAAAGCGACTACTAACCCACCCTGTCAGGCAGGCAGCTCTGGCCAGATCTGGCACCCCTCCAGAACAAATCCTGCCCAGGAAACAAGGGGTAGCCAGCCTTGCCTACCGAAACACCCATGGCAGTTGTGTCCAGGCCCCTCAGAGCTGTGCCTGGGGCTAACCCCACCCACTAGCACACCGACAGCAACTGCGCTGGGCCTTGGCCAGCCACACCGAGGACAAGCCCTGCCCATCTGTGTGCCCACAGTAGTCAGGCTGCTGTTCATTTCAGTCAGCCAGGTTAGGGGCCATACAGACTGGAAGTGAGGGTCTGGAAATGATACTCCATGCAAATGCCAATTAAAAGAAAAAAAAACGGATAGCAATGTTTCTATCAGACAAAATAGACTTCAAAACAAAGATTGTAAGGGAGGGATAAGAGGGTAAAAGGGGCATTACGATTGGTAGACATAGGGTGGGGGGCACGGGGGGACTGTACAGCTCAGAGAAGACAAGTAGTGATTCTCATCTCACTACACTGATGGACAGTGACTGTAATAGGGTTGGTGGGGGGGACCTGATGAAGGGGATAGTTTAATCATCACAATATTGCTCATGTAATTGTAGGTTAATGATACTAAAATAAAATAAATTGTAAAAAAAAGTCAATCTCAATCTTTAATACTATTATAAGCAAAAATATGTAATGATGAATAAACAAACCAGTTTTAAATGCTAAAAAAGAAACAAAAAACAAAGATTGTAACAAGAGACACATATTCAATCCAATAAGAGGATATAACAATTATAAATACATATACATCCAACATGGGAGCACCTAAATTTATAAGTGACATAAAGGGAGAAATTGACAGTAATATAATAAGAGTAGGAGACTTTAATACCCCAGTTACATCAAAGTAGATAATCCAAACAGAAAATCAATAAGGAAAGAGGGTCATTGAATGACTCATTAGACCAAATGGACTTAATAGATATGCACAGAAAATTCCATCCCAAAACAGAATACACATTCTTTTCAAATGTACATGGAGCATTCTCCAGGACAGATTACATGCTAGGCCACTAAATAAGTCTCAGTAAAGACTGAAATAATATCAACATCTTTCCTGATTGGGAAGGTATGAAACTAGAAATTACTTACAAGGAAAAAACTGGAAAAACCACCAGTATGGAGATGCTACTAAAAGACAATATATCAATGAAGAAATCAAAGAGGAAATTAAAAAACACCTTGAGACAAATGAAAATGGAAACACATGGTTCAAAAGGTTTAGGATGCAGCAAAAGCAGTTTTAACAGGGATGTTTATAAAGATACAGGCCTACATCAAGAAACAAGAAAAATATCATCCAATCTAACCTTACACATAAAAGAACTAGAACAAGAATAAACCAAGTTCAAAGATAGTAAAGGGAAGAAAATACTCAAGATCAAAGCAGAAATAAATGAAACAGAGACTAAAAAAATTAAAAAGATGAATGAAACCAAAATCCAGTTCTCTGAAGATAAACAAATGATATATCATTAGCCAGACTCATAAGAAGAAAAGAGTTCACAAATAAAATCAGAAATGCAAGTGAAATAACAAACAACACCTCAAAAATACAAAGGGCTGTAAGAAATTATGAAAAATTCTATGCACTAATAACAAGCTACCAGAAAGAGAAATAAAGAAAACAATCCCATTTACAATGGCATCAGATCAAATGAAATACCTAGGAATAAATTTAACCAAAGGGGAGTCAAAAGACCTGTACTTAAAACCTGTAAGACATTGATAAAATTGAAGATAACAGAAATAAATGGAAAGATATTCCATGCTCAGAGATTGGAAGAATTAATATTGTTGTAAAATCTGTGCTGCCCAAAGCAATCTACATATTCAGTGCAATCCCTATCAGAATACCAACAGTGTTTTTCATAGAACTTGAAAAAATAATTTTTAAATTTGTATAGAACCACAACAGACCCTGAAAAACTAAAGCAGTCTTGAGAAAAAAGAACAAAGCTGGAGATGTTAAGTCCCAGATTTCAAACTACACTATAAAACAATAGTAATCAAAATAGTATGGTACTGGCACAAAAAAGACACATAGATCAATAGAACAGAACAGAGAACCCAGAAGTAAACACACAGTTATATGGCTATTTAATGACAACTAAGCAAGAATATGCAATAGGGGAAATATAATCTCTACAATAAGTGGTGTTAGGAAAACTGGACAGCTTCATGTACAAAATGAAATGGGACCACTTTCTTACACCATAAAAAATGAACTCAAAATGGATTAAATACCTATATGTAAGGCATGAAATCATAAAATGCCTAAAAGAAAATAATGGGCAGTAAACTCTTGGACATCAATCTTGGCAATACTTTTTTGGATCTGTCTCCTCAGGCAAAGACAACAGAAACACAAACAATCGGGACTACATCAAACTAAACTGCTTTTCTGCACAGCAAAGGAACCACCAACAAAGCAAAAGGAAAACCTACTGAATGGGAGAAGATATGTGTGAATGTTATATCAAATAAGGGATTAATATCTAAAATATACAAACAAGTCATCCAACTCAGCACCAAAAGAATAAATAATTGAATTAAAAATAGGTGAAAACCTGAACAAAAAATTTTCCAGATATCCAGATGGCCAATAGACACATGAAAGTATGCTCAATATAACTAATCATCATGGAAATGCAAATCAAAATTATAATGAGATATCATTTCACTTCAGTCACAATGGCTAGTACCAAAAAGACAACAAGCAAATGTCCATGAGTATTTGGAGAAAAGGGAACCCTCATATTCTATTGGTAGGAATGTAAATTAATGCAGCCTTCATGGAAATCACTATGGGAGGTTCCTTAAAAATTAAAAATAGACTGTATAATTCAGTAATTACATATCTGGGTATTTATCTGAAGAAAATAAAAGCACTAATTCAAAAAGATGTGTGCACCCCTGCTGTTTACTGCAGCATTATTTATAATAGCCAAGAAGCAACCTAAGTGTTCATTGATATGTGAATAGATAAAGAACATGTGGTTTATAGATACAATGGAATATTATTCAGCCATAAGTAAGAATGACATCTTCCCATTTGTGACAACTTGGAGGGCCTAAAATATATTATAAGTGAAATATGCAAAATGATGTCAGACAGAGAAAAACAAATGCCATATGATTGCACTTGTATGTTGATTCTAAAAAAAAAAAACAAAAAGCAAAAGAAAAAATAAAAAAATGGAAACAGATTCATAAATACAAAAAACAGAATGGTGGCTGTCAAAGGGAAGAGGGATTGGGGATGGCCATATGGACAAAATAGATGAAGGGGTTTAAGAGATAGAAACTTATAGTTGTAAAATAAATGTCATAGTACAAAAAAAGCACAGCATAGGAAATATAGTTAATATTATTGTAATAACTGTGATGACATATGGTAGCTACACTTATTGTGGTGAGCATTTCATAATGTGTATGCATGTTGAACCACTATGTTGTACACCTGAAACTAATATAATATTGTGTGTCAACTGTACTTCAATTGAAAAATATCTTTATTTACATTAACAAATATACAGTAAACAGCAAATGTAAACAATCAACAAAATGAAAAGACAGCCTACAGAATATGAGAAAATATTTGCAGATCATTTATCTGATAAGAGGTAATATCCAAAATATATAAAGAACTCATAAATATTAATGGCAAAATAATAATAATAACCTGATGTTATAAATGAGCAGGGTACATGTATAGACATTTTTCCAGAGACATACTAATAGCCACAGGTATATGAAAAGATGTTCAATATCACTAATCATCAGGGAAAAGCTAATCAAAACCCCAACCAGCTATCTCCTCACACCTGCTAGAATGGCTATTATAAAAAAATATAAGAGCTGTCAAGTGTTAGTGAGAATATTGATAAACGGGAATCCTTGTGCATTCCCACTGTTGGTGGGAATATAAAATGGTGAAGCTCATACAGAAATCAGTTCAGAGCTTCCTCAAGAAATTAAAAATAGAGCTATCGTATGATTTAGTAATCCCTCTTCTGTATATATATGTTGAGGAAATGAAATCAGTATCTCACAGAGATATACACATTCCCATGGTCATTGCAGCATTATTCACATTAGCCAAGACATGGAAATAACCAAAATGTCCATTGATGAATGAATAAAGATAATGTGATATATATATATATATATATATGTATAGTTTTATACACTGTCTAAATGTGTATATGTATACATTCGTACACACACAATTGAATATTATTCAGTCATAGAAAAAGAAGGAAACCTGCCATTTGTAACATCATCAATGAACCTTGAGGGCATTAAACTAAGTGAAATAAGTCAGCCTGAGAAAGACATATACTGTATGATCTCAAATGTGGAATCTAAGAAAGTCAAACTTAGAGAAACAAACAGTAGATTGGTATATTGCTGGTTACCAGGGACTGGGGTAGTGTGTGGGGGGGTGAGGAATGGGTAGATGTTGGTTAGAGGATACAGATTTGAAGTTATAAGATGACCAACTTCTGGGAATCTAATGTACAGCATGGTGCTATGCTTAAAAATTCTATTATATACTTGAAAGTTGATATGAAAGTAGATCTTAAGTGATCTTACCACAAAAATAAATGCTAATTATGTGAGGTGATGGATGTGTTAACTAACCCTATTGTGCATTCATATATGTATGTATGAAGTCACAATGCACACCTTAACCTTATACAATGTCATTTGTCAATTATTTCTCAACATAGCTAGAAAAAAAGGTATAAAAAAGATCATATATAATATTAGTTAAATGAGGAAGGCAGTTATAAATTGCAGTAAGACATGATGCTATTGTCTGAAAAAGCTAGAGTTTGAGTATTACTGTTTGAAATAAAGGAATAGAGACAGAGGGTATAAAAGTGGTTGACAAAGGCTAGGATGGGGGGAAATAGGGAGAGGTTGGTAAAAGGGTACAAACTTTCAGTTATAAGGTAAATATGGTCTAAGGTGTAATTTAACATGGGGACTCTAGTTGATGTCACTGTATTGTATAATTGGAATTTAATAGTAGAACTTAAATGTTCTCACCAAAATTAATTAATTAATTAATTAATGTGTGTGGTGATGGATGTGTTAATTAACTGGATGGGGGAATCCTTTCAAAATGTATATGCGCATCTATCATCATGATGTGCACTTTATATATCCTACTGTTTGGTCAATTCTACCTCAATGAAGGTGAAAAAAAAAGAATGTTAAAGATTTGATGTTTTAGCACCCTGCCGTTCATTTTAACATTTTAGCCTTCACCTATCTGTAATGCATCATTGCTGAACGTCCCTACGTGTAACTTATAACATTATTTCAAAATGTTAAGTGCTCTAATCAAGAGATAACTTTAAAAAACTTTTCATTTCCTGTGAGGACACAATCAATACAGTAGTTAAATGCCAATTATCATTGTTTTCTCATGAACTACACTATTTTTTTTTTTAGCAAAAAGTACATTTTTACATATATGAGTTTTCATTTCACACTGTAGTGTTGTACTAATTGGTGTCAATATATTTGGTGTGGAAATATATAAATATTTTATACATAGAGAGAAAGAAAGAATCTGCACAGAAAAGTTTGCTTCTTAAGAGGTCCTGAATATTATCACCATGCAATAGATAAATGTTATATATTATACAAACTAAAAGAGGAGTATATTAACTATGATTTCATGACAGATGATGGCCATGTCACAAGAGCTGTAGTTTTTGCTGACCTGAGAAATGCATCTAAGAAAATAATTTTATAATGAGTTAGACGCCTCATATATAATCAATTATAGTTTATTTTACTTTAAATATATTTTATTTAAAATTAACTGCATTCTTCATTTTTCCCTTTGTCCCTTGTTAGTTAGCTATTTAAAATACAGGCACACATCAGATGTTCCATTTCAATTTTCACTTTTTACCTCAAATTCCGAACACTGCAACAAGGAACACCATTTAACCCAGGGTCCTTGGCTAAGATGAAATGTCTCAACTTCAGTATTTCCTGGATCAAGTGCTTTCAGTAGCTTATACGGACTCAGCTATTGTATTTGCTTTTCAGTCCTTTAAATTCAGTTTAATAGAAGTAAAATCCAAAATTTGTTGACTCTATATCTTTAGATCTCCCCAATACACACTTTTTCAAATTCCATTCTTAGTACAAGATTAGATTCTATCTTTCACCTAAAGCATTCCCTGACTAGTGCAGCCCAAATGTTCTCTTCCTTTTCTGAAATTATAGAACACACTATATGTGTCTTACTTCCTTCTACTATTCCTTCTTATATCACCGGTTTTTCCAGACTTCTGACTTAGACATTCTCTTCTAGATATACTCCAATTTCAATATCCCTCATTTAGAGGATGGTAACTATAATTAGACCAAAACTGCAAGTGCAACTTAACCAATAGTGGCTTTGATTTGGCTTCAGCAAGCTCTGTTTTCACCCATATCCTGCCCCCACCTCTAAATCAAAAAACTTCTAGTAAAGCATAAAAAGACTGAATTAGTCTGTTTTGTCAGCTATGTTACACTTTACTGGTTAATAAGGCGATTGTGGTCAGCTAAGCCAGTATGGCATTTTTAATTTGAACTTCTAATGGCAAGTCAGCTCTCCTTTTTCATATGTTTTGAACCTAAACCTAGGATGTTTGCATTTATTCCTGTTATATCACATCTTGTTGGCCCTGACATAACATTCTAGGTTATAAATAATTTGTTATGACACCTTGTTTCTCCATACATGTGAGTGCTTTACAGTTACAGAATAGTGCCACACATATTTACTTCATTTGATCTCCAACACATTGAAGTGGGTTATGATTATTATGCCTTTTAAGTTACCAGGTGGTTAATAATAAATGGCAGATCCCATATTCTCACTCAGTTCTTTAAAACCAGGATTATCCTCTCATACCATACAACCTCTCCAGCTGATGCCAACCATCACACACACACACACACGCGCACACACACATTATTCAATCTAGTTTTGTGCTTGCCACAAATTTGAATTTATTTTTTCTTGAATATATTTATATCTTGCCTCATTCCAAAAAATGGTCAAAGCGAATTGAATTTAAATGTATACACTGAACTACACACTATAAATAGGTGGATTTTATGTTCTGTGGATTGCAACTCAATACAGATGTTTAAAAAACATCTTATTGCCAGCTTACTTAAAAATTGGATCTCTTAAATAATATGTATTTGGAAAAAAACTATATCACTGCTGTTTTGTTTTACACTATAAAAATTATTACAAACAGCATTTTAGTTTTTAAAGCATGATTTGAACTCTTGTTAGGCTTGGATTCTCTAGATGAGAATTATTCATGGGCCAATTATACAGTTTCAGTATATATGGGTATCAGCAGTTTTTAAAAGCTTCTACAATAAAATAATACTTTTAGAATCATTATGGCTTGAGTTATTTTTAAGAATAATCAAATTTCTGTTTTAAGGATGTGTTTTAAAATATTTAAAAAAATTTAAATTTTATTCACTGAACTGGATACACACACTCCTGCTATTACAGATGGGAAATTTAACATTATCCAGCATGCGATAATGAGGGTTTTCTTACTGTGAATTAGGCTTGACTATTAAAAATCAGATTAATCTGTTTTCAGAAAGAACAGCTAACATTAACTGTTTTTTAGTGATATTGTTGCATTCAAAATACATTCTTCAGTACTTAAATAGACCATATTGAATGACTCCCATCTAATTGTTTAAATCATTCAGTCCTGTGAGCTTGTTAGCTTCCCATGTTATATCCATGAATAAGAATACATGAATTTTTTTAGCACTTTCCCTTACAATATTTAGGCCTTACGTGTTTTTATGACTTAGTACTGTGGGGTGTCAGCCAAGTATGTATTAAAATTATGAGGTACCTTAAAGGTTCTTTATTGAGCCAAAATTTTTATAATACCTACAAGTGTTTCTGTACTTCATTTACATACAGATTGTGATTGTTCTCACACCAAAGAAGAATAAAATAAGTTTCACAATCTTCACTACAGAAATTAAACCCAATACAGAGTCTTTATTCTTTAACCATAAATATGTTCTACATATACTTCATTCATGTACTTATCTTCCCTCCATCAGCTAATCAGTTCCCTTCTGTCCATTCAATCTCTATCCGGCATTAACCTCAATCTATTTTCTTCACACAGCACTAGTCACTGTTGAAATTATCTTGTTCATTTATTTGTTTACATGTGTATCTAACGTCCTTCATTCCAGAATACAATCTATATGAGTGTTGAAATCTGCCTCTTTTGTTCACCTACGTATCCCAGTGCTTGTTACATAGAATGTGCTCAATGAGTATTTGTTGAATTGTATTTTATCAGAGAATTAAATCACATACTATTATCTAGTATTTTACAAGTTCAACTTAAACCAGTGATATTTGAGATAGACAATATAGTGTGTCAAAATCACCTAAGGATCTCTTTTTAAAAAAAAAAAGATTCCTGGGCTTTGCACTAGGCATACTGAATTAGAATCTCTGGGGATGTGGCCCAGGGATGGATATTTTTTGAAAAGTTTTCCAAGTGATACTGATGTAATACCTCCACTGAATAGATCCGATTGGTGTTTGAAAAGCACTGGTACAGGGTACATGCTAATTTTTCATTCACTGGATTTTGTAAACTTTGTCTCTGTATTATATTAGTTCATCCAAAAGCAGTAGTCCTGAATTTTATGATGTGGTAACTCAAATGCCTTTATTGAATTTACAGTTTAATTTAATACCTTCAGTTTTTATAAAAAGGCATTAAGAGAAAAATTGGTTTGTTAAATCTTCCTGTGTCTTTTACTAAATTAGCCAAAGATATTGTCTGTTGAGTAATGAAATGTTCATCACTTAATGAGTCAGCAAACAGATTCTACTTTTATGCCAAGAAAAAGCCTGTTTCTCTCAATGACCTTGTATGCCTCTGTTTCTTAGAAAATTATATGACAGAACATATTTTCCTTTGATATGGCTTCAGCAAGTTCAGAATATATTTTACTGTTCAACAATAGTAACTTATTTAGACCAGGTACTGCCTAATTTACTCTCTTATGTTCAGTTGTTTCTTTGCCTGTTTTGAGATCTTTTATAATTTTAAGTCTGAGTGCAGTGATTCTTTAGTATATGTTTTAATATTTCCCACCACCATAACCCTTTCTGGAAAAAATTAGAATAAAAATGATAAATACAGAACTTTTGACAGAGAAACATTGAAGGTATATTTTCTCATGTCTATTGTATGTATACATGTGCATGTGTATTAACTCACAGAAAAGGAAATACCTTGTATTGTAGGAAGAAAAAGAGGTAGCCATCAAACATTTTGCATAGAACCTTGAATATGTTATGTATTTATTTTGTTAAATGAGTGACTACATGTGTCTAATGATCAAATTGCAATTTATACCTGAGAAAGGGACGCACAAGTAGACAATTTGTGAATTTTATTTCTGTATGTGCTTTACTTTTCAATGGCTCTTTGATTCATATTTTATGCCTTATTTAGAACTGGGTGTTATGTGAAAAATTTTGCAGGACCTGGCTTTCTGGTATGCAGTGCAAAAACAGGAAACTCAAGTACATTTTTGTTTACCAAGAACCACAAATCTTCACTTTAAAACTGTTATTCTTGGAAACAGAATCACAGAAATATAAGTTATTCCTTAGCTAACTGTCATTTTTTGCTGTGAGTACTAGCAACTATATCTTCTTCAGTTAGTGCACCTACCTGCCCCCTGTCTACAAGCCAAATATTATAAAACTATAAAAATGCACAAATAGTTGATTACAAATGTATTCAGTAACTACAGATTAGCCCTTGAGGCTCACAGAAACATAATATGTGGCAAGTAGAATATATTTCCAAGAGAAGTGAGTTCAAAAGTCATAAAACTTGTGCCATAAGGAGATCCCAGTTTTCCAGTGCTTGCACCATTTTCACATTCATACTAGCAGTGTGTGAGGGCTCCAATGTCTCTACCTCATTGACAGCACTTACATTTCTTTTACTTTTTTTTAAATTATAGCCATCTTAGTAGGTACAAAATGGTGTCTCACTGTGTTTTTGGTTAGCATTTACCTACAGGCTAATGATGTTGACCATCTTTTTGTGTGCTTGTTTTCCATTTGTATGTACTCTCTAGAGAATTACATGTTCAGATCCTTTGTATGAACGGTGTTGTGTGTCCTTTGGTGTTTAATTGTTAATGCTCTTTATATGCTATAGATACAAGTCCCATATCAGGTACCTAGTTTGAAATACTCTGTTTTATGGGCTGTCTTTTTATTTTCTTCATAGTGTCCTCTAGATCACAAAATGCTTAGTCCAATTTATTAATTTTTTCTTTTGTTGCTTCTACTTTTGGCATCATATCTAAGAAACCATTATGAAATCCAAGGTAATGAAGATTTACCCTATGTTTTCTTCTAAGAGTTTTATAGTTTTAGCTCTTATATGTAAAATCTTTGATTCATCTACTTCTGGGAAGATGGCAGCATGAGCAGGGCAGCGGAAATCTCCCAAAACTATATGTATCTGTGAAAATACAACAAATACAACTATTCCTAAAAGGGAGACAAAAAGATACAGTACAACAGCCAGGCTACAGCTACACCTGCGAGAACTCAGCGCCTCACGAAGCGGGTAAGATACAAAGCCGTGACCCGGCGAGACCGGAGTACTCCCCTACCCCAGTGCACTGGGGGGGAGGGAAAGAATCAGGGTGGGGAGAGAGTGGAAGCACAGGGCCACCAAATAACCAGCCCTGGTGATCTGCACAGGGAGCACAGACACACATTGCATGGTGTATCAGAGACTACAGAAACAGAAGTGCAGGATCCGAGATAGAGACTATGAGAAGGTCCCCACAGCCAGCTCCCCAGGACAAAAGAAAAGCGGGCACTTTTTTAAAAGTCTTAAAGAGACAAGGGCCCAACAGTGGAACAAAATCGTCCCAGCACACTCAGCCCAGCAAGCTGGGAGTCGTGGGGAATTCCGGACCCCCTGGCCAGCGGCTAGGCAAAGCAGCTGCGCCAAGGCTTCCCAGAGATCAACAGCCTGTGATTCATTCCTCCCCTGCCTGCACCACAAAGGGTCTGGTGGAGCCGCCAGTGCTGCGGAGGAGCAGAGGAGTGGCCCTGCCCACAGCAACCTCACAGAATCCCCTCCCATCTGGCGCACAGTTAAGCGGGAAGGGCCCCAGAACCCATAACAAGGGCTGGAAAGCACCAATGAGACCAGAAGACACCCAGTGAGACTGCAAACCCCGGCAGTGCTATAGGTTAGGCTGAGGGCGACCCCGCAAACAAGCAGCCCAGGGGAGTATCCCATAGAATGCCTCCCAGTGTGTGAGACACAAGTGCAGGCCCCAGAGAAGGGTAAGGAGAACAACAAGCAAGAATGGACTTTGTTCTCCCAGCTGACACACGTGGCACCTACCAGCATCCACTTCTATGACCATAAAAAGACAGAGGAATGTGGTACAGACAAGGATCACACAGACAACCCCAAAGAGAGGGCCTGATGGGATAGACTTGCACAATCTTCCTGAAAAAGAATTCAGAATAAAATTCATAACCATACTGATGGATCTACAGAGAAATATGCAAGAACTAAGGGAGGAAAGGAGGAGAGATATTACAGAAATGAGACAGTCAATTGATGGGTTGAAAAGCAGACTGAACGAGGTGTAAGAGACTATTAATGGAATAGAAATCAGAGAACAGGAATACAGAGAAGCTGAGGCCGGGAGAGATAAAATGATCTCTAGCAATGAAAGAATATTAAGAGAATAGTGTGACAAATCCAAACGGAACAATATTCGCCTTATAGGAGTACTAGAAGAAGAAGAGATAGAAAAAGGGATAGAAAGTGTCTTTGTAGAAATAATTGCTGAAAACTTCCCCAAGCTGGGGAAGGAAACAGTTTCTCAGACCAGGAAAACCTACAGATCTCCCAATACAAGGGACCCAAGGAAGACAACACCAGGACACATAATAATTAAAGTGGCAAAGATCAAAGACAAGGACAGAGTATTAAAGGCAGCGAGAGAGAGAAAAATGATCACCTACAAAGGAAAACCCATTAGGCTATCATCAGACTTCTCAACAGAAACCTTACAGGCCAGAAGAGAATGGCATGATATATTTAACATAATGAAACAGAAGTGCCTTGAACCAAGAATACTGTATCCAGCACGATTATAATTTAAATTTGAGGGAGGGATTAAACAATGCCCAGACAAGCAAAAATGAGGGAATTTGCCTCCCACAAATGACCTCTACAGGATATCTTAAAGGGACAGCTCTAGTTGGAAGCACTCCTAAGGCTAAAAAGATGTCACCAGAGAAAATAAAATCATAGCAAGGAAAGCAGACCATCCAAATACTAACTAAAGGCAAAAAGTAAAATCAACTATCCACAAAAACAGTCATAGGAAATGTAAAAGAGTACAGAATAAAACACCTTGTATATAAAGAATGCAGGAGGAAGAATAGGAAGGGAGAGAAATAAAGAATCATCAGACTCTGTTTATAATAGCTTAACAAGAGAGTTAAGTTACATTCTTAGATGGTAAAGAAGCAACCCTTGAACCTTTGGTAACCACGAACCTAAAGCCACCAATGACAATAAGTACATATCTATCGATAATCATCCTAAATGTAAATGGACTGAATACACCAATCAAAAGACACAGAGTAGTAGAATGGATAAAAAAGCATGTCCCATCTATATGCTGCTTAGAAGAGACTCACCTCAAACCTAAAGATATACACAGACTAAAGGTGAAGGGATGGAAAAAGATATTTCATGCAAACAACAAGGAGAAAAAAGTAGGTGTTGTAGTACTCATATCAGACAAAATAGACTTCAAAACAAAGAAAATAGCAAGAGATAAAGAAGGACATTACATAATGATAAAGGGGTCCATCCAACAAGAGGATATAACCATTATAAATATTTATGCAACCAACACAGGAGTACTGACATGTGTGAAACAAATAATAACAGAATTCAAGGAGGAAATAGAAAGCAATTAATTCATTTTAGGAGAATTCAACACACCACTCACTCCAAAGGACAGATCAACCAGACAGAAAATAAGTAAAGACACAGAGGCACTGAACAACACAGTAGAACAGCTGAACCTAACAGACATCTACAGAACTCTACACCCAAAAGCAGTAGGATACACATTCTTCTCAAGTGCACATGGAACATTTTCCAGAATAGTCCACAAACTAGGCCACAAAAAGAACCTCAGTAAATTCAAAAATATTGAAATTCTACCAACTTCTCAGATCACAAAGGTATAAAACAAGAGATAAATTTTAAAAAGAAAACAAAAAGGCTCACAAATACATGGAGACTTAACAACATTCTCCTTATTAATCAATAGGTTAACGACCAAATCAAAACAGAAATCAAAGAATATATGGAGACTAATGACAACAACAACACAAAGCCACAACTTCTGTGGGATGCAGCAAAGGCAGTTCTAAGAGGAAAGGATATTGCAATCCAGGCCTATTTAAAGAAGGAAGAACATTCCCAAATGAATAGTCGAAAGACACAATTACTGAAATTCGAAAAAGAAGAACAAATGAGATCCAAAGTCACCAGAAGGAGGGACGTAATAAAGATCAGAGAAGAAATAAATAAAATTGAGATGAATAAAACAATAGAAAAAATCAATGAAACCAAGAGCTGGTTCTTTGAAAAAATAAACAAAATAGATAAACCCGTAGCCAGACTCATTAAGTGAAAAAGAGAATCTACACACATAAACAGAATCAGAAATGAGAAAGGAAAAATCACTATGGACACCACAGAAATACAAAGAATTATGATAGAACACTATGAAAAATTATAAGCTAACAAACTGGATAACCTAAAAGAAATGGACAACTTTCTCGAAAAATACAATCTCCGAAGGCTGACCCAGGAAGAAATAGAAAAACTGAACAGACCAAATACCAGCAATGAAATTGAATTAATAATCAAAATACTATCTAAGAACAAAACCCCTGGACCAGATGGCTTTATCGCTGAAATTTATCAAACATTTACTGAAGACCTAATACCCATCCTCCTTAGTTTTCCAAAAGGTAGAAGAAGAGGGAATACTTCAAATCTCTGTCTATGAGGCAAGCATCAGTATAATACCCAAACCAGGCAAAGACACCAACAAAAAATAAAATTACAGACGAATATCCCTGATGAACATAGATGCAAAATATGCAACAGAATATTAGCAAACTAAATTAAAAAATGCATCAAAAAGATCATTCATCATGATCAAGTAGGATTTCTCCCAGCGATACAAGGATGCTACAACGTTCGAAAATCCACCAACATCATCCACCACATCAACAAATAGAAGGACAAAAACCACGTGATCATCTCCATAGATGCTGAAACCGTTTGACAAAATTCAATATCCATTCATGATAAAAACTCTCAACGAAAAGGGTGTAGAGGGCAAGTACCTCATCAAAATAAAGGCCGTATATGACAAATCCACAGCCAACATTATACTTACCAGCGAGAAGCTGATAGCTTTTCTTTTGAGATCGGGTATAAGACAAGGATGCCCCTTCTCCACACTTCTATTTACCATAGTACTGGATGTCGTAGCCACAGCAATCAGACAACACAAAGAAATAAAAGGCATCCAGATTAGCAAGGAAGAACTCAAACTGTCCTTGTTTGTACATAAAAAACCCTAAAGAATCCACTCCCGAACTACTAGATCTGATATCTGAATTCAGCAAAATTGTGGGATACAAATTAATATGCAGAAATCTGGGGCATTCCTATATACTAACAATTAACTAGGTGAAAGAGAAATAAGGAAAACAATTCCATTCACAATTGCATTAAAAAGAATAAAATACCTAGGAATAAACCTAACCAAGGAAGTGAAAGACCTGTACTCTGAAAACTACAAGACACTCATGAGAGAAATTAAGGAAGTTATCAATAAATGGAAATGCATCCCGTGCTCATGGATAGAAATAATTAATATTGTCAAAATGTCCATACTGCTTAAAGCAATCTACATATTTAATGCAATTCCTATCCAAATCCCAACACCATTTTCCAATAAACTGCAGCAAATCATTTTAAAATTCATGTGGAACCACAAAACACCCGAAATAGCCAACGCAATAGTGATAAGGAAGAATAAAGCTGGGGGAATTACACTCCTCAACTTCAAGCTCTACTACAAAGCCACAGTAATCAAGACAATTTGATACTGTTGCAAGAACAGACCCATATACCAAATGAACGGACTAGAGAGGCCTGATATAAACCCAACCATATATGGTCAGTTAATATATGATAAAGGAGCCATGGACATGCAATGGGGAAATGACAGCCTCTTCAACAACTGGTGTTGGCAAAACTGGACAGCTACATGCAAGGGAATGGAACTGGATTATTGTTTAACCCCATACACAAAAGTAAACTCGAAAAGGATCAAGGACCTTAATGTAAGTTATGAAACCATAAAACTCTTAGAAGAAAACATAGGCAAATATCTCCTGAGTATAAGCATGAGCAATTTCTTCCTGAATGCATCTCCTCGAGCCAGGGAAACAAAAACAAAATGAACACATGGGACAACATCCAACTAAAATACTTCTGTATGGCAAAAAACACCATCAACAGAACAAAAAGGCATCCTATAGTTGGGTGAATATATTTTTAAATGACATATCTGACAAGGGGTTAACATCCAAATTATATAAAGAACTCACATGCCTCAACACCCCAAAAATAAATAACATGATTAAAAACTGGGCAGAGGATATGAACACAATTCTCTGAAGAAGAAATTCAGATAGCCAGAAGACACATGAAAAGATGCTCCACATCACTAATCAACAGGGAAATGCAAATTAAAACCACAATGAGATATCACCTCATACCAGTTAGGATGGCCAACATAGAAAAGACTAAGAACAACAAATGTGGGTGAGGTTGCCGAGTAAGAGGAACCTTCCTACACTGCTGGTTGAAATGTATACTAGTTTAACCATTGTGGAAAGCAGTATGAAGGTTCCTACATAAACTAAAAATAGAAATACCATTTGACCCAGGAATTCCATTCCTATGAATTTACCCTAAGAATGCAGGATCCCAGTTTCAAAAAGACATATGCTTCCTATGTTTATCACAGCAGTATTTACAATAGCCAAGATATGGAAGCAACCTAAGTGTCCATCAGTAGATGAATGGATAAAGAAGAGGTGGTACATATATACAATGGAATACTATTCAGCCATAAGAAAGAAACAAATTCTACCATTTGTAACACATGAATGGAGCTGGAGGATATTATGCTCAGTAAAATAAGTGAGGCGGAGGAAGACGTGTGCCAAATGATTTCCCTCTTTTGTGGAGTATAACAACACAGGAAAATTGAAGGAAGGAAATAGCAGACTACAGACTCCAAGAAGGTACTAGTGGTTACCAAAGGGGAGTGGTGTGGGAAGGTGGGTGGGGAGGGAGGGAGAAGGGTATTGTGGGGTATTATGTTTAGTACACATGATGTGGGGCATCATAGGGAAAACAGTGTAGCACAGAGAAGGCAAACAGTGAATCTGCTGCATCTTAGTACACTGATGGATAGTGACTGCATTGGGGTATGGTTGCGGACTTGATAATATGGGTAAAAGTAGTCATCACATTGTTTTTTCATGTGAAACCTTCATAAGAGTGTATATCAATAATACCTTAATAAAAATTTTAAAATAAATAAATAAATTAATTAATTTAAAATAAAGAAAAAAGAAAAGCAATGGAGATGTTCCTCCAAATATTAAAGAAAGTTCTACTATATGATTAAGCAACCCCACTTCTGGATATATACCCAGATAAAATGAAAACTCTACCTTAAAGAGAAGTCTGTGCTCCATGTTCATTGAAGCATTATTCATCATAGTCAACACGTGGAAACAATCTAGGTTCCTGTGTCTGTGTGCATGTTTGTGTGTGTGTACAATGGAATATGTGTGAGTGTGTTCAATGCAATGTCATTCAGTCATAAAGAAAAAATAAATCCTTTCATTTGTAACAACATAGATGGAATTGGGGAAGTTGTCATTATGCTAAGTGAAGTAAGCTAGACATAAAAAGGCAAATGCTGCATTACTTCACTTATGTGGAATCTAAAAAAGTCAAATTGATAGAGGCAAATAGAACAGTGAATGTGAGGGCCTGAAGGATGAGGTAAATAGGAAGATGTTGGTCTGAGAGTACACACCTTCAGTTATAAGGTGAGCAAGTTATGGAAAGCTAATGTATAGCATGATATACAGTTAATAATACTGTATTGTATTCTTGTAATTTGATAAATGAGTATATCTTAAGTATTTTCACAACACAACACACACACAACATAGAAACTGTGTAAGGTGATGGATGTGGTAATCATTTTATAATACATACATATATTAAATCATCACATTTTAAACCTTAAAAGTGACCTTGTACCACCTAAATATATAATTTTTGTCAACCATATCCAATAAAGTGAAAAAAATAATAAGGTCTTCCCATTTTCTCAGCTTGGGATATCATAAACAGGTCTGTGTGATCCCCAAACCCACTTCCTCTTCCCAGAGACAACATATTGCTATTGCACTGGAGACTCACTGGAATCAACTGGTGCTGGTGTCATCCAGAAATGGCTCCTAAGGAATGCTGCATCAGGAGTCTCTAACTACACTAAATTACAAGGCTAAAATCATAGGCTTTTCCATTATTTTTACTTTTATTTTATTTTGGATTTCATAACCACCATGAAAACTCTTGTCCCACCAACACTGATCTTCTTGGCTTCATGTTTAAAAAATTTCCAAACATTCCTTAGGGGTTTCCCAGCTGCTAAATAGTTTTCTTCAGAAGTAATAGAGGAGAAATAACCTCCCATTGTCATCATTTTAGATCTGTCTCTCTTCTAGGTAGTCAGTAAAATTCTATCACTAATTTTCCTTCCTCATCTCCTCTCTGTTGGCTCCTCATCAGATGGTACTTACTGCAGGAGAGGAATATTCAATTTTTCATGAGGGTGAGTTGAGATATTTTTCAGTCCTCCTTCCATGTCTTGGGCATATGAGTAATAATTTGCAAATTAAAAATGAGTGGCATTGGCTAATATAGTGTCACTTTTTTAAATAATATATTTTGTTATCATTAATCTACAAGTACATGTGCAATATTATGGTGATTAAACTAACCCCTTCATCAGGTCCCCCCCACCAACCCCATTACAGTCACTATCCATCAGCGTAGTGAGATGCTGTAGAATCACTACTTGTCTTCTCTGAGTTGTACAGCCCTCCCTGTGCCCCCCTACCTTACATCTGCTAATCGCAATGCCCGTTTTTCCCTCTTATCCCTCCCTTCCCACCCATCCTCCCCAGTCCCTTTCCCTTTGGTAACTGTTAGTCCATTCTTGGGTTCTGTGAGTCTGCTGCTGTTTTGTTCCTTCAGTTTTTTTCTTTGTTCTACTCCACATATAAGTGAAATCATTTGATACTTGTCTTTTTCCACCAGGCTTATTTCACTGAGCATAATACCCTCCAGCTCCATCCATGTTGTTGCAAATAGTAGGATTTGTTTTCTTCTTATGGCTGAATAATATTCCATTGGGTATATGTACCACTTCTTCTTAATTCATTCATCTACTGATGGACACTTAGGTTGCTTCCATTTCTTGGCTATTGTAAATAGTGCTGTAATTAACATAGGGGTGCATCTGTCTTTTGAAACTGGGCGGCTGCATTCTTAGGGTAAATTTCTAGGAGTGGGATTCCTGGGTCAAATGGTATTTCTATTTTGAGTATTTTGAGGAACCTCCATACTGCTTTCCACAGTGGTTGAACTAATTTGCATTCCCACCAGCAGTGTAGGAGGGTTCCCTTTTCTCCACAACCTCGCCAATATTTGTTGTTTGTGTTTTGGATGTTGGCCATTGTGGTTTTAATCTGCATTTCTCTGATGATTAGCAATGTGGAGCATCTTTTCATGTGCCTGTTGGCCATCTGAATTTCTTCTTTAGAGGAGTGTCTATTCATGTCCTCTGCCCATTTCTTAATTGGATTATTTGCTTTTTGTTTGTTAAGGTGTGTGAGTTCCTTATGTTTTGAATGTCAACCCCTTATCAGATACATCATTTATGAATATATTTTCCCATACTGTAGGGTGCATTTTTGTTTTACTTATGGTGTCCTTTGCTGTACAGAACTTTTCAGCTTGATTTAGTCCCACTTTTTCACTTTTGCTTTTGTTTCCCTTGCCCGGGGAGATATGTTCATGAAGAAGTCGCTCATGTTTATGTCCAAGAGATTTTTGCCTATGTTTTTTTCTATGAGTTTTATGGTTTCATGACTTATATTCAGGTCTTTTATCCACGTTGAGTTTACATTTGTGTATGGAGCTAGACAGTAGTCCAGTTTCATTCTCTTACATGTAGCTGTCCAGTTTTGCCAACACCAGCTGCTGAAGAGGCTGTCATCTCCCCATTGTATATCCAAGGCTACTTTATCAAATACTATTTGACTGTAAATGTTTGGGTTAATGTTTGGATTTTCTATTCTGTACCACTGGTCTGTGGATCTGTTCTTGTGCCAGTACCAAATTGTCTTGATTATTGTGGCTTTGTAGTAGAGCTTGAAGTCAGGGAGCACAATTCCCCCTGTTTGATTCCTCCTTCTGAGGATTGCTTTGTCTATTTCGGGTCTTTTCTGGTTCCATATGAATTTTAGAATTATTTGTTCTGGTTCATTGAAGAAAGCTCTTGGTAGTTTGATAGGGATTGCATTGAATCTGTAGATTGTTTTAGGTAGTATAGCCATTTTGACAATATTTATTCTTCCTAGCCAAGAGCATGGGATGCATTTCCATTTGTTAGTGTCCTGTTTAATTTTTCCTAGGAGTGTCTTGTAATTTTCAGAGTACTGGTCTTTCACTTCCTTTGTTAGTTTTATTCCTAGGTATTTTATTTTTTTGATGCAATTGTGAATGGAACTTTTTTTCTGATTTCTCTTTCTGTTAGATCATCGTTAGTGTACAGGAAAACAACAGATTTCTGTGTGTTAATTTTGTATCCTGCAACTTTGCTGAATTCAGATATTAGTTCTAATATTTTTGGAGTGGAGTCTTTAGGGTTTTTTATGTACAGTATCATGTCATATGCAAATAGTGACAATTTGACTTCTTCTTTACCAGTCTGGATGCCCTGTATGTCTTTGTTTTGTCTAATTGACGTGGCTAGGACCTCCAGTACTATGTTGAATAACAATGGAGAGAGTGGGAATCCCTTTCTTGTTCCCGATCTTAGATGAAAAGCTTTCAGCTTCTCGCCATTAAGTATGATGTTAGCTGTTGTTCTTTTATATATAGCCTTTATGATGTTGAGGTACTTGCCATCTATACCCATTTTGTTGAGAGTTTTATTCATGAATGGATGCTGAATTTTGTCAAATGCTTTTTCTGCATCTATGGAGATGATCATGTGGTTTTTGTTCATCTTTTTGTTGATGTGGTGGATGATGTTGATGGATTTTCAAATGTTGTACCATCCTTGCATCCCTGGGATGAATCCCACTTGATCATGGTGTATGATCCTCTTGATGTATTTTTGAATTCGCTTTGCTATTATTTTGTTGAGTATTTCTGCATCTGCATTCATCAGGGATATTGGTCTGTAATTATCTTCTTTGGTGGTGTCTTTGCCCAGTTTTGGTATTAGAGTGATGCTGGCTTCATAGAAACAGTTTGGAAGTATTCCCTCCTCTTCTATTTTTTGGAAAACTTTAAGGAGAATGGGTGTTATTTCTTCTCTATATGTCTGGTCGAATTCAGAGGTGAATCCATGAGGTCCAGGGTTTTGTTCTTGGGTAATTTTTGATTACTGCTTCAATTTCATTGTTGGTGATTGGTCTGTTTAGTTTTTGTGTTTCTTGCTTGGTCCGTCTTGGAAGGTTGTATTTTTCTAGGAAGTTGTCCATTTCTTCTATGTTTTGCAGCTTGTGAGCATATAGATGCTCATAATATTCTCTTATAATTCTTTGTATTTCTGTGGGGTCCATCATTATTTTTCCTTTCTCATTTGTGATTCTTTTTATGTGTGTCGATTCTCTTTTCTCTTAATGAATCTGGCTAGGGGTTTATCTATTTTGTTTATTTTTTCAAAGAAACAGCTCTTGGATTCATTGATTTTTTCTATTGTTTCATTCTTTTCAATTTTATTTATTTATTCTCTGATCTTTATTATGTCCCTCCTTCTGGTGCGTTTGGGCCTCATTTGTTCTTCTTTTTCCAATTTTAGTAATTGTGTCTTTCGACTATTCATTTGGGAATGATCTTCCTTCCCTAAATAGGCCTGGATTGCAATATACTTTCCTCTTAGAACTGCCTTTGCTGCGTCCCACAGAAGTTGTGGCTTGTGCTGTTCTTGTCTTTAGTCTCCATATATTGTTTGATTTCTGTATTGATTTGGTCGTTAATGCATTGATTAATTAGGTGAATGTTATTAAGTCTCCATGTATTTGTGATCCTTTTTCATTTCTTTCTTAAATTTATTTCTAGCTTTATACCTTTTTGATCTGAGAAGTTGCTTGGTAGTATTTCAATATTTTTGAATTTACTGAGGTTCTTTTTGTGGCCTAGTATGTGGTCTATTCTGGAAAATGTTCCATGTGCACTTGAGAAGAATGTGTATCCTGCTGCTTTTGGGTACAGAGTTCTGTAGATATCTGTTAGGTCCATCTGTTCTAGTGTGTTGTTCAGTGCCTCTGTGTCTTTACTTATTTTCTGTCTGGTTGATATGTCCTTTGGAGTGAGTGGTGTGTTGAAGTCTCCTAAAATGAATTAATTGCTTTCTATTTCCTCCTTGAATTCTGTTAGTATTTGTTTCACATATGCTGGCACTCCTGTGTTGGGTGCATATATATTTATAATGGTTATATCTTCTTGTTGGACTGACCCCTTTATCATTATGTAATGTCCTTTTTATCTCTTGCTACTTTCTTCATTTTGAAGTCTATTTTGGCTGATACAAGTACTGCAACACCTGCTTTTTTCTCCTTGTTGTTTGCATGAAATATCTTTTTCCATCCCTTCACTTTTAGTCTGTGTATATCTTTGGGTTTGAGGTGAGTCTGTTGTAAGCAGCATATAGATGGGTCTTGCTTTTTTATCCACTCTGTGTCTTTTGATTGATGTATTCAGTCCATTTACATTTAGAGTGATTATCGATTGATATGTACTTAGTGCCATTGCTGGCTTTAGATTAGTGGTTATCAAAGGTTCCAGGGTTGCTTCTTTACACTCTAAGTATCTAAATTAATTTTCTTGTTAAGTTATTGTGAACACCTTCTGATGTTTCTTTATCTCTCCCTTCCTATTCTTCCTCCTCCATTCTTTATATATTAGGTGTTTTATTCTTTGCCTTTAGTTAGTATTTGGATGGTCTGCTTTCTTTGCTATGATTTTGTTTTCTCTGGTGACATCTTTTTAGCCTTAGGGGTGCTTTCCTCTAGAGCAGTCCATTGAAGATTTTCTGTAGTGGCGGTTTATGAGAGGCAAACTGTCAACTTTCGTTTGTCTGGAAGTTGTTTAATCCCTCCATCATATTTAAATTATAATCGTGCTGGATACAATATTCTTGGTTTGAAGCCGTTCTGTTTCATTACGTTAAATATATCATTCTGTTCTGGCCTGTAAGGTTTCTGTTGAGAAGTCTGATGATAGTCTGATGGGTTTTCCTTTGAAGGTGATCTTTTTTCTCTCTCTAGCTGCCTTTAATACTCTGCCTTTATCTTTGACCCTTTCCACCTTAATTATTATGTGTCTTGGTGTTGTCTTCCTTGGGTCCCTTGTGTTGGGAGATTTGTGTGCTTCTGTGGACTGCTAGACTATTTCCTTCCCCAGCGTGGGAAAGTTTTCAGCAATTATTTCTTCAAAGACACTTTCTATCCCTTTTTCTCTCTCTTCTTTCTCTAGTACTCCTATAATGCGAATTTTTGTTCCATTTGGATTGGTCACACATTTCTTTTCATAGTCTTTCATTCCTAGAGATCCTTTTATCTCTCTGTGTCTCAGCTTGTCTGTATTCCTCTTCTCTGTTTTATATTCCATTAACAGTCTCTTTCACCTCATCCAGTCTTCTGTTAAGCCCATCGATGGCTTGTCTGATTTCTGCATAGTCTTCCCTCACCTACTCCCTCAACTCTTGCACATTTCTCTGTAGATCTGTCAGCATGGTTATGACTTTTATTATGAATTTTTTCAGGAAAATTGTGCATGTCCATCCCTTCAGGTTCCCTCTCTGGGGTTGTCTGGGTCTGAAGCTTTGTCTGTACCATATTCCTCTGTATTTTCATGGCTATAGATGTGGTTGCTGGTTGGCGCCAAATATGTCATCTGGGCTCTTTATGACTTTAAAAAGGAAAAAAAAAAAAGAAAAAAAGAAAAAATACGAAAAAAAGAAAGATAGAAAGAAAAGAAAAAGAACAGAAGGCAACAACAACTAAAAAAAAAAAATGCCCACCGGGAGTGGATTCTGTGGGGATGCTGTAGGTGGCGGTGTTGCTCCACTATTCCAGAGCCATGGCTGCACTGCTCCACAAGGCCCTTTATAGCTCTGGCCATTTTCAGAACAAATGGTAGGCTCTTCAGCTCTGTGTGAGGTCTAAGTGCGGCCACCCTTTCCCAGTCACCAGCTAAGAGGTCCGAAGCTACCCAGGACTCCCAGCCTGCTGGGCTGAGTGTGCCGGGGCGAACTGGTCCCCCACTGGTCTCCTGTCTCTTTAAGATTTCTGAAGAAAGGGTGCACTTTTCTTCTTTTTTTTTCCTTCCCAGAGCTGGCCGCAAGCAACCTGGCGTGTTCCCCGCTGAGACCCTGCACCCTCTGTCTCTCTAATCTCCGCTACACCGCACGCTGTGTTTTGGCACTCCTGGTGCAGGTCACCCGGGCTGGTTATTTCGCGGGCCTGTAGTTCCACTTTCTCCCGGCTCTGAATCCTCTCCTCCCGCTGGTGTGCTGGGGTGGGGGAGCACTCGGGTCCCGCCAGGTCGTGGCTCCGTATCTTACACGCGGGGTGCCGAGTCCTCTCAGGTGTAACTGCACACTGTGCACTTTCCTGTGTATTCTGGTCTCTCTTTTAGGAATAGTTGTATTTGCTGTGTTTTCATGGATAAATATAATTTTGGCAGGAGATTTCTGCTTCTCCGCTCACGTCGCCATCTTCCCTGAAGTCCTCCTAATATAGTGTCATTTTATACTCATTTCTGTTTTTGCTATATTATAAATTAGAGAAAGTGATGCAAAATAACAACCAATTAGATTGCTGAGGAATAATATCTAATTAAAATATAACAACACAAACTAATTATATTAAATATAAAGTGTTTTCTTTTTAAAATATTGCTATGTAAACTGTAATGTGTTGAAACTAAAATTGGTGGTTAGTAATAAAATTATGGATTTTGCTTTATTTTCTCATTTTAGTTACACAGGGTAATTCCTTTAATGAAAGCATGGATGGGGAAAGACCCACCATGTATTCCTTCCTTTTTGAGTAGGCATTCAATAAATATTTGTTAAATTTATGGATGAATTCTTATACTCTTTTTAGAAAGTTATTAAGTTAGCAAGAAACTAAATAGCCTTCCATGAAGAAATTATTTAAATGTGTCTCAAAGGTGTTTAGAAATTAAATTATGTAAGAGTTAAGGGAGTAGTTACCTCCAAACATAGTACAGATACAACCAGTCCCTTCATAGAGTGTGAGTCACAATGTGGCTATGGGTAGGCAGAGCAGATCACACTGGGACTTTGGAAGATTTGCTGCCCTCTAGGTTTCTGCGGTTATAACTTTCAATTGATATGTAAGAAAATTTAAATCACAAAGTGTCTCTTGGGCAATCTTCCAACTTCTAGGATGCCTAAAAGAATCTGATATATGTCAGCTGTTACAATTATCCACATCCTGAGAAAATTTAATGTAAGTCTTGTCACTATTAGTCTGCATTTAATCTCCAAAATTAATCAACCAAGCGACAAATGAGACCAGATACTCTACAAAGAGAAATGGTTTTGTTTAATGGTTAAGAGTCTGGCTCTCTAGAGGAAGAATGCCTGGATTCAAATTCTCATTGTGTTGTTTAGCAGCTTTTACGATCAGCAGTTTAACTCTGCACAGTCTGTTTCCTTGCCAATTAAATGAGTATAAGAATTGTTGAGAGGATTAAATGAGTTACTTTACCTGGACTACTTTGAAAAGTATTTGTCACAAAATAAGTGATCATTCAGTGTTAAATATAATTATAATTGATACTGACACTGTAGCTAGAATTCATTCCAGAACATAAAGATTGCCTTAACATAAGGAATTCAAATTCTATACCTGCTCTTCACCTATGAATAGGTCCAATAATAGAATCAAGATTTGTCTAAGTCTGTGCGTTATTTCTAAGTAGAGCAGACGTTAACACAGACCTTTCTTGTATAAAACCTCTTCAAAGCTTCCATAACAATTCTGGGCTTGACTTTTTTTATTGTCCTTTTCGTCTTTTTTTTATTAAGGTATCATTTATATGCAATCTTATGAAGGTTTCACATGAGCGACATTGTGGTTACTATATTCAGTCCCCACGACATACCCCATTACAGTCACAGTCCATCAGCATAATAAGACACTATAGAGTCACTACTTGTCTTCTATGTGCTATACTGCCTTCTCAGTGACCCCTCTCCAATATTATGTGTGTGAATCATAATACCCCTTAATCTCCTTCTTCCTACCTTTCCACCCACCCTCTCCAACCCCTATCACTTTGGTAACTGATGGTCCATTCTTAGGTTTTGTGAGTCTGCTGCTGTTTTGTTCTTTCAGTTTTTGCTTTGTTGTTATACTCCACAAAGAGTGAAATTATTTGATACTTGTCTTTCTCTGCCTGGCTTATTTCCCTGAGCATAATAGTCTCTACCAACATCCATGTTGTTATAGATGGTAGGATTTGTATTCTTACTATGGCTGAATAATATTCCACTGTGTATATGTACCACTTCTTTGTTATCCATTCATCTACTGGTGGACACTTAGTTTGCTTCCATATACTGGCTATTGTAAATAGTGCTGCAATACACATAGGAGTGCATATGCCTTTTTGAATCTGTGATCTTGTTTTCTTCAGGTAAATTCCTAGGAGTGGATTTCTTGGGTCAAATGGTATTTCAATTTTTAGTTTTTTGAGGAACCTCCGAATTGCTTTCCACAATGGTTGAACCAATTTAAATTACAACCAACAGTGTAGGAGGGTTACTTTTTCCCCACATCCTCACCAGCATTTGTTGTTGCTTGTCTTTTTGGATGTTGTCCATCCTAACTGATGTGAGGGGATATCTCATTGTGGATTTAATTTGCATTTACCTGATGATTAGCAATGTTGAGCATCTTTACATGTGCCTGTTGGCCATCTGAATTTTTTCTTTGGAGAAATATCTGTTCAGATCCTCTGCCCATTTTTTAATCAGGTTATTTGCTTTTTGGGTGTTGAGGCATGTGAGCTCTTTATGTATTTTGGATATTAACTCCTTATTGGATATGTCATTTATGAATATGTTCTCCCATACTGTAGGATCCTTTGTGTTCTAGTGATGGTGTCTTTTGTTGTAAAAAAACTTTTTAGTTTGATATAGTTTCACTTGTTCATTTTCACTTTTGTTTCCTTTGCCTGAGGAGATGTGTTCATGAAAAAGTTACACGTGTTTATATTCAAGAGATTTTGCCTATGTTTTCTTCTAAGAGTTTTATGGTTTCATGAATTACATTTATGTCTTTCATCGATTTTGAGTTTACTTTTGTGTATGGAGTTAGACAGTATTCCAGTTTCATTCTCTTACATGTAGCTGTCCAGTTTTGCCAACACCAGTTGTTGAAGAGGCTATCATTTTTCCATTGTATATCCATGGCTCCTTTATCATATATTAGTTGGCCATATATGTGTGGGTTTATATTGGGACTCTCTATTCTATTCCATTGATCTATGGGTATTCTTGTGTCAATACAAATTGTCTTGATTACTGTGGCTTTGTAGTAGAGCTTGAAGTTGAGGAGTGTAATCCCTTGCTTTATTCTTCCTAATCAGGATTTCTTTGGCTATTTGGGGTCTTTTGTGGTTCCATATATATTTTAGAACTACTTGTTCTAGTTCATTGAAGAATGCTGTCAGTATTTTGATAGGATTGCACTGAATCTGTAGATTGCTTTAGGCAAGATGGCCATTTTTGACAACATTAATTCTTCCTACCCATGAGCATGAGATGTATTTCTGTTTATTGGTATCTTCTTTTATTTCTCTCATGATTGTCTTGTAGTTTTCAAGGCATAGGTCTTTCACCTCCTTGGTTAGGTTTATTCCTAGATATTTTATTCTTTTTGATGTAATAATAAATGGAATTATTTTCCTGATTTCAATTTCTGCTAGTTCATCATTAATATATAGAAATTAAACAGACTTCTAGGTATTAATTTTGTGTCCTGCAAATTTTCTGAATTCAGATATTAGTTCTAGTAGTTTTTGAGTGGAGTCTTTAGGGTTTTTTATGTATAATATCATGTCATCTGCAAACAGTGACAGTTCAACTTCTTCCTTACCAATATGGATGCCTTTTATGTCTTTGTGTTTTGTGATTGCTGTGGCTAGGACCTCCAAAACTGTTGAATAAAAGTGGGGAGAGTGGGAATTCTTGTCTTGTTCCTGATCTTAAGGAAAAGCTTTCAGCTTCTCGCTGTTAAGTATGATGCTGGCTGTGGCTTTGTCATATATAGCCTTTATTATGTTGACATACTTCCCTTTCATACACATTTTGTTGAGAGGTTTTATCTTGAATGGATGTTGAATTTTGTGAAATGTTTTTCAATATCTGTGGAGATGATCATGTAATTTTGTCTGTCTTCTTCTTGATGAGGTGGATGATATTGATGGATTTTTAAACACTGTACCCTCGTTGCATCCCTGGGATAAATCCCACTTGAACATAATGGATGATCTTTT
The DNA here is from genome assembly GCA_029783875.1 of Phataginus tricuspis. NCBI lineage: Eukaryota > Metazoa > Chordata > Mammalia > Pholidota > Manidae > Phataginus > Phataginus tricuspis. The sequence goes on from JAQQAC010016209.1 coordinate 69,412,350, forward strand.
TTATGTATTCTGAATATGATTTGCTAATATTTTGTTGAGTATTTTTGCATCTATGTTCATCGGGTTTGTTTGTCTATAATTTTCTTTTTTTGTGGTGTCTTTGGCTCGTTTTGTTATTACAGTGATACTGACTTCATAGAATGAGTTTAGAAGTATTCCCTCCTCTTCTATTTTTCAGAAACTTTAAGGAGGATGGGTATTAGGTGTTCACTAAATGTCTGATAAAATTCAGTGGTGAATCCATCTGTCTAGGCATTTTGTTCTTGGCTAGCTTTTTGATTACCAATTCAGTTTCATTGGTGGTAATTGATTTGTTCAGATTTTCTGTTTCTTCCTGGGTGCATCTTGGAACATTGTATTTTTCTAGAAAGTCCATTTCTTCTTCATTATCCAATTTGTTAGCATATAATTATTCAGAGCATTCTCTAAAATTCTTTGTGTTTCTATGGTGTCCGTAGTGATTTTTCCTGTCTCATTTCTGATTCTGTTTATGTGTGAAGACTGTTTTTTGTTGTTGTTGATAAATGTGGCTAGGGATTTATCTATTTTGTTTATTTTCTCAAAGAATAAACTCTTGGTTTCATTAAGTCATTGTATTGTTTATTCTTATCATTTTCATTTATTCCTTCTCTTCTCTTTATTATGTCTATACTTCTCTTGGCTTTGGACCTCATTTGTTCTTCTTTTTCTAGTTCCATTAATTGTTAGTGTAGACTGTTTATTTGGATTGTTCTTTCTTGTGAGAGCCTGTATTGCTATATAATTTCCTCTTAGAAGTGCCTTTGCTGCATCCTACAGAAGTTGGAGCATTGAGTTGTTTTCATTTGTCTCCATATATTGCTTGATCTCTGTTTTGATTTGGTCATTGATCCATTGATTATTTAGGAGAATGTTGCTAAGCCTCCATGTTTCTGGGCCTTTGTGTTTTCCTTGCACAATTTATTTCTAGTTTCATACCTTTGTATTCTGAGAAGTTGGTTGGTACAATTTCAGTCTTTTTTAAGATACTGAGGCTCTTTTATGGCCTAGTATGTGATCTATTCTCCAAATTATTCCATGTGCACTTGAGAAGAGGGTGTATCCTGCTGCTTTGGGGTGGACTGTTCTGTAGATGTCTGTTAGGTCCATCTGTTCTAATGTGTTCTTCAGTTCCTATGTCTCCTTACTTATTTTCTGACAGGTTGATCTGTCCTTTGGAGTGAGTGGTGTGTTGAATTCTCAAAAAATGAATGCATTGCATTCTATTTTCCCCTTTAATTCTGTTAGTATTTGTTGCACATATATGGGTGCTCGTATGTTGGGTGCATAGATATTTAAAATGGTTATATCTTCTTGTTGGACTGACCATTTATCATTATATAATATCCAACGTTTTCTCATTACTTTCTTTGTTTCAAAGTCTGAAATTCCTCCTTTTTTCTCCCTACATTTTGCATGAAATATCTTTTCCATCCCTTCACTTTTATTCTGTGTATGTCTTTGGATTTGAATTGAGTCTCTTGTAGGCAGCATATAGATGGGTCTTGCTTTTTAATCCACTCTGTAACTTTTTGCCTTTTGATTGGTTCAGTCAGTCCATTTACATTTAGGGTAATTATTAATAGATATGTACTATTGCCATTGCAGGCTTTGGGTTCATGGCTACCAAAATTTCAAGGGTGGCTTCTTTACTATGTAACAGTCTAACTTTACTCGATTTCTTTACATTATTATAAATACAATCTAAAGATTCTTTTATTTTCTTCCTTCTTTTCTTCTTCCTCCACTCAATATGTTAGGTGTAATATTCTGTAGTCTTTGTGTATCCTTTGACTGACTTTGTGGGTAGCTGATTTAATTTTACATTTGGTTATTAATTAATTTGTCTGCTTCCTTTACTGTGGTTTTATCTTTTCTGGTGACAGCTATTTAACCTTAGGAGCACTTCTTTCTAGAGAAGTCCCTTTAAAATACACTATAGATGTGGTTTATGGTAGGTAAATTCTCTCAACTTTTGCTTATCTGGAAATTGTTTAATCACTCCTTCAAATTTAAATAATAATCTTGCTTGAGAGTACTCTTGGCTTGAGGCCCTTCTTTTTCATTGCATTAAATATACCATGCCACTCCCTTCTGGCCTGTAAGGTTTCTGCTGAGAAGTCTGATGATAGCCTGATGGGTTTTCCTTTGAAGGTGATAGTTTTTCTGTCTCTGGATGCTCTTAATACTCTGTCCTTGTCCTTGATTTTTTGCATTTTAATTATTATATGTCTTGGTGTTGACCTCTTTCGGTCCCTTGTGTTGAGAGATCTGTGCACTTCGATGACCTGAGATACTATTTCCTTCCCCTGATTGGGGAAGTTTTAATCAATTATTTCTTCAAAGACACTGTCTATCCTTTTCTCTCTCTCTCCTTCTTCTGGTACCCATATAATATGAATATTGTTCCATTGGGATTGGTCACAGATTTCCCTTATTATTCTTTCATTCCTAGAAATCCTTTTTTCTCTCTCTGCCTCAGCTTTTTGTATTCCTATTCATTAATTTCTATTCCATTTACTTTCTCCTCTACCTTTTCTAGTCTGCTATTAAATCCTCCATTGTATGTTTGATTTCAGATACTGTATTTTTTCAAAGTTTCTATTTTTTTCTTGAATTCATCCCTGAGATAATGAATATTTTTCTGTAGCGCCATTAGCATGTTGATAATTTTTATTTTGAAATCTTTATAGGAAGATTGGTGATTTCAGTTTCACTGAGTCCTCTTTCTGGGGTTTGAGGGATTTGGGATTGAACAAGGTTCTTCTGCCTTTTCATAATCCTACTGGATAATGTGGAATATAAGGTTTGTGTGGGTGACACACTCTAGTGCCAAGAAGCTCTAATCTTTGGAGCTGCCCAGAACCTGGAGTGAGGGAGGGAATTGCAGGCAATCATTACCAGTGTCTGCTGGGAGGACAGAGCTCTTTCCTGCTTCTCTGCCATAGTGCCTGTGTCTGCTATTAGGGCCAGTGAGCCAAGTGTGCAGGGAGCAGCCTCTGTGATACACCCCTGTATTTGCCATAGATGGGGCTCCCCACTGGATTGCCTGGCACAGTGGGAGAGGCAGCAAGTTTGTGCACAGCTGCCAGGCTGGGTGGAAGGAGTGGGAGGCTGCATATCATGGTGGGGAGCCTCAGGGCTGTGTTGCCAGCCAGGGGGATAGAGTGCCTGAAGCTCCTAAAAGTTTCCAACCTATTGGGCTGAGTGTGCTGGGATAATTTTGTCCATGTGATCCTTCTTATGAGCAGCAAACTCTTTTGTAATCCTTGCCCATTTAGCAGCCCTCTCACTGTTGGGAAGTCTTTCAAAACTCCCACAGTTCATTTATCACAGAGGAGCTGGTTGTGTGAACATGTTCTCCACTAGCAGGTGGAATCTCAATCTCTCCAAGTATTCCTCCTATCTTTGCTTTCCAACTTCTCTAATCCCCAGAGTACCATGCAATGTGGGTTTCTGCTCCCAGAGTATATCTCCATGGCTGAATATTTAGCAGTCCTGGGTTTCTACTCCCTCCCAGTTCTGTTTCTCTTCCTCTTGCCAGTCAGCTTAGGCGCAGGGAGGGCTCTGGTCCCTCTGGATTGTGGTTTTATTACTTTACCCCTTTCCATGAGATCTTCTCTTTTCCCATATGGAGACGGGCTGCTGAAATCTTCTTTCTGGTCATACTTTTAAGATTTGTTCTATTTGCTGTATTTTCATATTATATGTGGTTTTGGGAGGAGATTTCTTCCTCAATTCTCATGCTGCCATCTTTTTCCCCTTTGTGCTTAAATTTTATACAACCTTATTTCTCTTGAATTCCTTCTACATATTAAAAAAGCTAATTTAACTGAAATTCGGTGACGAAAACAAATTATGGCAAGTTTGAGACATTCAGAATACATGTGGAGTTGGGTAAGGTAGTGGTTACTTAAGGCAACAGCATTCTCTTTTGGTTTATACTTTGTTTTAATATATGTAGAAAGAAAGGACAAGAGGAGACTATGAACATTTCTTGATAATCTGACTATATGACCTATTGAGAGTGATAGGTCATTCACATGTTTTAGTGTATGATACACCAGCACAGTGCCTTCTATATAACAGGTTATTAATAAATATTTGCTGATTCAAATGAATCAGCATTTAGTATATCATTTTCTACAAATACTGAGTAAGTGCCATCTTGCCATTATTTGGTATTTGGTGTACAGGAATAATTCCATAGAATAGAACATTAACTTTATAACATTTTTCCTGTATAGAAAAGCCTGTTCTTTCAAATTTGATTTATTTTCCCTAATTAGTCTTAGATAATAGGACATTACAGTAATGTGATTTGGATTCCTACACCAAGTGTTTATGAATAAAATAAAATCATTTAAAATGCATGTGGCCTAGTAAGAATATGAATTCAATGTCTAGTCAAGAATTATTTATAATGAGTATATGAAAGCTGTACTATTCTTCTCTGTGCATACCAGGATTATATTTTTGGATTATAAATGAAGTTTTCTAATATATTTTAAAACTATATCTTCTCTTCAATTGGTATTTGCCTTAGTTTTTTATTTATTGGCTTGCTAATTTTTGAAACAGTATCAGTCTACCATCTGTTTGAAGTATTACAAATTCTGAATTAGCAAAGTACTAATTAATGAAGCTTGACAGGACAATTATAGTTAATGTGAATTAAAATATACTGATAATTTGGCATTCCATTTAGTAAAAACAAAAAGTAATAGGTCCATGAATTAACAATGAATATTTTAATTAAGTAAAGCAAGCCAATAATTTAATGGAGAGGAGATAATAGTTTACTTATCTACTTCTTTAAATGTCAGCTCATTTGATTTTTGTAAAACAATTAGAAAGGGGATAATGTACCAATCCAGGGAAGAGATAGAAGTAAATAAAATCACTGATCTTATTAGAAAATATTTATATATTTTTTTGAGAATTGTTTAAACTCTTAGCTTAGCTTTTATCCCAATCAAATGAGGGAGCACAAAATTAAAACTCCCACTGTTACGGGAATATTAAAAAAATATATGATCCTAACATAATAGATTCTGATACTTTAATTTTGAAACTTTTTCCATCTGAATATCAGTAAAATGCTAGATCCTTCGTATTTCCCTGTTGTCCAGTAGTGGGTACTGAAATATTTGATGCATGGTAAAAATGGAAAAGTAAAATTTACAAAAAATACATGTACTGTGAGATATTTTATAACTTTCTGTGGGAACTGGAAATAATAACCATCTTATCACTAGACTATGGGAAGTAAGAAACATATTTTGTCATTATCTTCTAGGTAATTCATTTGTTGTATGGATTATTGAAATTAATGTAATTTTTAATATGATATGGAATAGTATATATTGGTTTTATTGTGTCATTCTTCTTTTCCATTGGTTCCTCCTCAGTACATGTTCAGACTTTTGACTCCATGCCTTGTTGTTTCATAAATCTTTACCCACTTCATCCTCATTCATCTCCCACTGTTGTTGGCTCTTTGCTTTCTGAGACATTTCATTTGCTTCTCTGAAGTTCCTGCTGACTGGACCCTGACACATTGCCTTATCTAGATATCTAGGTGCCAAATTCATAAGTACTTTGAAAGGGAAAGAAAATCCCAGAAACATTCAATTCTGTCTAAAAATTATAGTTTGCTCTTTTAGATTTCAATGAGTCTAGCTTTGAGAACTAAAATAATTTATTATTATGTTGTTTCAAAAAATTATATGCCATGTATGAATTAAATTTATCTTTCAATTCTTTCATATAATAGCCTTCTGAAAAACACTGCTTGTGTACTATTCTACAATGATAGGCCCTGTATATTTTAAACTTCTGAAGTAAACATGTAATCAGATTCACGTGATGCTATATAAATGACTTAGAAATATGGAAAATGTAAGTAGCAAACCAGTGATGTTAGGCTCGGAGAGTGCCAAACATGGGCCTAGAGGATTGTTATCACCTATGCTACTTTAAACAGAGCATTCTCAGGTCACTGCGTGGGTGCAGTCACTTCAGTGTTTCTACTTCTACCATTACCTCCTCATCAGCTCTACTTTGGGTTTGGTGATAGCATCACTTGCTGAAAAAAGGACCACGAACACTGCATATAGCCTCAGTATTCAAATAAAGCATATATACAAATATCAATAAAGCCATCCAACTTAATTAGATTAAGAGTAAACTCAATATTCAGCTTTTGTTTTTTCTTGTATTTCCTGTTTTACTGCAAATCAAAGTTTTGGCACAGGAGTCTTAAAGATAGAAATCAAAATCAAAACACTTCATCATAAAACTGAAAGTAGTGTTTCAAAGAGAAACACCATTTTCCCTCCTTACATGTGTCTCCTCTGAGATCTGGTAGCAAAGAACATTTTTTTCTTTAAAAATATGCATAGTAAGATCTTTCTTTAGACAACACTAAATGACATTACTACAAGTGTCCTCTCTTCCTGAAACAAGTTCTTTAAGTAGATGATCTAAAATGCTAAAATTAGTAGGTCAACCTAGGAAACTAATGCACTTCTCAAATGACTTCTAAGCCAAGCAATCCCTAAATACCCTCTCTTCCTTTCCTTAAAATATCTTGAGCTAGAAATATGATGTCCAGGTCACTATTTTGTAATCATTATATTTTACCATCATTATAAATGATCTATGAAGTTTCAGAATTTAATTTCTGAAATTTTACTTTTTAATTATAGAACCGCTGTCTCAAATTCATCTTTCATAAGATTTTATTTAGAATAAATATATACTTTATCTGTACCAGATTAGATTACAACAGTTTAGAAGACAAAAAAAAAATTCTAACATACTGCAAGTTAAATGTCAAATGCAATATAAGTTCTTAAGTGGTATTGCAGAATACTAGAAAGAAATCAAACAGCATCAGACAGATCTTGGTTTGAAACCCAACTCTTCATTTACTAGCTATGTAATATTGGGCAATTTTTAAATCTTTCTTAGCCTGTTTGTATATCTTAAAAGTTGGGATATAAAAACCCCCAGAGTAGGAATATTAAGTTGGTCAATATATTTGAATATATCAAGTATATTGCCTGGCTTACAACTGACAAATAATAAATAGAATATTGTTATTACTCACATTACTATATTGGTAATGTATGAGGATAAGCATTTCTTTTCTAATAAGTGTAGATGAAAGGAAAGACATATTTTCATGGGAGCTTGCACCATACTTGAAATTATGAAATATATAGTTCATTCTAAATTGAATTTAGATATACTGCTGTTCAAATAGTGTCTTCTAATACACAGCAACCCTGAAGAGAAATAGACTCATAACAGGTACCCAACAAAACAGCAGCCTCATGAAGGAATTTTCATTTTGTTATTTTGACGAAAGCTCTTTTGGATGTAAAAAACCATAATCTCTTTTTATCAAGAAATCTCTTCACTTAGCTTGCAGATATTTATTTTTGCTTAAAGAATGCATATTTGGAAGATATTTGAACATTACCCACATTAAGTTTATTACTATGACACAACCTGTTCCTATTACTAATTGATTGCAGTTCATTTAGATGTGTAAAATGGGTAGAAAATCTTTAACTGTATTTTACAATGAAGAGAGAGTTGTCCCAAGTACTACCTTTAAAGCAATTATTTAAGAACTCACATTTTTGTGTAACAACTGTCAGTAAAATTCACTATCCATAGTTGTGCTTGCTTTGTATTGTGACTTATTCTTTCATTATATTTTATTTCAGAGCTAAAAAGGGACAGTAAAACCAAAAACTGTTGAGAATACAGCGTACTCTAGGTAGGAACACTTCAGTTTCCAGAAATCTCATGAGAAGAATCTTAAAAATATATTCTTTGTCTTTATTTGATGATATGTAAAGCTTTAGTTTTGTGTTCCACAATATATATCTTTTATACAGTCTCTAAATTTCATTTGAGGCATAAATGCGAAAGTATGTTTATCTTTTTAATCTTTAGATATATCTAAGTTTAGGACTTGATCTTGATATTGACTTAAAATAATTGGTGACATGCTTACACTAAGATGAGCAGAACTTTGACATGCATATTTGCATGCACATCAATCTTAACTTCAGTTTTTTGCTAATTTTTTTATTAAGGTATATTGATATACACTCATGAATGTTTCACATGAAAAAATGTGGTTATTACATTCACCCATATTATTGTGTCCTCCCCAACCCCCACTGCAGTCACTGCCCATCAGTGTAGTAAGATGCCACAGATTCACTATTTGCCTTCTCTGTCCTGTACTGTCTTCCCGATGATCCCCCCAACACCATGTGTGCCAATCATAATACCTCTCAATCTCCTTCTCCTTCTCTCACTACCAGCCCTTCCCCAAACCTCCCCTTTGGTAACTGCCACTCCCTTCTTGGAGTCTGTGAGTCTGTCGCTGTTTGGTTCCTTCAGTTTTGCTCGTTATACTCCACAAATGAGGGAAATCATTTGGTACTTGTTTTTATCCACCTGGCTTATTTCACTGAGCATATTATCCTACAGCTCCATCCATGTTGTTGCAAATGGTAGGACTTGTTTCTTTCTATGGCTGAATAGTATTCCATTGTGTATATGTACCACCTCTTCTTTATCCGTTCATCTTCTGATTGATACTTAGGTTGCTTCCATATCTTGGCTATTGTAAATATAGGGGTTCATTTGTCTATTTGAATCTGAGAAGTTGTTTTCTTTTGGTAAATTCATAGGAGTGGGATTCCTGGGTCAAATGGTATTTATATTTTTGGTTTTATGAGGAACCTCCATACTGCTTTCCCCAATGGATGAACTAGCTTACATTCCCATTAGCAGTGTAGGAGGGTTCCCCTTTCTCCTCATCCTCGCCAGCGTGTGTTGTTCTTCGTCTTTTTGATACTGGCCATCCTCAATTGTTTGAGGTGATATCTCACTGTGGTTTTTATTTGCATTTCCCTGATATTTAGTGATGTGGAGCATCTTTTCATGTGCCTGTTGGCCATCTGAATTTCTTCTTTGGAGAAGTGTCTGTTCAGATCCTCCACCCATTTTTTCACCAGGTTATTTGCTTTTTGGTTTTGGTTGTTGAGGCAGTGAGTTCTTTATGTATTTTGGATGTTAACCTTTGTTGGACATGTCGTTTACAAATATATTCTTCAAAACTGTAGGATGCATTTTTGTTCTGTTGATGGTGTACTTTGCTGTACAGAAGCATTTTAGAATGATGTAGTCCCATTTGTTCATTTTTTATTTTGTTTCCCTTGCCTGAGGAGAAGCATTCAGGAAAAAGTTGCTCATGTTTACATTCAAGAGATTTTTGCCTATGTTTTTTTCTAAGAGTTTTATGGTTTCATTACTTACATTCAGGTCTTTGTTCCATTTCGAGTTTACTTTTGTGTATGGGGTTAGACAATAATCCAGGCTCATTCATTTGCATGCAGCTGTCCAGTTTTGCCAACACCAGTTGTTGAAGAGGCTGTTTACCCATGGCTCTTTTATCATATATTAATTGACTATATCCATATATGCTTGGGTTTATATTTGGGTTCTCTAGTCTGTCCCATACGTCTATGGGTCTGTTCTTGTGCCAGTACCAAATTGTCTTGATTACTGTGGCTTTGTAGTAGAGCTTCAAGTTGGGAAGCAAGTTCCCCCCGTTTTATTCTTCCTTCCCAGGATTGCTTTGGCTATTCAGGGTCTTTTGTGGTTCCATATGATTTTAGAACTATTTGCTCTAGTTCGTTGCAGAATGCTGTTTGTATTTTGATAGGTATTGTATTAAATCTGTAGATTGCTTTAGGCAGGATGGCTATTTTGACAGTATTAAGTCTTCCTATCTGTGAGCACAGAATGTGTTTCCATTTATTGGTATCTTCTTTAATTTCTCTCATGAGTGTCTTGTTTTCAGAGTATAGGTCTTCCACTTCCTTCATTAGGTTTATTCCTAGGTATTTAATCCTTTTAGATGCAGTTGTGAATGAAATTGTTTTCCTGATTTCTTTCTCTGCTAGTTAATCGTTAGTGTACAGGAATGCACAGATTTCTGTGTATTAATTTTATATCATTCAACTTTACTGAATTCAAATATTAGATCTTGTAGTTTTGGAGTGGATTCTTTAGGGTTTTTTATATACAATATCATGTCATCTGCAAACAGGGAGAGTTTAACTTCTTCTTTACCATTCTGGATGCCTTTGGTTTCTTTGTGTTGTCTGACTGCCATGGCAAGGACCTCAACAACTGTGTTGAATAAAAGTGGAGAAAGTAGGCATCCTTGTCTTGTTCCAATTCTTAAAGGAATTACTTTCAGCTTCTCACTGTTAAGTATGATGTTGGCTGTGGCTTTGTCATATGTGGACTTTATTATGTTGAGGTACTTGCCTTCTATACCCATTTTGTTGAGAGTTGTTATGATGAATGGATCTTGAATTTTGTCAAATGCTTTTTCAACATCTATGGAGATAATCATGTGTTTTTTTCCTTCCTTTTGTTGATGTGGTGGATAATGTTGATAGATTTCCTAATATTGTACCATGCTTGCATCCCTGGAATGAATCCTATTTGATCATGATGGCTGATCTTTTTGATGTATTTTTTAATTCAGTTTGCTAATATTTTGTTGAGTATTTTTGCACCTATGTTCATAAGGGATATTGTATGGTAATTTTCTTTTTTTGTGTTGTCTATGCCTAGTATTGGTATTAGGGTGATGCTGGCCTCTTTGAATGAGTTAGAAAGTACTCCCTCCTCTTCTACTTTTTGGAAAACTTTAAGGAGAATGGGTATTAGGTCTTCAATAAATGTTTGATAAAATTCAGTGGTGAAGCCATCTGCTCCTGGAGTTTTCTTCTTAGGTAGTTTTTTGATTACCAATTCAATTTCTATGTTGCTGATTGGTCTGTTTATATTTTCTGTTTCTTCCTGGGTCATTCTTGGAAGGTTGTATTTTTCTAGAAACTTGTTCATTTCTCCTATGTTATCCAGTTTTTTTACATACAATTTTTCATAGTATTCTCTAATGATTCTTTATATTTCTGTGTTATTCAGAGTGATTTTTACTTTCTCACTTCTGATTCTCTTTATACGTGTAGTCTCTCTTTTTTCTTGAGAAGTCTGGCCAGGGGATTATCTATTTTGTTTATTTTCTAGAAGATCCAGCTCCTGGTTTCATTGATTCTTTCTATTGTTTTATTGTTCTTGATTTTATTTATTTCTGCTCTCATCTTTATTATGTCCCTCCTTCTACTGACTTTGTGCCTCATTTGCTTTTTTTTTCCTTCGTTAATTGTGAGTTTAGGCTGTTCATATGGGATTGTTCTTCTTTCCTGAAGTCAGCCTGCATTGTAGTATACTTTCCTTTTAGCACAGCTTTTGCTGTGTCCCACAGATTTTGTGGTGTTGAATTATTGTTGCCATTTGTCCATATATTGCTTGATCTCTGTTTTTATTTGGTCATTGATCCATAGGTTATTTAGGAGCATTTGAAGCCTGTATGTTTTTGTGGGATTTTTCATTTTCTTTGTGTAATTTATTTCCAGTTTCATACCTTTGTGGTCTCAGAGCTGGTTGGCACAATTTCAATCTTTTTTAATTTACTGAGGCTCTTTTTGTGCCCTAGTATATGATCTATTCTTGAAAATGTTCCATGTGCAGTTGAGAAGAATGCAGCAGTGTATCCTGCTGCTTTTTGGGTGTAAAGTTCTGTACAAGTCTTTTAGTTCCATCTGCTCTATTGTGTTGTTCAATGACTCTGTCTCTTTACATATTTTCTGTCTCCTTGATATGTCTTTTAGAGTGAGTGGAGTCCAACGTCTCCTAAAATGAATGTATTACATTCTACTTCCCCTATTAATTCTGTTAGTATTTGTTTCACATATGTAGGTGCTCCTGTGTTGGGTGCATAGGTATTTATAATGGTATATCTTCTTGTTGGTTTGACCCTTTTATCATTATGTAATATCCTTCTTTTTCTCTTGTGACTTTCTTTGTTTTGAAGTCTATTTTGTCTGATACAAGTACTGCAACTCCTAATGTTTTCTTCCTATTTGTTGCATGAAATATCTTTTTCCATCCCTTCACTTTTAGTCTGTGTATGTCTTTTTGTTTGAAGTGAGTGTCTTGTAGGCAGTATATAGATGGGTCATTTTTTTTGTCCTTTCAGTGACTATGTCTTTTGATTGGTGTATTCAGACCATTTACATTTACATTTATGGTGATTATCAATAGGTACATACTTATTGCCATTTCACGCTTTAGACTCCTGTTTACCAAAGGTTCAAGAGTAACTTCCTTACTATTTAAGAGTCTAAATTAACTCAGTATGCTATTACAAGCACAATCTAAAAGTTCTTTTTTTCCCCTCCTTTTCCTTCCTCCTCCATTCTTTATATATTAGGTATCATATTCTGTACTCTTTATCTATCCCTTGACTGACTTGGGAGATAGTTAATTTAATTTTGCATTTGCTTAGTAATTAACTGTTCTACTTTCTTTGTTGTGTTTTTATTACCTCTGGTGACAGCCATTTAGCCTTTGGAACATTTCCATCTATAGCAGTCCCTCCAAAATACACTGTTTGTGTGAGGTAAAGTCTCAGATTTTGCTTATCTGAAAATTGTTTAATCCCTCCTTAAAATTTAAATGATAATCTTGATGGATGGAGTTTTCTTGGTTTGAGGCCCTTCTGCCCCATTGCATTAAATTTATCATGCCACTCCCTTCTGACCTGTAAGTTTTCTTCTGAGAAGTCTGTTGATAGCCTTATGGGCTTTCCTTTGTATATGATCTTTTTTTCTCTCTCAGCTTCTTTTAATAGTCTATCCTTATCCTTAATCTTTGACATTTTAACTATTACGTGTCTTGTTGTTCTCTTCCTTGGAACTCTTGTGTTGGGATATCTGTGCACCTCTGTGGCCTGAGAGATTATCTCCTTCCCCAAATTGGGGAAATTTTCAGTAATTACCCCGCAAAGACACTTTCTATCCAGTTTTCTCTCTCCTCTTTTTCTGGTATACCTATAATACAAATATTGTTCCATTTGGATTGGTCACACATTTCTCTCCATATTCTTTCATTCCTAGAAATCAGATCCTTTTTTCTCTCTGTGCCTCAGCTTCTTTGTATTCCTCTTCTCTAATTTCTATTTCATTTATCGTCTCCTCCACCATACCTAATCTGCTTTTAAAACCCTCTATTGTGTTCCTTAACAATTGGATCTGTGCCCTAAATTAATTTCTGAATTCTTGAACATTTTTCTGTATCTCCAGAATCATGGTTATGATTATTATTTTGAAATCTCCTTCAGGAAGATTGATGAGATCACTTTCATTTGATTCTTTTTCCGTTGTTTGTGGTATTTTTGTTTGAACCACATTCTTTTAATGTTTCTTATTTGTATGTGGTGCCCTCTACTGCCCAAAAGCTCTAGACTCTGGAATGCTGCTCAGCCCCTGGAGTGATGCCAGGGGTCACAGGCTAGTGGTGCTGGTGCCTGGGGGGAAGAAAGAGCTGTTTCCTGCTTCCTGGCTGCTATGCCTTTCTCCACTACCAGATCCAGTGGGCTGAACACAGTGGTGTAAGCCTCTATGCTTTGTGTTTGTAGCTGCTGTAGGTGTGGCCTCCCTCTGGCTGTCCTGCCACCAGGGCAGAGGTTGCCGGTTTGTGAGCCAGTTGCGGGTTTGCCAGGAGGAGAGTGCAGCAGGCTGTGTATCATGGAAGGAATCCTTGGAGTTGTGTGACCAGCCAGGGGCATGGAGTGAGTAAAGCTCCTGAAAATTCCCAACTGGCTGGGAAGAGTGCACCTGGACAATTTTGTCTACCAGCCCTTTCTCCTGAGCAGTACGCTCTGTGTAATCCTTGCCCCTTTATCAGCCCTCTCACTGTTGGAATTTTCTCAGACTGCCTGCCCTACTTTTGTCCCAGAGAAGCCAGATATGGATCCCTGTTTTCCACAAGTACCTGGAATCTCAGTCTCTCCAGGTATTTCACCAATCTTAGTTTTCTAACCCCACTAATCACCAAAGCACGATGCAATGTAGATTTGTGCTCCCATAGCAGATCTCCAGGGCTAGGTGTTCAGCAATCCCAGGCTTCCACTCCCTCCTCGCTCTGCTTCTCTTCCTTCCAGCAGTGACGTGGGTTTAAGGAAGGGCTTACATCCTGCCTCATCATGGCTCTTGTACATTACCCTGTTTGGTGAGGTCTTTTCTTTTCTCCAGGTGGACTCAGTCTCATGCAGCCTTCTTTCCTGTTGATCTTTCAAGATTAGTTGTATTAATATTTTCATATTATATGTCATTTTAGGAGGAGTTCTCTGTCTCACCTCTCACGCCACCATCTTTAATCTTCCCAGACAGTTTTTTTAATACAACATTAAGGATATACCAAAAAAGCTTGAGCAAGGAGGGTGCTAATGAGTCTTTTTACATATAACAAATAGCCTTTTGTGTTCCCAAAAAGGAAAAAAAAATGCATGCATTCCTAGGCGATTTACAAACATTTTGGAAACTTATGCGATAGCTCTTCACATTTGAAACACTTCAATGTGTTCTATTTTAAGCTTTAACATCTTTTCTGCTTATGTTAAATGAAATACTTGACATCATAGATTCAGTATATTATGGGAAATGTGGAAAGTGCACCTTAATCATGATAATCTGTCCTGAAGGAATCTTGTACCGGCATGTATCAATACTCAAGGAGTGATCTGGCTGCATTACTTGGAAATGATTAGACCATATCTCATAACTTATTAGTCAGAACTCTATAATTGTTAATTTTTTATTGGTAGCTTAAATTTTTTATTTTGAATAGAAATAGATTTGTGCATAACGGGAAAATCTTGGGTAGAATTACACATGTAATTTTTATAAGAAAAATGAAGATATTTTCTAGAATAGGATCATTCATGATAAAGTATATTTTTATCTTTTAGAAAATAAGCCTTATTAAAACAATCTTATCTTTAATACATTAAGTTATCCTCTGTATTTAATAAAACATTCAGAAATTACATGACTCTTATAAAGCAAATGAAAAGCAGTAACACTGTAACAGAATACTCCCTGCAGTGTTTAGAAAAGCACTGTTAAAACAATAAGCAGCCACTTTAATGCCATATTAAAAGCTGGTTGGAGGAGTATCTACCTCCCCTTACCTCACCCACTGTTCCCACTGAAAACCGCAAAGCCTTAGCGATCACTGCATAATTACGCTTTC
This sequence comes from Phataginus tricuspis, assembly GCA_029783875.1. Lineage (NCBI taxonomy): Eukaryota > Metazoa > Chordata > Mammalia > Pholidota > Manidae > Phataginus > Phataginus tricuspis. The sequence continues at coordinate 69,427,572 of JAQQAC010016209.1, forward strand.
ACCAGCTTCAAAACAACTAGCATAATCAATCTTCACATCTTCATGTCTCATTATTGTGGATTTATTAACTTCTTTTCAGATACTTTTTGCCCAGCATGAATTAACAAAAACAACAACAAAGCATGAGGTTCCCTTTGTTTAAATAAATTTCCCCAAATAAACACCACCAAATTCTTTTGATCCTGTTTGTGTTCAAGACACAATTCTGTATTACTCTCTTTCTTGTCTGCTGCATTTCAATAAATCTCACATGCTGTTGTTACTTGTTGCCTTCACTTTTGTTTCATGTGTAATCTGTATATGCCAGTCAAGTACTGGTGCTGAACATGCTGTGCACTTTTCTGCTGCCAGGCCCTTGGCTCAGAATTGCCATTCTTTTAGTCAGGCAAGACCTTCATAAGGGACCTCTCTGCAGCCAGATGTTAACTACTTTCACTCACCTTGTTTATTTATCAAGTCACTGTGAGCTATAATCTAGAACCAACCTTGAAACTAACACATTACGAGCAGCCTCTTCCTATTGACTCGGTTCCTGACCCCAGATTTCCCTTTTCTCAGTTTTCATTTGTATATCAGTTTTAGTAAATGGCCTATGCTTTTCCTCGTGTTTAACCTCTGTACATGGTCTACTTTTGACTTGGCTATTCCTGTGTTCCTTCAACATCTGAGGGAAATCTAGCTGAGGCAAGCAACAGCAGTTAAAACATTTATAAGCTTTTGTTCACCTTGTTCTCCATTCCTTAATTGCTTTTCTAACTCTTTTCTATTCACCCAACTCATGTCTATACCTCAAGGTTAATAAGTTCACCTATATTCATTCTGTATCCCTCTAAGGCTAACTTGGTTTGTCTTTTGCCCCTGTTGCTCTCCCTGTGACTATGGCAGTGATGTTGACAGTGGTCATGGTGCTGTTTCTGCTGGTGGTGATTTTGACATCTAATCTTTAATGAGCATTTCCTATTGCATTTTAGAAAACCTATTTGGATTTGGCACTATTTTACAGATGGAAGGAGTTAAGCCATAGGGAAATTTATGAAGTGACTTTTAAGAAATTTAAGGGTTGTGAATGAAATTAAGCATTGATCTGAGCAAAAAACCTAAGTTCTTAATGACTACACCATGCTGACTCCTCTCAAATTTTATTATTACAATACAATTAATGTAATATGTAATGATAGTTTTTTGACATCTCCTACAATTATTTTCATTTATTATTATTCAATACATACAGTTTATTTCAGCATGTTTTCATAAGGTCATGCAAAAAGTTATCTGACCTTAACATATTTGATTTTATATATAGTTTGCATTAGAGTGCTAGGACTGACACAATAAAATACCACAGACTTGGTGACTTAAAAAAACATAAATTTATTCTAACAATTCTGGAAGCTACAAATCCAAGATCAAATACATTTTAGAGCCCTAAATGTATAATGTATACAGTATAAATATATAATGTGTAACATATAATATATAGAGGCCTAAAATTATATTATTCTAAACATTCATAACAAATATACCTTCATGGATTTCCATAGGCTTTGGATTTAATGGAAACATTGTAGACTCTTACTTTGTAATATCAAAAAAATATATTTCCTTTCAAATAACAATTTCAGTCATTTACAACAGCATATATTAAAACCTGTGATTTATTAAAATATTTATTTTACACAAAAGGATAGATACATCATTTCTTAAGAGAAAATTCTCTATCTACTCTAGGTTCAGAATGTTGGCTTAATCTATGCCACATGGAATCAAAATATCTGCATTATGGCAAGCCTCTCAATATGTACCATTGTTATGATAGCAAGAGAAAACTTTAAGTTTGTCATTTGTTTCTGAGGTTCATTTCGTCCATTTCCATTACTCTAAATGCAGTAAGTTTCAAGCTTCATTATCATTAAAATGTACATAAATTAATATATTCATCAGTCATTTGCTGGGTGCCTTCTATTTTCCAGGTAAAGCACGTAGATAAAGCTTTAATAGCTCTCCAAGAAAGTCAGTACAAAAATTTTATTTAAGCAATAAGGTTGTGCCCTGGATTTCAGAAAGCAATGTTTCTCTGATTTTCACGTGTCACTAAGTACCAAAAACAAAACAGAAATTATTTTTTTGGGTGCAGCTTTATATTCCCTCAGTAAGTACACAATCTTTTCTATAATGGGTTTTAAAAACTTATGGCACACCATTAGAAGGCTGTTTCCATTTAACCTCCACAGCTCACTTGAAAAATAGTATGAACTTTTTACAAAAAAAAACAAAAACAAAAAGTGTTATGAAGCTGTTGGAGAACAGAAATGTCTTAATATTAAGGTATACATGCTCTGTTAGCACTACCTAGCTCTGTACTTTTACAACATTTGAACTATGGTAAAAGGCACACTCTCTAATATAATTGCATTCAGATTTTCAGCTTTGAACTAGGAGGCTTCTCTGAGGCTCCCCAAGAATTCTTTACAGAATATGTATGTTTTAATTTTTTAAATATATATTGCCAATAAGCCTTCTAAACCGGCTGCCAAAATTAACACTCACAACTCACACCAATGTCTTGAAGATAAAGCCTTCTATTCTTTCTCAAAATAAAATAGTTACAAAATAGTTTTACAGCAAATGGAATCTCGAAGATTTATTTTTCCGATGTCTGTTTTAAAAATTGCTACTCAGAAAAACACAGGAGCCTCAAATATTCTTAGAATTAAATAAAATCATACAACAGTAGCTTCTGTTATGTCAGCATGATGATTGATTAAGGAGCTCCAGACTCTTGTTCCCTACTGGAAACATCAAGTAAATAATTACAGACTGATTAAAATAGCTTTATGGAAGCTCTGGAAACCAGGCAAAGATATGCAGCAACTAAACAAATGCCCAATCAAGAAAAAGTCACCTTCAAATCAGTAGGAATTTTCATGGCCTTGATGCTTGCTCTTGTACCACCCCCTTCCCAGGGTGGCCTGGCATAGTTGGAAGAATGCAACTTATTTTTTTAATTTCCCCCTCAGGATACAAGGACAATAGTTGAACTGGTTTGAAATATTCTGGCCTGTCTCTGGCTACCTAAGGAACTTATTTCAGAATTTTCTAATTCAGAACTCAGATGAGAATGGCAGCATAGTTTGAATCTGAGATTGGAAACCATAAAGTGGCAGACACCATAGCACATGAAAACTACAGGGGGACTGGAGACCCACAGACACCTGGGGGTAACAAATTATGAAGAAAGGAATAAATAGAATATCTAAGGCCTCAAGAAGCAGGGGTGAGACTTGGAGAAATTAAGACATGTATAAGCAGCCATGTTCATGAGAGACTGGGGTAAAAAACACGCATGCAAACCCACAAAAATTGCATACCCAGAAAAGGCCTGAGAAGTCCTTAAACCTTCATGTTGGGCTGATTAGTGAAAGACATCTCCCATACAAAGCCATTATGCAAATATTAGGAAAGATGCCCCTGTTTCCAAATCCCAATTTTAACAAGAGCTCACCAGGCAAGGATATTGAAATAGGGCTCATTAAGGAGCAAAATTAACATCCAGAAACTGACTCTAAAACACCACAGGTTTCAGACATTTTAGACAAAGAATGTAAACAACTGTCTTAAATGCCCGCAAAGAGCTAAAGGAGAAAACATAGCAAAGGAAGTAAAGGAAATAAAGGAAACAACATATGATCAAAATAAGAATATCAACAAAGAGATTGAAATTATAAGAAAGGTCAAAGTTCACTAGAGGGCTTCAACAACAGACTTGAACAAGCAAGAGAAAGAATCAGGGAACAGATTATATGAAATTATCAAAACTGAGAAATGAAAAGATAAAATAATGAAAAACAATGAATATATCCTTAGAGACTTATGGGGCATCATCAAACAGAACAATATATGAATAACTGAAATCCCAGAAGGAGAAGAGAGAGTACAAGGGTCAGAGAGCTTCTCTGAATAAATAATGGCAGAAAACTACCCAAAGTTGAGGAAAGATATAGATTTAAATACAAGTATCTAAATGACTCCAAGTAAGATAAACCCAGAGACTCAGATAAGACACAGTGTATTCAAACCATCAATAGTAAAAGAGCATCTTGAAAGCAGCAAAAAAGAAGTAACTCATCAATACAATCAATCACCAATCAGTGGTTCCCTCAGCAGAAACTTTGCAGGGCAGAAAGCACTGGGATAATAACATTTTTTTCCTTTCAGTAGTTTAAATATATCAGCTAAAAATTCTGTATCTGGCAAAACTGCCCTTCAAAAATGGGGGATAAATTAACCTATTTCCAGATAAACAAATACTGAGACACTTTATTACCACTAGATTTGTCCAACAAGAAATATTAAAGGGAATCTTTCAAGTTGAAATGAAAGGATGCCTGACAGAAGCTCGAAGCCAAGCAAAAGTACGATGTCCTCAGAAAAAGGAAGATGCATGACAAATATAAAAATCAAAATTATTGTAATACTAGTATATAACTCTACCTTTCATTCTTCTACAGTATTTGAAAGGCAAAACCATAAAAACAATTAAAAGTCTATGAGTATGCAATACATTAAAATGTAATTTGTGGGGTCTGTAACAAAAAGGGATGGGCATAACAGTTTTTCTATGTGACTGAAGTTACGTTAGTGTCAGACTACAAGAGTGTTATGACTTTACAGTGTTATATGTAATCTCCATGGTAACCACAAAGACAACACCTATAAAATACCACAAATGGTAATGAGGAAAGAATCAAAATATTTTACTACAAAAAATTAAATAAGAAAGAAAGGCAGTGATGGAGTAAATGAGGGACAAGGTTATTATAACACATATAGAAAACAAAGAACATAATGGCAATTTTAAGTCCTTCCCTATCAGTAATTACTTTAAATATAAATGGATTAAGCTTCCCAATCAGAGGACATGTATTGGCAGAAGAGATATTTTTCAAAGCATTTTCAATAGATTATTTTATGCTATCTAAAAGAAATTCGCTTCAGATTAAGAGCAGTCAAGGATTCAAAATATATTTCATGTAAATAACAACCAAAAAAGAACAAGAGTAGCTATATTATATCAAACAAAATAGAATAAGTCAAAAACTGTTAGAAAAGATGAAGGAGATTATACTGATAAAAGGGTTATTTATCTATAAGATATAGTAATTATAAAGATAGAAGCAACAAACACCAGATCTCCTAAATATATAAAAAAACACTGACAGAATTGAAGGGAGAATTAGATGGAGCTACAATAATGTTGACACACCAGTACAAAAAATCCAAAGATCAATCAGACATAACTTCCATAAGGAACAGAGGACTTCAGCAATACTATAGATTAATTGACCTAACAGACATACAGAGAATAAAATCCACCAAATAATAGAAAAATATAGATTTTTTTAAGTGCATGTGGGATGTTCTCAAGATTAGATAATATTTAGACTTCAAAACTTAATACATTAAAGATTTAAAAGATGCAAAGTATCTTCATAACAATGGCATGAAAATAGAAATCAATAGAAGGAAAATTAGAAAATCCCCAAATATGTGGAAATTACAATACACGCTTAAACCATCAATAGGGCAAAGATGAAATCACAGGTGTAATTAGAAAATATCTTGAGTCAATGAAAATGAAGTCTCTGCATACCGAAACATACTGGATACAGCAAAAACAGTGCTAAGAAGATAATTCATACTTATATATGCTTACATTAAAAAAGAAATAGGATGTCAAATAAAAAACTTACTTCATTCCTTATGTAACAAGATTATATTGAAGATACTTTTGTATCCTTAACCAAATTAGGATGAAGAACATTCACAGAATAAAATTATTTCCTGTCCAGATCTTCCAAAAACACATTCCTCCTTTAGAATATGCCCATTCCAATACATGGTGGAGTATATATGAGGATATCTAAGACAATTAGACATTCGATGTTTCATTTTTTCAGTGTAAATCAAACCATTACCTGAGCAGAGTAAAGATTAGGACAAGTGAGTTAACTGAAACCTGAAAGCTTCCCAGTCTGTGGTGCCAAGGTATTGTTCCTTTCCCAAACAGATGAAAACAGGCTCATACTGTATCAGACTATTTTAAGGATATTCATATCATGCTACCCTGTTGATCCATATACTACAGTAACCTAAAGTCCCAAAGAAGATTCAGAGATGAATCATTTATTTGAACTAAACAACGAGTAATGTCACCCTGGACCAATTGTATTAAGGAAAACACAGGCTGAATCGGGGGTGGGGGGACTTGAAATTAATCTTAACTGGGTGGTTGGAAAATGATGCCTGAAGCAAGAAAGGTAATAATCAAAGTATTTAAGTGTGTTCGTCCAACCATCAAATTTTTAACTTTCTACTGATTGTAAGCCTCTGTGTGCTTGTGTTAGTATTTAAATTCTGCTGTTGTGTGATGTTGAAAGGACATATAAACAGCTTCCATTATTGTAAATTCAACAGTTACCATATTTGCCTAAATAGTCAAAGGGTACAACTTCCAGTTAGAAGATGAGTAAGTTTTGGGGATCTAATGTACAGCATGGTAACTATACTTAACAATACTTGACTCAAATCATCATAATGTACACCTTAAATTATTCAATGTTTTATGTCAAGTATATCTCATTAAAGCTGAGAAAAGATATAAAAGATGGAAGTTGTATATTTGCTTAATGGGATTGACATGTAGAGTCCTAACCAAACTCTGTCTTGAGATTATTCAAGAAATATTTCTGATACGTTATGAGTACTTTGATACCTTCTAAATTTGAAAACTATTTTAAATAATGCCTACAATTTCATGCTTAATGGCATAACTGTGATACCAATAAAAATCAAATAAAGGCTGGTATTTTGAAGTTTGCGTTTGTTCTATTGGCAGTTACCAGTATCCCTGCAGCTAAACCATACCTCTTTATGGTTCGTATAAATACTAATCATGACACATCACTTTGATGGATGGTTAGGTAGTAATAATAGTGAAATATTTAAAATCAGTGGGCAAATTTGAATTTTACATTAATACAGTATATTTCTTGTAGTTAATGTGTCTAAATTTCCATGGGACATTTGCACTCACATGTTCTCACTCTCACCCCCTTTAGATTAGATACACAACATCCTGAAGAAATGGATGTCAGCAGATCTGAGGAGGAGTTCCGTTGTGTAAACCATGCAGAGAAAACTCTCCATAAAATAGAGAACTACCTAAAAGAGAAACAACTGTGTGATGTGATACTCATTGCTGGAAACATGTGAATCCCAGCCCATCGGTAAGTATCCTAATGCAGAAAGAATATTTGGTGAGTATAGCCAGGTATGAATAAACAAATATCAGTCCATTGATTACAAATTGGAACACTAAGGAAAACAGATGTTTATCTTCCTGTATTGAAAAAGCATTAGCATATTTGATCCATTGCCCTGTGTGATACTTAGAAGAGCCAAGCTAGGGAGAAATTGATGAAGAAAAACAGCACAAACCCTCTAAAAGAAAATCAACTCAGTTTACCTTTCTAATTTCATAACATTTTAACGAATTGTGAAAGATTTATGCAAAAAACAGACTTACCAGGGTTACAGACTTACAGTCTGCATTGCATGCTTTTCAATGAGATTATGGACTAAGTTAAGTTCCTATGAAGCATTTCTATTTCCAGGTTGACTCAGTGCAATGTCAGATTATTTTGCTGCAATGTTTACTAGCGATATGTGTGAAGCCAGACAAGAAGAGGTCAAGATGGAAGGAATCGATCCTAATGCACTTAATTCCTTGGTTCAGTATGCTTACACAGGTAAGTGCTCGGTATGTATTAGTTTATTCAGTCCTCACAATAACCCTGCATTATATAACCCACAGTACTATTATTCCTACTCTACAAGTGAGAAAACTGAAGGATAGACCCAATTAAGTAACTATCCTGAGGTAGTTAAGGGGAAGAATCAGGATTTGAACTCAGTAGTATAAAAGAGAAAGAAGTAAATAATATGCAATATTAATTTTTGACTGTGAGAGAATAGAGCTATTTTAACACAAAGATACAAGAATATGTCTCTCTCTCTCATGCTGTGGGTACCTTCTCATTTGTAAAAATGAGGGGGGAAGTGGGATATACCAATTCTACACTAGATTTTTAGTCAGCCTTTTCCTTGGAAATAATGATATCATATTTACCCAAATTATAAAACAAAGTTACCCAAGATGAGGCTGAGGGCCAACAAGTATTTCTTTATTCATTCACTCATGCCAATTTTATTGACGAATATTTGACAAATAAAATTGTACATACTTAATAGTATACAATGTAATGATTTGATATGCATATACATTGTGGAACATTTACCAAAAATCATGAAAATTAATGCATGGCAAATAGTTAACTCTTTTCCATGGTGAGAATGTTTAAGATATACTCTTAAACAATTTTCAAGTATACAATAACCAATACCTTATTATTATCTGTAGATATTACACTGTACATTATATCCTCACAACTTATTCTTCTTGTAACTGAGTTTGTACCCTTTGACCTATATTTCTTTGTTTACCCTCCCAGCCTCTGACAATTACCAATCTACTTGTTTCTGTGATATCAGCACTTTTTTTTTTTTAGATTCCACATACCAGTGATATCCCACATTATTTGTCTTACTCTTTCTGGCTTATTTCATTTAGCATAATGCTCTCCAGGTTCATCCATGTTGTCACAAATGCCAGGATCTCCATTTTTATAATGACTGAATAATATTCCATAGTGTGTGTACACATACACAGAACATATATATACACACACACACATATACATACACACATATACATGTGACAGTTTCTTTATCCATTCATCTGTCAAAGGACATTTAGGTTCCATATCTTGGCTATTGTGAGTAACACTGCAATAAACACAGTGAAAATATCTCTTGAAGATCCTGATTTCATTTCCTTTGGATATTTATCTAGGGATTACTGGATCATGTGGTAGTTATATTTTTGAAATTTTATTCAGGAACCTCCATACTGTCTTCCATAATGGTTGTGCCACTTTACATTCCGCCAACAGTACAAGGGTTCTCTTTTCTCCAAAGCTTCACCAACATTGATTATCTCTTCTCCGTTTGACAACAGCCATCCTAACAGGTGTGAGAGGTTATCCCATGCTTTTGGTTTGCATTTCCCTGATGATTAGAGATGCCCTGCACCTTTTCATGTACCTATTGGATCATGTGTATGTCTTCTTTGAAAAATGTCCATTCAGGTTCTTTGTCCATTTTTTAATCAATTTATTTATCTTGTTGTATTGAGTTGTATGAGTCCTTAATACATTTTGAATATTAACCTGTTATCATATATATAGCTTGCAAATATTTATCTCATTCTATAGATCATCTTTTCAATTTAGTTTTATTCCTGTGGTGTGAAAAAGCTCTTTGGTTTAATGTCATCTCACTTGTTTACTTTAGCTTTTGTTGTCTGTATTTTGTTGGCTTACCCAAGAAATCATTGCAAGATTCAAGAACTTTTTTTTTCTGTTTTATTATAGGAGTTTTATGGTTTCATTCATTAAATAATAAATATTCTTAATAACCAAGGCAAGTTTCAATGTCTATAGCAGGTGAATCTTTAGATCTGAATCTAAGAATAGTTCATACTTCTCTGGGTCTCATGAGATATGGGCAGGGCTCTCCCTTCAAAATCCAGGACAAGAACAACAAAGAAAAGGGTGCTGTTGGACCAGATTTGTTTACAACATGTTTTAGAAGTTGAACCAAATATAGATCATCTCACAGTATGTAGTACTCCTTTCTTTATGGTTATGCAACCATACAGAATCTATATAAAGGTATTTTAAAAGGCAAACTTACAAAGGAAGAGTTTGTAATTTATATAATCCATATGAAATTTCATATTTTGTAACTTAGCTATATTGCTTGGCCAAAACAAACAGGAATATAACTTATCAAAATAAAATAACATTTCCAATAATTCATCAATAGTGCTTGCTCCAAAAATAATACAGGATATCAATACACAGGAAAAAAGCTTAAATAACTCTGATCTAATTTTAAAAAAAATCTTTACATATAGTTGTTTTACATATTATTAAACAGAGCCTGCTTTTTATACCTACAAAAGTAACCATATAAGCAATTTTTTATTTGTACACTCTGAGCAATGTTTTCTTTCTTTCCAGACAGTCCAGGTGTCAGTTCCAGTGAAAATATTTAGGAAAAATCATCTTTATCAGTTAATAAATGAAGACTTTTAAAAACAGACATGTAACCACAATGCTCTTATTTACCAAGATGTTTTTCCACACAAATGACAGCTACCTCTTTGGCCAATTGTATGATCCTTATATAATATGATATAATGCTCCTTGAGTCATGATATAGACATTTTTTTAAATAAGGCGTAGATGCAGGTTTAAGATGGTAAGGAAATAATTTGCTCTTTGTAATGATAGCATTCACTGTTCATTTGCAACAGTTGTTTTTGATAATCTAGTCTTGCTCCCTTTGGCCATCTTATTAGTGTTTATACAGATTCCCTTGCACATGTTGGCCTAAAAAGATATTTCCTAAGTGGTTGTTGTACATTAGAAAAGACAGCCCTCCTAATGAGAGAATTGAAAAATTTCTGGTTAGCATATTTGTGCCTTATTTCATAGGACATATAATCATTATTTTTTCAAAACATCTGGTGTTCTGCAATTGAAAGAAGATACTACTGAAAATTTGCTGGGTGCAGCTTGTTTTCTGCAGCTGACACAAGTCACTGAATTCTGCAATTTTCTTATAAAGCACCTCCATCCTTCAAACTGCTTAGGGATTCTATCATTTGGAGACACCCAGGGCTGCACAGAGCTCCTGAGAGTGGCACATAAGTACACAATGGTAAAATTAACTGCCTCGAATTAACTTACATTAACACAATACCTAACTTATTGATTTGTTTACTGATATACATATATGTGTCTATATATGTTTACATATTTATATATATGTGTGTATGTATTTGTACATCTATGAATATATATGCGTGTATATATATAAAACCTTTCCAAAGTAAAGATTATAATGTTAGGATGAAATTAAAAGCAATATAAACATATAATTTGCAAATGACTTGGACCTAATGGATAGCATATAAAAGTATTTGTCTTTTTGGGCTGTACTCAAACAAGGTTCTCATTTTGAAATTTTGTCAAAGCCTGGAGAAATGGAAACTCTGCCAAAAATTCTGATAAACAAGTAAGTACTTCAAGTAGAATCCACAGTATTAGGAAAATAAAGTGTCCCTGATGTGTTTACACTATTAGAACTTTAGTGTATAAAATCACACAAATTATGATTTCTAATGAAAGTTAAGTCTTCAATAAGGAAAAACAAATATTAATGGACCAATATTAACTGGAAGAACTTGAGAACTATCAAAATTAGTAAATGAGCCAATTTTATTGAACGGATTTCTTATGTCCTAGTGAAAACATGTATTTGGTTAAAAACAATTTTCACTTCAATCTTTAACTTAATTAACTTAAGATCTTTTTCAATTTTATTGGTAGAATTGTAATAAATGAACATGTTTGGATGTGTTAATTCTTTGAAAGTTGTATGGGATAAGGCTGCGTTTATTCAGTCAGATGGCAGTGACATGAAATACAGATTTCTCTAGGGAGGCAAGAAAAAGTAGACAGAAGATATTAAATTACCGTTAATGCTAATATTTCCCTGATAAAAAGAAGAAAATGAATGTTATAACTTGTGAATCAGGGAACAACACAAGAGATGGATCTTCCTGTGAAAGCCATTCAGAAGATAAATATTTCAAACTAAGAAAATTGCTAGTTATTTAAAATCCAAAAGTTAAAGGCAAGTATATAAAAGAAAACAATACAAAATTACACATAAACAGAAACAAATAAAATTAACATTAGAGTTTTAGGTTTGAGGTGGATTTAAATAAAGAGTATTTTCTAGAATTTTTATGAAGACCTTAAAATGTTTAAATTTCTAGTACTTGAATTCTCAAAAATTTTCTTCTAAACCTTCTTCTTTCTTCTTCCCAGCCCTGGTTATTGTTGAGAATTTGAAGTTTCAAACATATTCCTGAAAGGTGGAGAGCCATATTATAATGGATTGGCGTTATTTGTTTATATATATATATATATTTTTTTATTTTGCTATTATTAATGTACAATTACATGAGCAATATTATGGTTACTAGACTCCCCCTATTATCAAGTTCCCACCACACACCCCATTACAGTCACTGTCCATCAGCGAAGTAAGATGATGTAGAATCACTACTTGTCTTTTCTGTGGCATACTGCCTTCCCATGCTACAATAAGTGTGCTAATTGTAATACCCCTTTTTCCCCCTTATCCCTCCCTTCCAACCCATCTCCCCAGTTCCTTTCCCTTTGGTAACTGCTAGTCCACTCTTGGGTTCTGTGAGTCTGCTGCTGTTTTGTTCCTTCAATTTTTTCTTTGCTCTTATACTACACAGATGAGTGAAATCATTTGATACTTGTCTTTCTTTGCCTGGCTTACATCACTGAGCATAATACCCTCTAGCCCCACCCATGTTTTTGCAAATGGTAGGATTTGTTTCCTTCTTATGGCTGAATAATATTTCATTGTGTAAATGTACCACATCTTCTTTATCCATTCATCTACTGATGGACACCTAGGTTGTTTCAATGTCTTGGCTATTGTAAACAGTGCCACGATAAACATAGGGGTGCATATGTCTTTTCCAAACTGGCTGCTGCATTCTTAGGGTAAATTCCTAGGAGTGGAAATACTGGGTGAAATGGGATTTCTATTTTGAGATTTTTGAGGAACCTCCATACGGCTTTCCACAATGGTTGAACTAATTTACATTCCCACCAGCAGGGTAGGAGGGTTCCCCTTTCTCTACATCCTCACCAACATTTGTTGTTGTTTGTCTTTTGGATGGTGGACATCCTACCTGGTGTGAGGTGATATCTCATTGTGGTTTTGATTTGCATTTATCTGATGATTAGTGATGTGGAGCATCTTTTCACATACCTGTTGACCATCTGAATTTCTTCTTTGGAAAAGTGTCTGTTCAGCTCCTCTGCCCATTTTTTAATTGGTTTATTTGCTTTTTGTTTGTTAAGGTTCATGAGCTCTTTACATAATTTGGAAGTCAACCCCTTATCGGATGTCACTTATGAATATATTCTTCCATATTGTAGGATGTCTTTTTGTTCTATTGATGGTGTTCTATGCTGTACAGAAGTTTTTAGTTTGATATATTCCCACTTGTTCATTTTGCTTTTGTTTCCCTTGCCCAGGGAGATATGTTCGTGAAGAATTTCCTCATATTTATGTCCAAGAGATTTTTGCCTGTTTTTTTCTAAGCGTTTTATGGTTTCATGACTTACATTCAGGTCTCTGATTCATTTTGAGTTTACTTTTGTGTATGGGATTAGACAATGATCCAGTTTGTTCTCTTACATGTAGCTGTCCAGTTTTGCCAACACCAGCTGTTGAAGAGGCTGTCATTTCCCCATTGTATACCCATGGCTCCTTTATCATATATTAATTGACCATTTTTGTTTGGTTTTATATCTGGGCTCTCTAGTCTGTTCCATTGGTCTATAGGTCTGTTCTTGTGCCAGTACCAAATGGTCTTGATTACTGTAGTTTTTTAGTAGACCTTGAAGTTATGGAGCATAAGTCCCCCCACTTTATTCTACCTTCTCAAGATTGCCTTGGCTATTTGGGTCTTTTCTGGTTCCATATGAATTTTAGAACAATTTTCTCTAGTACCTTGAAGAATGCTGTTGGTATTTTGATAAGGATTGCATTGAATCTGTAGATTGCTTTAGGCAGGATAGCCATTTTCACAGTATTAATTCTTCCTATCCACGAGCATTGGATGTGTTTCCATTTATTGGTATCTTTTTAATTTCTCTCATGATTGTCTTGTAGTTTTCAGAGTATAAGTCTTTCACTTCCTTGGTTAGGTTTTTTCCTAGGTATTTTATTCTTTTAGATGAATTGTGAATTGATTGGTTTTCCTGATTTCTCTTCTTGCTAGTTCACCATTAGTGTATAGAAATGCAACATATTTCTGTGTATTGATTTTGTATCCCATAACTTTACTGAATTCAGATAATAGATCTAGTAGTTTTGGAGTGGAATCTTTAGGGTTTTTTATGTATAATATCATGTCATCTGCAAACAGGAAGAGTTTGCCTTCTTCTCTAATACTAAAACCAGGCAAAGACACCACAAAAAGAAAAACTCAGAAACAATACCTCTGATGAACATATATGTAAAAATACTCAACAAAATATTAGCAAACTGAATTCAAAAATACCCCAAGAGGATCATACACCATGATCAAGTGGGATTCATCCCAGGGATGCAATGATGGAAAAATACTCAAAAATCCATCAACATGATCCACCACATCAAGAAAAGGTGGACAAAAACCACATGATCATCTCCATAGATGCTGAAAAAACATTGGACAAAATTCAACATCCATTCACAATAAAAACTCAACAAAATGTGTATAGAGGGCACATACTCCAACATAATAAAGGCCATATATGACAAACTGACAGCTAACATTATACTTAACTGCAAGAAGCTGAAAGCTTTTACCCTGAGATGGGTAACAAGACAAGGATGCCCACTTTCCCACTTTTATTCAACATAGTACTGGAGGTCCAGGCCACTGCAATCAAAGAAAGCAAAGAAATGAAAGGCATCCAGATTAGTAAGGAAGAAGTCAAATGGTCACTGTTTGCAGATGACATGATAATGTACATAAAAATCCCTAAAGAATTCACTCCAAAACTACTAGAATTAATATATGAATTCAGCAGAGCTACAGGACACAAAATTAATACACAGAAATATGTTGCATTCCTATACACTAATGATGAACTGGCAGAAAGAAAAATAAGTTAAACAATTCCATTCACAATGTTATAAAAAGGATGAAATACCTAGGAATAAACCAAAACAAGGAACTAAAAGACATGTACGCTGAAAACAACAAGATGCTCTTAAGAGAAATTAAAGAGGACACTAATAAATGGAAATTCATCCCATGCTCTTGGGTAGGAAGAATTATTATTGTCAAAATAGCCATCCTGCATAAAGCAATCTACAGATTCAATGCAATCCTTATCAAAATACTGACAGCATTCTTCAACAAACTGGAATAAATAGTTCTAAAATTCATATGGAACCACAAAAGTCCCTGAATAGCCAAAGCAATCCTGAGGAGGAAGAATAAAGCAGGGGGATCTCTCTTCCCAACTTCAAGCTCTACTACAATGCCACAGTAGTCAAGAGAATTTGGTACTGGCACAAGAACAGACCCATAGACCACTGGAAAATACTAGAGATTCCAGATATTAACACAAGCACATGTGGTCAATTAATCCATGGTCAAGGAACCATGGATATACAATGGGGAAATGACAGCATCTTCAACAGCTGGTGTTGGCAAAAGTGGACAGCTACATGTAAGAAAATGAAACTGGATTATTGCTTAACCCCAGACACAAAAGTAAACTCAAAATGGATCAAAGACCTGAATTTAAGTCATGAAACCATATAACTCTTAGAAAAAAACATAGGCAAAAATCTCTTGGACATAAATATGAGCAACTTCTTCATGAACATATCTCCTTGGGCAAGGGAGACAAAAGCAAAAATGATCATGTGGGACTACATCATACTAAAAAGCTTCTGTACAGCAAAGGACATCATCAGCAGAACAAAGAGGCATCCTACAATATGGGAGAATATATTCAGAAATGACATATCCAATAAGGGGTTGACATACAAAATATACAAAGAGCTCACGCACCTCAACATACAAAAAGCAAATAATCCAATTAAAAAATGGACAGAGGATGTGAACAGACACTTCTCCAAAGAAGAAATTCAGATGGCCAACAGGCACAAGAGAAAATGCTCCACATCGCTAATCATCAGAGAAATGCAAATTAAAACCAGAAAGAGGTATCACCTCACACCAGTTAGGATGGCCACCATCCAAAAGCAAAGAACAACAAATGTTGGCAAGCATGTAGAGAAAGGGGCACCCGACTATACTGCTGGTGTGAATGTAAATTAGTTCAACCGTTGTGGAAAGCAATATGGAGGTTTCTCAAATAACTAACCATAGAAATACCATTTGACCCATAAATTCCCCTCCTAGGAATTTACCCTAAGAATGCAGGAGCCCAGTTTCAAAAAGACATATGCACCCCTATGTTAATTGCAGCACTATTTACAATAGACAAGAAATGGAAGCAACGTAAGTGTCCATCAGTAGATCAATTGATAAAGAAGATGTGGTACATATACATTATGCAGTATTATTCAGCCATAAGAAGAAAACAAATCCTAGCATTTGCAAAAATATGGATGGAGCTAGAGGGTATTATGCTCAGTGAAATAAGGCAGGCAGAGAAAGAAAAGTATCAAATGATTTCACCCATCTGTGGAGTATAAGAACAAAGAAAAAACTGAAGGACCAAAACAGCAGCAGACTCTCAGAACACGTAAATGGACTAAGAATTATCAAAGGTATAGGTAGGGACTGGGGAGCATGGTTGGGGAGGGAGGGATAAAGGGGAAAAACGGGCATTATGATTAGCACCCATAATGTAGGGTGCAGGGCAGAGGGAAGGCAGTATAACACCAAGAAGACAAGAAGCAATTATGTATCATCCTACTATGCTGATGGACAGTTACTGTAATGGGGTATGTGGTGGGGACTTGATAATGGGGGGAGTCTAGTAACCATAATGTTGCTCATGTGATTATACATTAATGATACCAAAAAAGAAAAAATTATGAACTTTGAAGCTAGATGGTCATGGTTTTGAATCTTAACTATTCTCATTACCTGTGTAACTTTGGGCAAAAATTAATTTCTTTGCATCAGTTACTCAGAATAATAATAGCCACTTTCTAGGTTTAGGTAGATGATGAGGCAATAAGATTATTTTAATTGCTGGCCCAGAGTAAATAAAAAACAAATGGAAACTATTCCTATGATCTATTATATTTAAAAGAAAAACTGAGCACTATTCTTTCCAAAGAACATAATTTTACAAAAAAGAGGCAAAGACATTTTAAATATCCAATGTTTGTCCTCTGATAAACATTGCATAGATCTTCAGATCTCCTTTCCATTTGTGTTTTACCATATTACATCATAGGCAAATCTTGTCCATCAGGTAGGATGCATGCAACAGTGTGGTCCTGTCATAGGATTACAGCAGTACTGGAGTCCCTTCCAGGTCTACTATACCATACTTTTACTCCTTTCCCCATGGTGGTTACTGAAGGGTCTATATATTGTGCTACTGGAGGTGTGTGCACTGGCCATAATGATAAAACAAAATGCCCTGGTAAAATGCTCCTACCTTCCGGCCATTCAGGATATACTACTGTGACCTTCGGGGCCACTCTGATGTTATTCCAGGAATACACAGGAGGCCAGCTTCCAGGCCTTGTCCTCAAGGTGCCAGGAGAGCCAGCCATCATTGGTCCATGTGTCGAAATATCCCAATCTCCGGGGTTCAGTTCAGTTAGTCCTCGCAGCAAGATATTATTCTGGTGGCCGAACTTCAGCTTCAGTCATTCTTCCTTGCTTTGAACTTGCAGTTGTATAGGGGTGGCAGCTATATGTGTTAACATGTCTACGGGGCTCAGGGCTCCATTTCAGGGTCTCTTGTTCAAACGCTGTTGCACGGTCCATAAGTGGACTGACCATCCCCACAGATTATTTGTATCTGACTTTATTCCAGATTTTAACAAGCCTTTGTGCCTCTCTATCATGCCTGCTGCGGTACGATTATATGGCAAATGAAACTTCCATTTGATTCCCTTCTTTGGCGCCTGCATTAAAATATGGATTCCTCACCTCTGATGAAATGAATTACTTCTGAGGCCAAAAAGTCTGTATAATTAGCCTTCAAGGTGAAGGTTACATGAGTACCTAGTAGGACTGGAGCAAATCTGTATGTTAGCTGGAATTGATAAAATGTTTTACTTCTTTAAAACATAAAAATATACTAGCTATGTGAGATGATGAGCATGTTAATTATCTTGACCTTTGTAATCATTCCTCAATGTATATGTATATGAAATCACCATGTTTATGCTTTAAATAAATACAGTTATATCTGTCAATTATTTCTTAATAAAATTGTGGAAAAATATATGTTCTGATATAGAAAAATGCATTAAAGCTTTTTTAATTTTTCATGCTAGAAAATAAATGTTAGGTAATAGATGCTAAAAGAAGAAGTGACACCGACCTAGTAAACAATAATGGATGAATCCTGTAAAAAAAATGTTTTGGGCAGAGCAATAATACCAATATCTGAGGAAAGCAGAGAATGCTTTTTTAATAATGACTATATTTGCTCTACTTTAAGAAACTTTCAGTTTTAAGTTTTATCGTTGCCTTTATAAGAACATGAATGGAAGAAAAAGAACACCACATTAAATACATACACATATTATTCATCCTTATTCCAGAAACATTGAAATGTGAGAAAGCATGTATGTTAGAGTCAAAGTAATATGATGTTCTTGGGAATTTTTTCAGGGCCTGGATGGAGTGGGAAACACTGAAATACAGCAAGCACCCGTTACCAGATGACAACACGGAGGAGCTATATTGAAGGAGATGGGAAATCCTTTAGTTGTTTTAATTTATGGCACCAGTATTGGAGAAGTGTAAAACAGTATATTTTGTTACAGTTGCTTTCACTCCACACACCACACACGGAGCTTCTCCTATCTGACATTGATGTGCTTCACATGCACCTGGTGAAAAATAAGTTGAGCTCATCATGATGTATCCACGCTAGGGAATAATTTCAGAAGGAGTCATTTACTATGTATGAAGAAATAATTCTCTTTTCCATCCCTCCATAAGGATTGGGGATGTTTATATATAAGGGTCACAATGCTTCATAGAGTCGGAGTCTATGGATTTGGGTTTATGCTCTAAAGGGCCTAAATGGATGGTTAGTTTATAATCACAATATAACACAATATGTATATTTACACACACACTCACACACACACACACACACACACACACACACACACTTAATAGATTTTATTTTTTCGAGAAGTTTTAGGTTTCCAAACACTTTGAGCAGGAAGTACAAGAGTTCCCATTTGTGCTGCCCCTGCATAGACTTTTCCCGAATATTAATACCTTGCATTAATGTTGTACATTATTAAAAATCGCCACAACTTTTAACAGACTTAAATTTTTAGAGGAGTTTTAGGTTCACAGCAGAATTGAGAAAATTTCCATATTCTCCCTGCCCGTACACATACACAGCCATCCCCACTATCAACATCCACAGCAGCACATCTGTTACCTACACTGCTAAAACCATGTGTATGCAGTTTCTTGTATGGACTTAACTTTTCAGTTCAAGTAAATACCAAGCAGGATGACTGCTGGGTCATATGGTGAGAATGTCTTTAGTTTTGTAAGGAAGTGCCCAAATGTCTTCCAAAGTGGCTGTGCTATTTGCATTCCTATCAACAGTCAGCAAGAATTCCTGTTACCCCACAACATGCTGTCTAACACTTGGTGTTGTCAGGGTTTTGGATTTTGGCCTTTCTTATACCTGGTACTCTCCTTTTTTTCTAACAATGAACCAATTTAATACATCAACTAAAGTCTGTACTTTGATCTAGGGTTCACTCTGTGCCACACAGTTCTATGCATTTTGTCAAAGGCACCATTAGAGTATCACACAAAATAGTTTACTGATCTAAAAACCCCCTGTACTCTATTTATCCCTCAGTATTAATACCCTGTATTAGCTGCGAGGGCTGCTACAACAACACACCATGGATTGGGTAAACAAAAGAAATTTATTTTCTCAGTTCTGGGTTCTAGAAGCCTATGGTCAAGGTGTTGTTCGGTTTTGTTTCTTCTGAGGCACCTCTTCCTGCAGATGGCCACCTTTGCACTGCGTCGCCACATGGCTACTGTTCAGTCTATGTGTCCCCTATTCTGTCTTCCTGATTGTTGATTCCCTCTAGTGTATTTTACATCTGGGTGCATTCTTCAGCTCTGATTGGTTCTTTCTTATTGTTGCGAACCCCTTGATGTTCTTACTGTGTTCCTCCATTCTTTTTCTGGACTCATTGAGCATGTTTATGACCATGAGTTTGAACTCCTTATCAGGTAAATGTTTTTCTCCATTTCTTTAAGGATTTTTTTTTTTCAGAGATTATATCTTGTTCTTTGGTTTGGAGCATATTCCACTGCCTCCTCATTTTGTCTGACTTTCTGCATTTGCTTCTGTCTATTAGACGGAATAGCTACCTCTCCTTGTCTTGAAGGAATGGTCTTGGATAGGAGTGCCTCCTGTGTAGACTGCAGTTGCCTGGTGGCTTTGGCAGACTGGCTGGAGCAGGACTAAGTGTGGGCTGGGAGGATGCCGGTGCATGCTGAATCTGGGCCACTGTGGATGACAGCTAGAGCTGGAGCAGGCATCAGCAGAGGAATCCTGGGGCACTCTGGGCCAGGGCCACCCTAGCAAGGTGCTTAGAGCTAGAGCAGGCACATGGCAGAGGATCCCAGGGCATGCTATGCTGGGCCACCCTGGCGGGACAGCTCAAGGCAGAGCAAGTGCAAGCCAATGGGTTCCTGGGGCACACCACTCCCCGGCCACCTTTCTGGTCCGGTTAGGTCTACCACAGGCTGGTGTAGCCCCAGTCTGGAGCCACTTTGGCAGGATGGCTGGAGCCAAGGTGGTTACAGGCAGTGGGGCCATGTATAAGCCATACCTGGGCCACTTTGTGGGGACTGCTGGAGCTGGTGTGGGCCAGGGTCCCAAGATGTGCTGGGGTGGCCCTTGCAGGCTGTCCAGTGTACCTGGATCCTGCTCCTGGCTCTGACATCAAGGTAGAGGGAATATAAAACATGGCCCTTGCCAATACATCTGACCCTGGAAAGAGTTCCAGGAATTCCCTGCCCACTTTCTGACTGCTCTAGGGTTAGCAAATAGATTCCAAAACTGCCACCCTGGACCTGCCTCATCTAGGAATTCCATACCTATTGAATAGCATATTTCCATTTTCCTGTCTACCTAGCCCTTGATAATAACCATTCTAATTTCTCTTTCTATGAGTTCCATTACTTTAGATACTTCATGTAAGTGGAATCATGCAGTATTTGTTCTATTTTTTGAAATTGGCATATTTCACGTAGCATAATGTTTTCAAGTTTCAATCACATTGTAGCATTTGACAGTATTTCCTTCTTTCTTAAGTCTGCATGATATTCCATTGTATGTATATATCATATTTTTATAATCAATTCATCCATTCTTAAACATTTAAGCTGTTTCTATATCTTGGCTATGCATGATTAATGCTGCAATGAACACGTGTGTGCACATCTGTCTGAGATCCTGGTTTCTATCATTTTGGATATACCCAGATATGGGATTGTTGGATCATATTGTAGTTGCCTTTTTAACTTTTGAAGGAAACCTCATACTATTTTCCACAGTGGTGTTATCATTTTATGATCTCTACATCATGTGCATAAGGGTTCCAGTTTTTCCACATCCTTGCCAACCCACTCGTTAATTTCTGTGGGTTTTGGGATATTTGTGTGTGTGTTTATTGCAGTCATCTTAATGGGTGTGAGGTGATATCTCATTGTGGTTTGAATTTAATTTTCTTGATTAGTGATGTTGAGCATCTTTTAGTATGCTGGTTGTCCATCCGTATATGTTCTCCAGAGAAATGTCTATTGAAGCCCTTTGCCCATTTTTTTAATTGGGTCATATTTTGTTGGTGTTACTGAGTTTTAGGAGTTCTTTATATGTATGGCTATTAACCTGTTATCTTTATATAGTTTGCAAATATTTTCTTCTATCCTATACATTGCATTTTAAGTCTGCTGATTGTGTACTTTGATGCACAGTCATTTTTAAGTTTGATGCTATTCCAACTGTTTCACTTTGTTGCTTGTGCTTTGGTTTCCATATCCAGGAAGTCATTTCCTATTCCAATATCATGAAACTTTCCCCTTGTATTTTCTTTTAAGAGTTTTGAACTTTCAGTACTTATGTTTACATCTTTAATCCATTTTGAAGGTTTTTTTGCATATGGTGTAAGACAAAATTTGAATTTCATTCATTTACACGTGGATATCTAATTTTCCCATAACTTCTGTTACTGTAGAGTAGACCATTTGTTGAAGAGCCCACTGAGTGGTTATAGTACTTGTGTTGAAGGTCATTTGATCATATATGTAAATGTTTACTCTGGTCTCTCTATTCTGATCCATTAACTATATATGTGTCTTACACCAAACCATGCTGTTTAGATTGTGGTAGCTTTACAATATTTTGAATTCAGGAAACATAAGGTCTTTAGCATGGCCATTCCCTGTCAAGACTGTTCTGGCTATCCTGGGTTCTTTGAGATCTTCTTCTATTTTAGGAGAATTTTTTTTTCTATTTCTGCATATGATGAAAGAAAAGATAGATAGATTGTATTGCCTTCATTATTTTTCTTAGTTCAAATGAAATGTATTCATATTCATAGCATGAAATGTGATTTCCTATTTTGGTGTATGAATGCTGAAATGCTCCTGCATCACTTGTTAAATGGTTTCCCAACACACATTAACTGTACCACTTGCATATTTTGCCTTTGTGACCAACCACCTCGCACACGTGGCACAGTCTTTCTTTAGATCATGTTAGTTAATATATTCTAACTGGCTCCTATTCGATTTCAATAAGTTATTTTCAAACTTTGGCATGTATCAGAATTAACTGGAGAACTTATTAAATCAACTAGGGCATACTAGCCTTAGAAATTCTAATTCAGTGTGGATATTCATTATCTGTTGCTGCATAACACATTACCTCAAAACCTAAAAGCTTAAAAGAACAAGCATTTGTTTTCTTACATGATCTTTGTAGGTCAAGAACTCAGGAGTAGTTGGTTTGGTGTTTATATCCCTCATGAGATTGTAGTCAAGCTGTTGACTGGAGCTACAGTCATCTAACATGGACTGGAGAACATGTTTGCAAGATTGTTCACTCACATTGCTGTTGGCAGCAATTCTCAGCATTTTGCCAAATGTGCCCTTCCGTTGGTAGATTGAATGTCCTCATGACAGACATGATAGCTGGCATTCCTCCAAGAAAGCAATCCAAAAGAAAGCAAAAAGAAAACTGTGGAGCCTTTTACTACCTATTCCATAAAGTCACACATTATCACTTATGCTTTTGGTATGTTTGTTAGAGGCATGCCATAACATTGGCCCATAATGCCACACTTCAGTTATCTCTTTAATGGGCAGTCTTTAATCCCACTTTCTCTAGTTGGTATAGTCACGGTGAATTGTCTAATGTTTCTTAAATCTACATCCTCTTCTTTATTCGCATTACCCCATTGTGATCAGTTTCTTTTTCTTTTTTTTCAAGTTAATTTATTTTATTAATTTAATTTTTTAATAATTTATTTTGGTATCATTAATCTACAATTACATGTGCAATATAATGGTGATTAAACTACCCCCTTCATCATGTCACCCCCACCAAGGCCATTAAAATCACTGTCCATCAGTGTAGTGAGATGCTATAGAATCACTACTTGTCTTCTCTGAGCTGTACAGTCCTCCCTGTGCCCCAGCAACATTACATCTGCTAATTGTAATGCCCCTTTTTCCGCTTATCCCTCCCTTCCCACGTATCTTCCCCAGTTCCTTTCCCTTTGGTGACTATTAGTCTGTTTTTCGGTTCTGTGAGTCTGCTGTTTTGTTCCTTCAGTTTTTTTTCTTTGTTCTTATACTCCACATATGAGTGAAATCATTTGATACTTGTCTTTTTCGGCTTGGCTTATTTCACTGAGCATAATACCCTCTAGCTCCATCAATGTTGTTGCAAATGGTAGGATTTGTTTTCCTCTTATGGCTGAATAATATTCCATTGTGTATATGTACCACATCTTCTTAATCCACTCATCTACTGATGGACACTTAGGTTGCTTGCATCTCTTGGCTATTATAAATAGTGCTGCAATAAACATAGGGGTGCATCTGTCTTTTTGAAGCTGGGCTGCTGCATTCTTAGGATAAATTCCTAGGAGTGGAATTCCTGGGTCAAATGGTATTTCTATTTTGAGTTTTTTGAGGAACCTCAATACTGCTTTCCACAATGGTTGAACTAATATGCATTCCCACCAGCAGTGTAGGAGGGTTCCCTTTTCTCCCCTCCTGGCCAACATTTGTTGTTGTTTGTGTTTTGGATGTTGGCCATCCTCACTGGTGTGAGGTGATATCTCATTGTGGTTTTAATCTGCATTTCTCTGATGATTAGCGATGTGGAGCATCTTTTCATGTGCCTGTTAGCCATCTGAATTTCTTCTTTAGAGAAGTGTCTATTCATATTTTCTTCCCATTTCTTAATTGGATTATTTGCTTATTGTTTGTTAAGATGAATGAGTTCTTTATATATATTGGATATCAACCCTTTATCAGATACGTGATTTATGAATATATTTTCAAATACTGTAGGATGTCTTTTTGTCCTACTGATGGTGTCCTTTGCTTTACAGAAGCTTTTCAACTTGATATAGTCTCAGTTGTTTATTTTCGCTTTTGTTTCCCTTGCCCAGGGAGATATGTTCATGAAGAAGTTGCTCATGGTTATGTCCAAGAGATTTTTGTCTTTGTTTTTTTTTGAGTTTTATGGTTTCACGACTTACATTCAGGTCTTTGATCCACCTTGAGTTTACCTTAGTTTATGAGGCTAGACAGCAGTCTAGTTTCATTTCTTACATGTAGCTGTCCAGTTTTTCCAACACCAGCTGCTGAAGAGGCTGTCATCTTCCCATTGTATATCCAAGGCTCCTTTATCAAATATTAATTGACTGTAAATGTTTGGGTTAATGTTTGGATTTTCTATTCCATACCACTGGTCTGTGGGTTTGTTTTTGTGCCAATACCTAATTGTCCTGATTATTGTGACTTTATAGTAGAGCTTGTAGTCAGCGAACATAATTCCCCCTGTTTTATTCCTCCTTCTCAGGATTACTTTGGCTATTCGGGGTCTTTTTTGGTTCCATATGAATTTTAGAATTACTTGTTCCAATTCATTGAAGAAAGCTGTTGGTAGCTTGATAGGAATTGCGTTGAATCTGTAGATTGCTTTAGGTAGTATAGCCATTTTGACAATATTTATTCTTCCTAGCCAAGAGCATGGGATGCATTTCCATTTGTTAGTGTCCTCTTTAATTTCTCCTAGGAGTGTCTTGTAGTTTTCAGAGTACAGGTCTTTCACTTCCTTTGTTAGGTTTATTCGTAGGTATTTTATTCATTTTGATGCAATTGTGAATGGAAATGTTTTTCTGATTTCTCTTTCTGTTAGTTCATCGTTAGTGTATAGGAAAGAAACAGATTTCTGTGTGTTAATTTTGTATCCTGTAACTTTGCTGAATTCAGGTATTAGTTCTAGTAGTTTTGGACTGGAGTCTTTAGGGTTTTTATGCACAATATCATGTCAGCTGCAAACAGTGACAATTTGACTTCTTCTTTACCAATCTGCATGCCTTGTATTTCTTTCTTTTGTCTGATTGCCATGGTTAGGACCTCCAGTACTATGTTAAATAATAGTGGAGAGAGTGAGCATCCCTGTCTTGTTCCCGATCTTAGATGAGAAGATTTCAGCTTCTCACTGTTAAGTATGATGTTAGCTGTGGGTTTTTCATATATAGCCGTTATGAAGTTGAGGTACTTGCCCTCTGTACCCATTCTGTTGAGAGTTTTACTCATGAATGGATGCTGAATTTTGTCAAATGCTTTTTCAGCATCTATGGAGATGATCATGTGGTTTTTGTTCTTCTTTTTATTGGTGTGGTGGATGATGTTGATGGATTTTCAAATGTTGTACCATCCTTGCATCCCTGGGATGAATCCCACTTGATCGTGGTGTATGATCCTCTTGATGTATTTTTGAATTCGGTTTGCTAATATGTTGTTCAGTATTTTTGCATATATGTTCATCAGGAATATTGGTCTGTAATTTTCTTTTTTGGTGAGGTCTTTCCACGGTCTTTCCCCAGAGTGATGCTGGTTTCATATAACGAGTTTGGAAATATTCCCTCCTCTTCTATTTTTTTGGAAAACTTTAAGGAGAATGGGTGTTATTTCTTCTCTATATGTCTGATAGAATTCAGAGGTGAATCCATCATGTCCTGGGGTTTTGTTCTTGGGTAGTTTTTTGATTACCACTTCAATTACTTTGCTGGTGATTGGTCTGTTTAGTTTTTCTGTTTCTTACTTGGTCAGTCGTGCAAGGCTGTATATTTCTATTTAGTTGTCCATTTCTTCTAGGTTTTCCAGCTTGTTAGCATATAGATGCTCATAATATTCTCTTAAAATTCTTTGTATTTCTGTGGGATCTGTCGTTATTTTTCCTTTCTCATTTGTGATTCTGTTTATGTGTGTAGATTCTCTTTTTCTCTTAATGAGTCTTGCTAGGGGTTTATCTATTTTGTTTATTTTTTCAAAGAACCAGCTCTTGGTTTGTTTGATTTTTTCTTTTCTTTCTTTTTTTTTACAATTTATTTTATTTTAGTATCATTATCCTACAATTAAATGAGCAATATTGTGATGATTAAACTACCCCCTTCATCAGGTCCCCCCCACCAAATCTATTACAGTCACTGTCCATCAGTGTAGTGAGATGAGAATCACTACTTGTCTTCTCTGAGCTGTACAGTCCTCCCCGTGCCCCCCCACCCTATGTCTGCTAATCGTAATGCCCCTTTTACCTTCTTATCCCTCCCTTCCCGCCCTTCTTCCCCAGTCCCTTTCCCTTTGGTAACTATTAGTCCGTTCTTGGGTTCTGTGAGTCTGCTGCTGTTTTGTTCCTCCAGTTTTTTTTCTTTGTTCTTATACTCCACATATGAGTGAGATTATTTGATACTTGTCTTTTTTGGCCTGGCTTATTTCACTGAGCATAATACCCTCCAGCTCCATCCATGTTGTTGCAAATGGTAGGATTTGTTTTTTCTTATGGCTGAGTAATATTCCATTGTGTATATGTACCACATCTTCTTAATCCATTCATCTACTGATGGGCACTTAGTAGAACAAAAAGACATCCTACAATATGGGAAAATATATTCATAAATGATGTATCTGATAAGGGGTTGACATCCAAAATATACAAAGAACTCACGCATCTTTACAAACAAAAAGCATATAACCCAATTAAGAAATGGGCACAGGATATGAATAGACACTTCTCTAAAGAAGAAATTCAGATGGCCAACAGGCACATGAAAAAATGCTCCACATCGCTAATCATCAGAGAAATGCAGGTTAAAACCACAATGAGATATCACCTCACACCAGTGAACATCCAAAACACAAACAACAACAAATGTTGGCGAGGATGTGGAGAGAGGGGGACCCTCCTACACTGCTGGTGGGAATGCAAATTAGTTCAACCATTGTGGAAAGCAGTATGGAGTTTCCTCAAAAAACTCAAAATAGAAATACCATTTGACCCAGGAATCCCACTCCTAGGTATTTACCCCAAGAATGCAGCAACCCAGTTTCAAAAAGACAGATGCACCCCTATGTTTATTGCAGCACTATTTACAATAGCCATGAAATGGAAGCAACCTTCTCAATTTCATATATTTCTTCTCCTATCTTTATTATGTCCCTCCTTCTGGTGACTTTGGGCCTCATTTGTTCTTCCTTTTCCAATTTCAGTAATTGTGTCTTTAGACTGTTTATCTGGAAATGTTCTTCTTTCTTTGAATAGGACTGGATTGCAATATACTTTCCTCGTAGAACTGCCTTTGCTGCTTCCCACAGAAGTTGGGGCGTTGTGTTGTTGTTGTCATTTGTCTCCATATATTCTTTGATTTCTGTTTTGATTTGGTCGTTAACCCATTTGATTAATAACGAGAATGTTGTTAAGTCTCCATGTGTTTGTGAGCCTTTTTGATTTCTTTCTAAAATTTATTTCTAGTTTTATACCTTTGTGATCTGAGAAGTTGGTTGATATAATTTCAATATTTTTGAATTTATTGAGGTTCTTTTTGTGGCCTAGTACGTGTTCTATTCTGGAAAATGTTCCATGTGCACTTGAGAAGAATGTGTATCCTGCTGTTTTTGGGTGTAGAGTTCTGTAGATGTCTGTTAGGTCCATCTGTTCTAGTGTGTTGTTCAGTGCTCTGTGTCTTTACTTATCCTCTGTCTGCTTGATCTCTCCTTTGGAGTGATTGGTGTGTTGAAGTCTCCAAAATGAATGCATTGCTGTCTATTTCCTCCTTCAATTATGTTAGTGTTTGTTTCACATATGCTGGCGCTCCTGTGTTGGGTGCATACATATTTTAAATGGTTATATCTTCTTGTTGGACTGACCCCTTTATCATTATATAATGTCCTTCTTTATCTCTTGCTTCTTTCTTCGTTTTGAAGTCTATTTTATCTGATACAAGTACTGCAAAACCTACTTTTTTCTCTTTGTTGTTTGCATGAAATATCTTTTTCCATCCTTTCACTTTTCATCTGTGTATATCTTTGGGGTTGGGGTGAGTCTCTTGTAAGGAGCATATAGATGGGTCTTGCTTTTTTATCCACTCTGTTACTCTCTGTCTTTTGATTGGTGCATTCAGTCCATTTACATTTTGGGTGATTATTAATAGATATGTACTTTTTCCACTGCTGGCTTTATATTTGTGGTTACCAAAGGTTCAAGGGTTGCTTCTTTACTATCTTAAGAATCTAACTTAACTTTCTTGTTATTGTGGACACCATCTGATATTTCTTTATCTCTCCCTTCCTATTCTTCCTCCTCCTTTCTTTATATATTAGGTGTTTTATTCTTTGCCTTTAGTTAGTATTTGGATGGTCTGATTTTTTTGCTATGATTTTATTTTCTCTGGTGACATCTTTTGAGCCTTAGGGGTGCTTCCCTCTAGAACAGTCTGTTTAAGATATCCTGTAGTGGTGGTTTATGAGAGGCAAACTCTCTCAACTTTCGTTTGTCTGGAAATTGTTTAATCCCTCCATCATATTTAAATGATAATCGTGCTGGATACAATATTCTTGGTTCGAGGCCCTTCTGTTTCATTACGTTCAATATATCATGTCATTCTCTACTGGCCTGTAAGGTTTCTGTTGAGAAGTCTGACGACAGTCTGATGGGTTTTCCTTTGTAGGTGATCTTTTTTCTCACTCTAGCTGCCTTTAATACTCTGTCTTTATGTTTGATCTTTGCCATTTTAATTATTATGTGTCTTGGTGTTGTCTTCCTTGGGTCCCTTGTGTTGGGAGATCTGTGGGTTTCCGTGGACTGTGAGACTATTTCCTTCCCCCACGTGGTAAAATTTTCAGAAATTATTTCTTCAAAGACACTTTCTATCTCTTTTTCTCTCTCTTCTTCCTCTGGTACTCCTATAATGCGAATATTGTTCCGTTTGGATTGGTCACACAGTTCTCTTAGTATTCTTTCAATCCTAGAGATCCTTTTATCTCTCTTTGCCTCAGCTTCTCTGTATTCCTGTTCTCTGTTTTCTATTCCATTAACAGTCTCTTGCACGTCATCCAGTCTGCTGTTACGCCTGTCAACTGCTTGTCTGATTTCTGCATAGTATTTCCTCACTTCCCTCACTTCTTCCCTCAGATCTTGCACATTTCTCTGTAGATCCGTCAGCATGGTTATGACTTTTATTCTGAATTCTTTTCAGGAAGACTGTGCATGTCCATCCCTTCAGGTACACTCTCTGTGGTTGTCTGGGTCTGAAGCTTTGTCTGTGCCATATTCCTCTGTGTTTTCATGGCTATAGAAGTGGTTGCTTCTAGTTAACACGTATGTCAGCTGGGCTCTCTATGACCGCCTTGCAGGGTGCTGAGTCCTCTCAGGTGGAGCTGCACGCTATGTGCTTTCCTGTGTATTCTGGTCTCTCTTTTATGAATAGTTGTATTTGCTGTGTTTTCGTGGATAAATATAATGTTCTGAGGAGATTTCTGCCACCCCGCTGACGTTGCCATCTTCTCGGAAGTTCTGTGGTCAGTTTCTTAAATGACTTCTTTGTCTGTAGTTGCTTTTTCCCTTTATTTTGTGACCACACTGCCAAAGATAATTTCTTAAAAATTGCTTTCCCACCTCTAACCAATGACCTAGCAACAATAAGTTTGAAGGTGAAAATTTTATCTTTCGAGTCAACAAACTCTTTCCCTATTCACTATGCTAAGAGACCTTCTCTAAGCTGCAATTCCCTCATCTCCCAAATGAGGATACCAGTGCCGACTTCAAAAGGTTATATTGAGCATTAAATGATATGGTGTTTATAAACAAGTTAGTACAACGCTTGGTAAAAAAGTATTTCCTCTTCTCTTCCTTTACAATTCAAAGACAGCGTATGTTAAATGAATTCGGGAAAAAAAAGCAAAAGAAAAAAAGGAGAAATACATTACTTTAAAATCTCAATGCAAGGTAACCCATGAGGTATAATCACAAAATTGAGCTAAACAAATTGCTCTCTATGGAAAATAAGAACTTAAATATGCCTGAAAAAGAGTGTGCATATTAATGTAATCAAATACATGTTCCAGAACTCATGGGACAATGGAGATGAACGTTAATCAGGAAGCCATTAATGTCAGTTGATATCAAATTGTTAGGTTTTTAGTGAAAAAATATAGGGGTCCTTAAATATTTTTAAGATAAATTGCTTATATTTTTATTTGTAATCAGAAAAGGAGGTGAAAATCCAAAATCTTTCTAAATAATGTTTAAAATTTGAGTTAATACACAAAAATTTCATAAACATCAAGGAGTTAACATTTTTCATTAAAAAATATACCTGGAAGACCACAGGCGGCCAAGGGGCAAGGCCAGATGCATCCCTATCCTTGGCATCGCAGGCACAGCACACAGACAAGCGGGATGGTGGCTGGCGTAGCAGCAGGCCTGCCATGGCCACCACCAGCACCACAGGCTCCACCCAGCTGTAGCCCCTCAGCAACACCGTGAGGCTTCCCATCAACCAGGGGGCTCTTTGGTCATCATTTCTGGATCATTGCAAACAGATAACTCTGAAGGATTTGTTCTGTTAATTTAAAAGAAGTGACACATCACTTCTGCTTATAACTCCCTGGCTGAGGCTAGCAACACAGGGAGTCAGGAATTCAAGGTCACCTTTGTAGAGTGTCAAATCTTTGTCTGGCTAGGAGCCGTTTGGTTTCAAACTTGCCTACGTTCAAGCAAAACTAGCTCTTTATAGACATGCTGTTGCCACCCTTTGGGACTTTGTCATGCACTTTCTTGCTTTGGATGGTATGCCTTACATTTTCTTGTACAAAGTGGAATTTCGTACTGTATCATGCTCATAATAGGACTGGAGAGCACACACAATTCAGGAGTTTGCAAAGTGTGGTCCAGAGAATCCTGGGAGTCCCATAGATCCTTCTAGGAACTGATTTTGTTTTGTGTTTGCTTTGGGATACCTCACAGTGTGCCAAATTACTAGAGTCTATGTCTTTGATTATGGACAATATTCTGCTAATTTTTCAGGCCCATTGACGATAACTATGCAGAAGATCACTAGTTTCGCTTATGAAATTCATGATGGGATGTTTCAAAAGGATGAAGAATTGTCTCCATCACAGAGAGGTTTAGCTGTAAGGTGCATGCTAAGCCTACTGGAGTATTTAAGTTACAACTGTAACTTCATGGGTATCCTGGCAGGTCCACTCTCTCTTACAAAGACTACATTACTTTCATCAAAGGCAGATCATATCACAGGACACAATCAGGTGAAAATGGAAAATAAGAAATACAGTATGAAAGAACAGAGCCATCTCCAAGTATGGCAGTCACTCAGAAGCTCTTAGTCTGTGGACTTTCCTTATTATTCCACTTGACCATCTCTAAAACACTACCTGTAGAGTATAACTTTGATAAGCATTTTCAAGCTACAACTTCCTGGCTGACCAAGATTATCTACTTGTATGTCTCTGTCTTAGCTGCCAGACCCAAATACTATTTTGCGTGGACATTACCTGATGCTATTACTAATGCTGCGGGCTTTGCTTCAGAGGATATGACAAAAATGGAGCAGCTCGTTGGGACCTGATTTCCAATTTGAGAATTCAGCAAATAGAGATTTCAACAAGTTTCAACATGTTTCTTGATAATTGGAATATTCAGACAGCTCTTTGGCTCAGAAGGGTGTGTTACAAGTGAGCCCCCTTGAGCCAAACCATCCAGACATTCATTCTGTCAGCCATTTGGCATGGGGTGTACCCAGGGAACTACCTGACATTTCTGATTGGAGTGATGATGACATTAGCAGCTTGAGACATGAGAAATAACTTTAGACGTTATTTGATTGAACCTCCCCACCTTAAGTTATTGTATGATGTTAGAACATGGATAGTAACTCAAATAGCAATAAGTAACACAGTTGTGCCATTTGTACTTCTTTCTATAAAACCACCATTCATGTTCTAGAGCTCCTGGAATTACTGCCTTCACATCGTTGGTATCTTACTATTACTACTGCTGCCGGTAAAAGAAAATAACCCAAAGAGGAAAGAATACACATGAAAATATTCAGCTGCCAAGATCCAAAAGTTTGATGAAGGAGAGAATTCTTGGGGACAGAATAATTTATCCACAGCAACAATGTTTGAAATCAGAATCAAGAAATAGCCTGTAGACATTCATCCTTAAAGTAATGATGGGGAAAACAAAAAAAGAACAAACAAAAAAATATATATTGGCAAGGAAAATAAAACATCACAATTTCACTAGTGCAAAGTGTTCTTCGGTAGGTTTTAAGATAACAGTTATGTTCTTTAAAGTTGATTTCTTCCTTTCTTCATTGTGAATAATTATGTAAAATATGTTGAATTGCAAGATCCAAGAAAGCAGATTATGCACAATTTCAGAAGAAAGAAAAACATAAAGAGGGAGCAGACCAAACTAGTTGAAGTATGGTAATAACCTATTATTTGTGTCTTGCCAATGGGTTTCTGCCCCAGGCAAGTTCACACTGGTTTCAGTGAGACTGAGGAATGACAATTGAACGTTCTTGTGCTACAAAGGTGTATCACCTGGCTTGTTCACCAGCAATAGGTCAAGCACTAGAATTACTCTGCGTCCAACTGTCTGCAGGTCTGTAACCCTCCTTTGTCTCTGCCTCCACCCAGAGCACTGGGCAGAGCTCTTTATATAGAGACTCAATCAATATTCATTTGTTGCCTACCAGTGTAGAAGCAGTAGCCTTGCAGTAGTAGGCCAGTCACATCACCAAATTGTTTAGATTCAGGTGAGGATCCTGTTCACAGGAACTTCAATATTCCTCCCAGTTTCCTACCTTTTGTCATTTTTCCAAGTTTTGAAAGATTGTTCTGATGGTATAGAATGAATATTCACCTTCACAGAAAGATATCATCAAGTTTTCATTTTAGTCTTAATTTGAAAATGTATTATTTTTTAGTTTTTAAAAATATTTATTTGATATGACCTGGGAAGATGAACATGTCATTTAAATTTTTTTAGTTCTATTTTGTGCTTAATCTAGAAAAGGCTTTATGCATTGATTTGGTAAGGAAATGACTATATACAACACTAATTAATAAGATGCAAGTGATTACACTGCTGCTAAATGGCAATGATATCACTCATCTTACCTGAGTAATAGATATGTTTTTCATGGCTAAATGGAAATGTGTCCTCAAAATAAAAATACAGAAGATAAAGGAATATAAATTATGTTGCCATTGACACAAAAAATTAAATAAATTATATCCCCTTTAAAAAGACATCTACTGAACATATAATATATACCAAGCACTATTTGGCACTTTCTTCATTAATGAAATCATAACAGTAACTCACCAAAGTAGAAATGATTACCTTCAATGCAGTAATAGTAATGAATGCTAATTGGAACCTTACAACATATCAGGAGTATTATTAATCCTTCTCATTCCTAATCAATCCCACTTAACATTCAAAACATACTGATGTAGTTATTATTATTATTTCCATTTTAAAATGTTGGAAAATAGCATATTGTAGTAACTAAAAAGAAGATGAGGAACTGTTTGTGGGGAAGTTGGGGTTCCTATGGCCAGGTTCCTTACTGAACTTAACCACCTGATGATGTAACTGGCCTGTTGCTAGGCTACTGCTTACACACCTTTAGGCAATAAGCTATTATTGCACTATATAGAGAGCTCGGCCCAGTGCTCTGGGTGGAGGCAGAGATGCTAGTGCTTGACCTACCCCCGGGAGAACGAGCTGGGTAATAAATCCTTTCACCACAAAGAACATTTTGCTGTCAATTTCTTTGGTCACATTGAATCCATATCGAACTTGCCTGGGGCTGAAACCCATTGACAAGACAGTTGGCTCAGAAAGAAGGGTTAATTATTGACCAAGGAAAAAGAAAGGCTGCTCTTATCAGAGGGGTGCTTCAGTGGGCTGCCGCTGTGAAGAGGGAGACAGTGGGTCATCCCACAATGGTTATGTGGTCTGAGGTGGCTTGCATCCTAGAGTACTGGGCCCCATCCCAGGACTGGAGACAGGTAGAGGTGATACCTGAGGCAGTATGGATAGCCCTTGGTATAGTAAGTAGGTCTTTTGAGAGACAGAGTTCCCATGAGGCAGCAGGGACTGTGAGTTGGCTGCTCCTCACAGTATTAAAAAAGTCTACATAAGGGAAGGACATGCTCCTGAAAAAGACCCAAGAAATGGTGGCACAAGAATGCGAGCTGCAAACTTCTGTGGTTACCCAAAGAAGGAAGTGGCATTGACGGCAGGATGAGGCAGTGCGAGAGTGCCGAAAGCAAGATGCCCATGAAGAGGTAAAAGATTATGTACAGAACTAGACGGCAGCACTGCCAGGTGCTCTGAAGGAGGAAAAGGCCATCAAGAAAAAGACGAACTCCTGAGGGAAGCACAGGCTGAGGTGGCATGAGAAGGCCAGCCGCGAGCTTTGAGGTGAAGGTAAGAGAGCTGCTGAAAACTGAGCTAGCATTTCTGCGAGGCACAATAGAAAGGGTAAAGGTTGTAGCAGAAGAGCTACTCGGGGGAGGGGAGAGAACTTTGACATCAGTCCCAGAACTAGAGGAGCTGGGGAAGGATGAAGGTATGGTGCTGGAGGCACTGACCCCTCCTGTATTGAAAGTATGCCCAGTGGCTGTAATGAAAATGAAGACCCATCTGCTGAAAGTTCCCCAATGAGAGGAGCACCCCCTCCCCAGGTCATGGAGCACTCTATGCTCCGCCCACATTCTCAGGCTGAGCTGGTGTATTTGGGCTCCTGGTTTAGGCAGAAGGCCTCGGGGTGAATATCAGCTTGGCTCCTGCGTCTGTGGGACTTAGGGGTTGATGGAATTATTCTGTTGGGATCAGAGATGGGAAACCTCGCTTCCCTGACAGTGCAGCCTGCCTTGAGGCAGCAATTACAAAATGCACATCAGACCCCAGGGAGTCACTCCCTCCTTAATTGTCTTATGACTGCTCTTTGTGCTGTGTAGACCAATCAAGGTGATCTACCATCCTCTCCTGTTAGATGGAAGACATATGTTGAGCTCCAACTGATGTTACCAGAGATAGGCATAAGAAATACTATATGTAGTCCAGAGAATTATGGCCCAGATGAAGAGATTTTCACTACTGGGATGAGAAATATTGTGCTTCAAATGGCTCCCACATCCTTCTTTGGTTCTCTAGTGTCCGTTCTCTCCCCTCACTTAGAGCAGCCCATAAGTGAGGTGACACATACAGTATCAGACTTACGAGAAGCTGAAACAAAGAGAACACAAAAAGAAATACAGTCTGATACTCACAAGACGAATTTAAAAGGCCCCATGATGGTTACAAGGACACAGATGTGCATTGATTTAATGCAGGCAGGAGAAGATGGAAGGAAATTATATGGGAGGTCAAATTGGACCTTAATAGAGCTATGCAAACAACTGAAACCAGAGTAGTAGATCCAGCCATTAAGACCAAAGAGGCAGAGGTCAGAAAGAGACGGACAAGTCTGGCCGGTGTGTTTGCAAAATTTCCTATTGGAGAGCTAGTTTCCTCACTTGATCCCACCCAGGAAGATGATTGGGGAGCATGGTTTGACTGAAGGAAAGATCGAGGTATCTGCCCTGAGGCACCTGGGGGGACCAGATGACACATGTTGAAATAGGTATCCATTGGTCCCCAGTGAACAGACAACTTGCCCTGTCTCTGGTGGACACAGGGGATGAATATTCACTGATTCATGGTAACCCTGAGAGGTTCCCCGAGACCCCTGCTTTCATAGATGGATATGAAATTAAGGCTATCAGAGAGAAACAAGCCAAAATCCCTTTGGGAATAGGGCATATACCCTCAAAAGTGTATACTGTGTATATATCTCCTATCACTGAGTATATTTTGGGGATTGATATCCAGCAGGATCTATGGTTGCAGAGCACTGCAAGTAAGTTCAGACTGAGAGTACATTTGGTGAAGGCAGATATGAGGGGCCAAACTCAGCACCCACCCATAGCTTTGCCTGTGCTTTGGTGGGTGACTAACAACAAACAATAAAAACAGGCTGGAAGGCATAAAGATATACGAGAAACTCTCCAGGAATTGCCGAAAGTGGGTATTATAAAGCCAACACATAGTCCTTTCAATTGCCCACTGTGGCCAGTAAAAAGCCAGATGGATCCTGGTATATGACTGTGGACTACAGAGAATTGAATAAAGTCATACCCCCTAGGCATGCTGTAGTCCCCTCTATTTTAGGCCTGATGGATACCCTCAGATATGAACTAGGAACATACCACTATATGGTAGATCTTGCTAATGCCTTCTTTTCCATTGACATTGAGCAGGAAAGTCAGGAACAGTTTGCCTTCACATGGGAAGGACGACAATGGACTTTCACCATCCTCCCACAGGGATACCTCCACAGCCTACCATCTGTCATGGGCTTGTAGCCCAGGACTTGGCTACATGGGAGAAACCACCAATGGTGAGGCTGTACCAGTATTTTGATGATTTCATGCTCATGTCGATTCTTTCAGATCTAGAAGGTGCAGCACCTAGAGTGCTGCGACATCTATAGGAGAAAGGATGGG
The DNA here is from genome assembly GCA_029783875.1 of Phataginus tricuspis. Taxonomy (NCBI): domain Eukaryota; kingdom Metazoa; phylum Chordata; class Mammalia; order Pholidota; family Manidae; genus Phataginus; species Phataginus tricuspis. The sequence goes on from JAQQAC010016209.1 coordinate 69,464,764, forward strand.
CTGTGAACAGCACCAAGGTTCAGCGACCTTGTTTGTCTGTCAAATTCTTGGGGGTCGTCTCATTGGGTAAGGCCAAAGTGATACCAGAAGCAGTTGTAGAAAAAGTTCAGGCCTTTCCTACCCCTAGAACTCTAGTATTGCTACAGGAGTTTTGGGGTATTCTAGGCTACTGGAGAGTGTTTATTGTGCAGTTGGCACAAATTCTGAAGCACTTATACTGGTTGGTATGAAAGAGCGTCAGGTGGACTGGGATGAGACATGTGCATCTGCCTTTACTACAGCAAAATGGGCAGTCGGGGCCGTGCAGACATTGAGTGTGATAGACCCATCAAGGCCCTGTGACCTGTATGTTCATGTGACTGAAGACGGTTATGGCTGTGTTATCTGGCAGTGGCTTGAATGAATTTGACCAACATACTGAATTCTGGTCACAACTCTGGAAAGAGGCAGAGGTACGATTCACTTTCATGGAAAAACAACTGGCTGGTGTTTATCACGCCTTGCTGGCTACAGAACCCATCACTGGAATGGCCCCAATAAAGGTAATGACCACCTATCTCATCTTGGGGTTATTCATCCAAAAGCCTAGGAGTAGTGTGGCACAAATGCCCACACTGGCCATGTGGGGTGGTTACATACAGTAGCATAGTGCCTTCTGTAGTAGCCCCTTGAGTGAAGAAGTCCAATGCTTATTGGGGCCGGTGACATATACTAGTGAAAAGCAGGAAAAACTTGCTTTGGAACCATTAATAGCAGAGAGTCCCTATCGGGAGTGAAGAGCCCCTATGCCCCAAGATGCATGGTACACAGATGACTCCAGCCATGGGCAGCACCCAAAACGGAGGGCCATAGCTTTCCATCCTAAGACAGACAATATGGATAGAAGATGGTGAGAGGAAGAGCAGCCAATGGGCAGAGTTGTGGGCCATGTGGCTTCTGATGAGCCAGGAGCCCTCCCGTATAGTTGTCTTCACTGACAGTTGGGCTCTCTATCAGGGCTTGACCCTGTGGCTCCCAGCCTGGTACCATGCCAACTGGTTGGTTGCTCACTTTGGGGCCAAGAATTATGGAAAGACTTAAGGGCCTGTGGTCTGACTAAAATTATTACAGTATACCATATGACAAATAATTTGCCACTGGCATCCGCAGGAGATGATGAAGCAGATAAATTGGACCAGATACGTTGGTTAGAAGGAAAGCCTGCCTCTCATGTACCCCAATGGTTACATTAGCATTTGTTGCATGCGGGACAAAAGACAACGTAGGCTGTCACCCGTTGGTCGGGCTTGCCTTTGACCTTCAAAGAAGATAGTAGAGCCTGGCAGGAGCGTGTCCTGTGAACTAAAAGGGACTTACACCGAGTTCCACAGCAACATGGGACAATTGCTAAGGGGCCTGTTCCCCTCATCAAGTGGCAGTTAGGCTATGTTGGGTCTCTACCTGTGTCAGAAGGATATCAATATGCCATGACTTGTGTGGACACAGCTACTGGATTTCTGGTTGCTTTTCCTACCTGTTGTGTAGGCCATCAGATGACCAAAAGAGGCCCAGAGCATCTCTTTGCCACCTATGGCCAACCACACGTAATTGAGAGTGATCGAGACACACAGTTACTGGACATACACTGGAAGAATGGGTGTGACAGCTGGGAATCAAATGGAAGTTTCATGTGAAATACAATCCTAGTGCAGCAGGCATGATAGAGGCACAATGGCTTATTAAAATCCGGACTCATGTCAGATACTAGTAGTCTTCATTGATGGTCAGAACGCTTATGGGCCGTGCTACATCATTTGAACGAGAGACGCCGAAATGGAGCCCTGAGCCCCATAGACATGTTAACACATATGGCTGCCTCCCCTATAAAACTACAAGTACAAACTGAGGAAAAATTACTGAAGCCATGGTTTGGCCACAAGAATAATATCTTGCTGCCAGCACCAACTGCACTGAACCCCAGAGACTCCATTGAGTGGACGTGGTCTTGGACTTTTTGACATGTGGACCAACGATGGCTGGCTCTCCTGCCACCTTGGGGACAAGGCCTGGAAGCTGTCCTCCTGCGTATTCCTGGCATAACAGCAGAGTGACCCCCAAAGGTCTCAGATGTATATTCTGAATGGGCAGAAGGTAGGAGCATCTTACTGGGGAGTTTTGTTTTATCATTATGGCCAGTGCATGCACCTTCAGCAGCACTATATATAGGCCCTTCAGTAACCCCCACAGGGAAAGGAGTAAAATTATGGTATACTAGACATGGAAGGGACCCCCTTACTACTACAGTCCTATCACAGGACCATTGTCTTGCAGGCAACCTACCTGATGGACATGATTTGCCTATGTTGGTGTCATTAAAACTTGTGTCATCACCGCTAAGGTCTTTGTGGATTGGAAACTTCCTCTGGCTTGAGGATTATTATAATTTTTGTTAATAAGAACATCCTCTGGCTTGAGGATTATTATAATTTTTGTTAACAAGAACATCCTCTGGCTTGAGGATTATTATTATTTTTGTTACCTGTATCAAAGTCCTGTTGTGTCTTATTTTTTGTCATTATCTGTAAGTTGTTGTTATCCTCCATTGCTGTTGTTGAATCTGGTTATAGTGCTCTTTCTCAAACAGGGACACCTGCAGGAGATTGAAGGCATGTTGATTTTAAGGCAAGAATCCTGAAGGGGTGTCGTGTGGGAAACTTGGGGTTCTTATGGTCAGGATCCTCACTGAACTTAAAAAACCTGATGATGGAACTGGCCTGTTGCTAGGCTACCACTCCCACACCTTTAGGCAATAAGGTATTATTGCACTATATAGAGAGCTCTGCCCAGTGCTGTGGGTGGAGGTAGAGATGCTAGTGCTAGTCCTACTGCCAGGAGAACAAGCCAGGTAATAAACCCTTTCACCCCAAAGAACGTTTTGCTGTCAATTTCTATGGTCACATTGAATCCATAGAAAACTTGCCTGGGGCTGAAACCCATTGGCAAGACAAGATGTTTTCAAAACATTGAGGGATTTTTTTTTCATTTCTAATAACAAAGGCCTTAAGGAGGGTAAAAGAGATGTAGACAAAGCCCCATATTTTAGGGCAAAGGGATTCTAGGGCTAAATTACAGGACAAAATCCACCCAGGGTCTAGCAAATAGTAAACACAAATAAACAAAATTTTTTTGATTTTAGTAATTATAAAAGGAGAGAAATATTCCATTTGTATATCTGTTTTAAAATAATTGATCAACCTGACCTATTTACTGTAATTGCTTTTATATAGAAAAATTTTAGTGACAGATTTGTGGTCATCGTATATGTGATCTTAAAATAAAGCTGTAAACGATGCAAAGGCAATTGAGTCAGTTTGACAGATTCAGGAAGCTAAGGATTAGGTTAGTTGATTTAACTTAGGACACAACACCAATAGAACGAAGGCTGAGCCATAAGGACAAACCAGGTGCTCTTTTTCGTAGAGTATTTTTATCTTGAAAACTAACATGTGTGCCTAATTTGGCTCTCTGTAGATGTTACTAAGTAGCATTTCCAAAGACTGGCTTGGGATTTCTTATCCCGCCAGTATTCCATTGTTCCAAATAAATAATCTCAATAGAAATAGTTTGCCCTCCAAATGCAGTTTGAAGAAAAATTCCTTAGTCCCCTTCCTGTCAGAGTGTTTCAAACCTACCTAAGCATATCGTACATAGAAATTCCTTCACAGCCAATTACCTTACTTAGATGTTTTGTTTTTTCTCCTTTCCAAAGATAACACAGATATGTCAAAATTACAGTTAGTCACAATTCTGTAGTAAGTTCTGAACTTGAAGGAACTGTACACGGAGATACTGAAAACACACTGTGAGTAATATAAAGTCCAGATGCCAAGTTCATGCTCATTTTAACATTTTGGAATTTGGAATGTATTGAGATGGAGAAGATGATAAGTGAACACTACAAAGTCAGAATTTCAAAATGAAATGAGGATCCACAGAGGACCAGTGCACAACCATTGCCTTTAACCGTATGTAAAAGCCTCGAAATTGTATATGTTTTAAAATTTATTTTGTATATAGTTAGATATATAAGTTAACGATTAAGTATATTTTATACATTTTTTTGTTCCTGTGCCATGGGCTGGTACATTATTTTATAATTATATTGGGAGTTTATATAAACAACAAGCAAAAGAATCACATCAGTCATTTTAAAATAGATTTCACTACTGAAAGGACACAACTGACAATTACACTGATGATTCTGATGGAAATAATGGCCAGACCAGGTAAGCAACATCCTATATAGAACAGTGCCTGAATGAAGTATATGTTATACTTTTTAATTCACTGTATTTTATATATCTGCTAAAGTATATTTTCAGAAATTTGAAAACATAACTCACAAATATAAATGAACATTAGTCAAAAATTTTATTTAATACATTGCTTAATGAAAGGACAATTAACATATTCAGACTGGTTCAAAGGAGAACTTAAAGGAAAGACAGAGTTGGTAGAAATACTGATATAAATTTGTCAATGTATGTAAAATGACTTTATATCTTGTAAAACAATGAAATGTAACATGTGGGCTTAATTTTTCCTTCCAACTGGCAATAAAATATACTTTTACTTGACAGAATGCACTTGCATGGCTTAGTTAAAAAATTATCTATATTTCTACCAGTTGTCAAGAAGGTAAATTCTACCTGTACAAAATAGGAAGTAACCTAGTGAATACAAAATCATCAAATTTTAAACTCGTCATTTTTTCAATTTTTTAGTTGAAACATAGATAATACGCTATATATATTGGTTTCTGATGTAAAACATAGTGATTCAACAATTACATATATTACTAAACACTCACCACAATGAGTGTAGTTACCATCTGTCAACATACAAAGAAATCACAATATTACTGACTACAATCCCTATGCTGTACTTTCATTCCTGTGACTAATTTATTTTATGATTTGAAGTTTGTACCTCTTTATCCCCTTCAACTCTTTCACCCACCACCCCAACCCCCTCCCTCTGACAACCACCAGTCTGTTCTCCAAGTATATGAATCTATTTATGTAAAACTTTTACATTAAATAATGCCCAGAGGATTTGCTAGGTAGTTAGGACACCCGGGAATTTATTCTGTCCAGTTTTAAGTATAGGAAAATATTTTTAAACACTTTATTTGCTTAAATTTTATTAGTCTTTTCTATATATCTGTTGATAATATTTCATTATAAATTTGTCTTATATCTCTGTTAATGCTTTGTTAATACTGTTAATTGCTATGGAGTGAATGTTTCTGTCCCTTCAAAATTCATGTTTAAGCCCTAATCCTCAATGTAATGGCATTTAGAGGTGGGACCTTCAGCAGACAATTGGGTTTAGATGAGGTCATAAGGATGGAACTCCCACAATGGGATTAATGGCCTTACAAGAAGAGGAAAAGACCAGAACCCACTGTCTCTATGGGGGGAAGTTGGGGTTCCAATGGCCAGGATCTTCACTGTACTTAAACCACCTGATGATGTAACTGGCTTGTTGCTGGGCTACTGCTTCCACACCTTTAGGCAATAAGCTATAACTGTGCTATATACCGAACTCGGCCCAGTGCTCTGTACAGAGGCAGGGACGATGGTGCTCGACCTACCACTGGGAGAACAAACCTGGTAATAAACCCTTTCTCCCGAAAGAAGAACGTTCTGCTGTAATTTCCTTTGGTTGCATTGAATCCATAGCGAACTTGCCTGGGGCTGAAACCCATTGGCAAAACAATTGGCAAAAGTCAGCAGGGTTCATTGTTGACCAAGGAAAAAGACAAGCTGCCCTTATGGGAGGGGTGCTTCAGCAGGCTACCCCTGTAAATGGGAAACAGTGGATCATCCCCTAATGGGTATGTGGTCTGAGGTGGCTTGCCTCCTAGAGGACTGGGCCCCACCTCAGGGATCGAGGCAAGTGGAGGTGATACCTCAGGCAGGAGGGGATGCCCTTGTTATAGTGAGCAGGTCCTTTGAGAAGCAGAGTGCCTGTGAGGCAGCGGGGACTGTGGGTTGGCTGCTTCTCACAGTATTAAAAAGCCTACACAGGGACTTCCAGGAAGATGGCGACATTAACAGACCAACAGAAAAATTCCTCCCAACATTATATTTATTCACAAAAACACAGAAAATATAACTATCCATAAAAGAGAGACCGGAATATACAGGAAAGTACACAGCGCACAGGTACACCTGTGAGGACTCGGCAGCCGTGAGGCGGATAAGATACGGAGCTGTGACTCGACAGGACCGAGCGCTCCTCCCACCCAGAGCTCTGGCGGTCAGACACACCAGAGAGAGGACTCAGCATCCAGCGAGGCAGGTAAGATACAGAGTCATGACTCAGCGAGACCCGAGCGCTCCTCCACCCCAGGACTCTGGCGGGAGTCCTGGCAAGGCGGGTAAGATACGGAGCCGCGACCTGGCAGGAACGATCACTCCTCCCCCCCAGTGCTTCAGCGGGAGGATAGGATTCAGAGCCAGGAGGGAGTGGAAGACTGTGCCGGACACAGCCTGCGGTGTAGCGGAGATTGGAGATACAGAGGGCACAGGGTCCCAGCTGGGAACGTGCAAGTTGCCCGCGGCAGGCTCCGGGAAGGAAAAAGAAAGGAAAAAAAAAGGGAAGAAAGGACGCGCTTTTTCTCAGCGGTCTTAAAGAGACAGGAGCTGAGTAGAGGGACCGGATAGCCCCGCAAACTGAGCCCAGCAGGCTGGGAGTCCTGGGGAGCTTTGGACCCCTTAGCTGGCAACTTAGAAAGGGTGGCTGCTCTTAAGACCCCCACAGATATCGACAGCTTCCCATTCGTTCCCAACCCACCCAGAGCAATAAAGGGCCTTGCAGAGCAGCGCGGCCATGGCTCTGGAATAGTGGAGCAACAGCGCCACCTACAGCATTCACACAGAACCCACTCTCAGTGGTGGTTTTTTTTTTAGTTATTGCTTTTTCTCCCCTTTCTTTTCCTTTTTTCTTTCCCTTTCTTTCCATTATTATTTCCTTTCTTTTTTTCTTTTCTTCTTCTTTTTTTTTCTTTCTCCTCTTTAAAGTCATAAACAGCCCAGCTAAAGTGAGAAGAAAGAAAAAAAATGGGAAAAAATAAGGAGAAAAACACGCACTTTGCTTCTCAGTGGTCTTAAAGAGACAGGAGTCCAGCAGAGAACCTCATCACAGAGGCACACTCAACCCAGCAGGCTGGGAGTCCTGGGGAGCCTTGGACCCCATAGCGGGTGACTGGGAAGGGTAGCCATATTTAGGACTCCCACATAGCTCAACAACCTCCCATTCATTCTCACCACAGCCACAGCTTAAATGGACGTGCAGAGCGACATGGCCACTGCTGTGGAATAGTGGAGCAATAGCGCTACCTACAGCATTCACACAGATTTTTTTTTATGTGTTGTTGCTTTTTCTTTTTCTTTCCTTTCTTTTCCTTTTTCTCTCTCTCTTGTTACTTTTTTAACTAGTAGTAGTATTTTTTTTCTCTTTGTTTTCTTTTTGTCTTTTCTCACCTTTCTTCTCTTTCCTTTTTAAAGTCATAAAGAGCCCAGTGGACATATGTGACAACTACCAACAAATAATTCTATAGTCATGAGAAGACAGAAGAATATGATACAGACAAAGCTTAAGACAAACAACACCCCAGAGAGAGAATCTGAAGGAATGGACATGCATAGTCTTCCAGAAAAAGCATTCAGAATAAAAGTCATAGCCATGCTGACGGATCTACAGAAAAATGTGCAAGAGCTGAGGGAGGAACTGAGAGAAGTGAGGAAAGACAATTCAGAAATGAGAAAAGCCATTGACGGGCTCAACAGCAGATTGAATCAGGTTCAAGACACGATCAAGGTATTACAAGACAGGGAACAGGAATACAAAGAAACTGAGGCAGAGAGAGATAAAAGGATCTCTAAGAATGAAAGAATATTAAGAGAAATGTGTGACCAATAACAACGGAGCAATATTCGCATTATAGGAGTACCAGAGGAAAAAGAGAGAAAAAGGGATAGAAAGTGTCTTTGAAAAAATAATTGCTGAAAACTTCCCCACGCTGGGGAAGGAAATAGTCTCACAGTCCACGGAAGCTAACAGATCTCCCAATACAAGGGACGCAATGAAGACAACACCAAGACACATAATAATTAAGATGGCAAAGAATAAAGATAAAGACAGAGTATTAAAGGCAGCTAGAGAGAGAAAAAAGATCACCTACAAAGGAAAACCCATCAGACTGTCATCAGACTTCTCAACAGAAACCTTACAGGCCAGAAGAGAATGGCATGATATATTGAACGTAATGAAACAGAAGGGCCTCGAACCAAGAATATTGTATCCAGCACGATTATCATTTAAATATGACAGAGGGATTAAACAATTTCAAGACAAAAGAAAGTTGAGAGAGTTTGCCTCCCATAAACCACCACTAAAGGATATCTTAAACGAACTGCTCTAGAGGGAAACACCCCTAAGGCTAAAAAGATGTCACCAGAGAAAATAAAATCATAGCAAAGAAAGCAGACCATCCAAGTTGTAACTAAAGGCAAAGAATAAAACACCTAATATATAAAGAATGGAGGAGTAAGAATAGGAAGGGAGAGATAAAGAAACATCAGATGGCGTTCACAATAACTTAATAAGAAAGTTGTTAGATTCTCAGATAGTAAAGAAGCAACCCTTGAACCTTTGGTAACCACGAATCTAAAGCCAGCAATGGCAATAAGTACATATCTATCAATAATCACCCTAAATGTAAACGGACTGAATGCACCAATCAAAAGTCACAGAGTAACAGAGTGGATAAAAAAGGAAGACCCATCTATATGCTGCTTACAAAAGACTCATCTCAAACCCAAAGATATACACAGACTAAAAGTCAAGGAATGGAAAAAAATATTTCAAGCAAACAACAAAGAGAAAAAAGCAGGTGTTGCAGTACTTGTATCAGACAAAATACACTTCAAAACGAAGAAAGTAGCAAGAGATAAAGACGGACATTACATAATGATAAAGGGGTCAGTCCAACAAGAAGATATAACCATTATAATATATATGCACCCAACACGGGAGCATCAGCATATGTGAAACAAATACTAACAGAAGTGAAGGAGGAAATAGACAGCAATGCAATTATTCTAGGAGACTTTAACACTCCACTCACTCCAAAGGATAGATCAACCAGGCAGAGGATAATAAAGACACAGAGTCACTGAACAACACACTAGAACAGATGGACTTAACAGATATCTACAGAACTCTGCACCCAAATGCAACAAGATACACATTCTTCTCAAGTGCACATGGAACATTTTCCTGAATAGACCACATACTAGGCCACAAAAAGAACCTCAGTAAATTCAAAAATATTGAAATCCTACAAACCAACTTCTCAGATCACAAAGGTATAAAACTAGAAATAAATTTCAGATAGAAATCAAAAAGGCTCACAAATACATGCAGACTTAACAACATTCTCCTCATGAATCAATGGGTCAATGACCAAATCAAAACAGAAATCAAAGAATATATGGAGACTAATGACAACAACAACACAAAGCCACAACTTCAGTGGGACACAGCAAAGGCAGTTTTAAGAGGAAAGTGCATTGCAATTCAGGCCTATTTAAAGACAGAAGAATATTTCCAAATGAACAGTCTAAAGACACAATTATTTAAATTGGAAAAAGTAGAACAAATGAGGCCCAAAGTTACCAGAAGGAGAGACATAATTAAGATCAGAGAAGAAATAAATAAAATTGAGAAGAATAAAACAATAGGAACAAATCAATGAAAACAAAAGCTAGTTCTTTGAAAAAATAAACAAAATAGATAAACCCCTAGCCAGACTCATTAAGAGAAAAAGAGAATCTACACACATAAACAGAATCACAAATGAGAAAGGAAAAATACCGACAGACCCCAAAGAAATACAAAGAATTATAAGAGAATATTACGAGCATCTATATGCTAACAAGCTGCATAGCCTAGAAGAAATGGACAACTGCTTAGAAAAATACAGCCTTCCAAGACTCACCAAGCAGGAAACAGAAAAGCTAAACAGACCAATTACCGGCAATGAAATTGAATCAGTAATCAAAAAACTACCCAAAAACAAAATCCCAGGACCTGATGGATTCACCTCTGAATTCTACCAGACATATAGAGAAGAATAACACCCATTCTCCTTAAAGTCTTCCAAAAAATAGAAGAGGAGGGAATACTTCCAAACTCTTTCTATGAAGCCAGCATCACTCTAATAGCAAAACTGGGCAAAGACCTAACCAAAAAAGAAAATTACAGACCAATATCCCTGAAGAATGTATATGCAAAAATACTCAACAAAATATTAGCAAACCGAATTCAAAAAGGCATCAAGAGGATCATACACCATGATCAAGTGGGATTCATTAGGGGATGCAAGAATGGTACATTAGAAAATCCATCATCATCATCCATCACATCAATAAAAAGAAGAACAAAAACCACATGATCATCTCCATAGATGCTGAAAAAGCATTTGACAAAATTCAGCATCCATTTATGATTAAATCTCTCAACAGAATGGGCATAGATGGCATGTACCTCAACATCATGAAGCCTATATATGACAAACCCACAGCTAACATCATACTTAATAGCTAGAAGCTGAAAGCTTTTCATCTAAGATCAGGAACAAGACAGGGCTGCCACTCTCTCCACTGTTATTCAACATAGTACTGGAGGTCCTAGCCAAGGCAATCAGACAAGGCAAAGACATACAGGGCATCCACATTGGTAAAGAAGAAGTCAAACTGTCACTATTTGCAGATGACATGATACTGTATATAAAAAACACTAAAGACTCCACTCAAAAACTACTAAAACTAATATCTGAATTCAGCAAAGTTGCAAGATATAAAATTAACACACAGAAATCTGTTGCTTTCCTATACACTAATGATGAGCTAACAGAAAGAGAAATCAGAAAAACAATTCCATTCACAATTGCATCTAAAAGAATAAAATAACTAGGAATAAACCTAACGAAGGAAGTGAAAGACCTATACTCTGAAAACTACAAGACACTCCTAGGAGAAATAAAGGAAGACACTAACAAATGGAAATGCATCCCATGCTCTTGGATAGGAAGAAAAATATTGTCAAAATGTCTGTGCTATCTAAAGCAATCTACAGATTTAAAGCAATCCCTATCAAACTACCAACAGCTTTCTTCAATGAACAGGAACAAATAATTCTAAAATTCATATGGAACCACAAAAGACCCCGAATAGCCAAAGCAATCCTGAGAAGGAGGAATAAAACAGGGGGAATTACGCTCCCTGACTTCAAGCTCTACTACAAAGCCACAGTAATCAAGACAATTTGGTACTGGCACAAAAACAGACCCACAGACCAGTGGAACAGAATAGAAAATCCAAACATTAACCCAAACACCTACAGTCAATAATATTTGATAAAGGAGCCCTGGATATGCAATGGGGAGATTACAGCCTCTTCAGCAGCTGGTGTTGGAAAAACTGGACAGCTACATTTAAGAAAATGAAACTGGACAACTGTCTAACCCCATACACAAAGGGAAACTCAAGGTGGATCAAAGACCTGAATGTAAGTCATGAAACCATAAAACTCTTAGAAAAAAAGCCTAGGCAAAAAACTCTTGGACCTAAACATGAGCGACTTCTTCATGAACATATGCCCCCGGGCAAGGGAAACAAAACAAAAATGAACAAATGGGACTATATCAAGTTGAATAGCTTCTGTACAGCAAAGGACACCATCAGTAGAACAAAAAGACATCCTACATATGGGAAAATATATTCATAAATGACGTATCTGATAAGGGGTTGACATCCAAAATATACAAAGAACTCGCGTACCTTAACAAACAAAAAGCAAATAATCCAATTAAGAAATGGGCAGAGGATATGAATAGACACTTCTCTAAAGAATAAATTCAGGTGGCCAAAAGGCACATGAAAAGGTGCTCCACATCGCTAATCATCAGAGAAACGGAGATTAAAACCACAATGAGATATCACCTCACACCAGTGAGGATGGCCAACATCCAAAACTCAAACAACAACAAATGTTGGTGAGGATGTATAGAAAAGGGAACCCTCCTACACTGCTGGTGGGAATGCAAATTAGTTCAACCATTGTGGAAAGCAATATGGAGGTTCCTCAAAATAGAAATACCATTTGACCCAGGAATCCCACTCCTAGGACTTTACCCTAAGAACGCAGCAGCCCAGTTTCAAAAAGACATATGCACCCCTATGTTTATCACAGCACTATTTACAATAGCCAAGAAATGGAAGCAACCTAAGTGTCCATCAGTAGATGAATGGATTAAGAAGGTGTGGTACATATACACAATGGAATATTACTCAACCCTAAGAAGAAATCAAATCCTACCATTTGCAACAACATGGATGGAGCTGGAGGGTATTATGCTTAGTGAAATAAGATGCTCAGGCTGAAAAATACAAGTACCAAATGATCTCACTCATATGTGGAGTATAAGAACAAAGAACAACAACAACAAAAAAAAACTGAAGGAACAAAACAGCAGCAGACTCACAGAACCCAAGAACGGACTAATAGTTACCAAAGGGAAAGGGACTTGGGAAGAAGGGCGGGAAGGGAGGGATAAGAGGGTAAACGGGGCATTACGATTGGCAGACATACGGTGGGGGGCACGGGGGGGACTGTAAAGCTCAGAGAAGACAAGTATTTGATTCTCATCTCACTACACTGATGGACAGTGACTGTAATAGTTTTGGTGGGGGGACCTGATGATGGGGGTAGTTTAATCATCAAAATATTGCTCATGTAATTGTAGGTTAATGATACTAAAACAAAATAAATTAAAAAAAAAAGCCTACAGAGGAAATGGTGACATCAGAACACGAGCTGCAAACTTCTGTGGATTCCCTGAAGAAAGAGATAGCATTGATACAAGAACACTGGCAGAAAGGTGCCATTGGAGATGAGATGGCAGTGCTGCCTGGTGTTCTGAAGGAGGAAGAGACCATCAAGGAAAAAGATGAACTCCTGAGGGAAGTACAGGTGGAGGTGGTATGAGGACGTCAGCTGCGAAGCATTGAGCTGAAGGTAAGAGACCTTCTGAAGACTGAGGTAGCATTGCTGCAAGGAACAGTAGAAAAGGTAAAGTTTATAGCAAAGGAGGCAATCGGGATTGGGGAGAGAAAGGTGCCATCAGCTCGAGAAATGGAGGAGCTGAGGAAGGATGAAGGGGTGATGCCGGAGGCACTGGTGCCTCCTATATTGAAAGCATGCCCAGTGGTTGTAAAGAAAATAAAGACCCAGCAGCTGAAGGTTCCCCAAGGAGAGGAGGAGCCCCCTCCCCAGGTCATGGAGCACTCTATGGTCCGCCCCTATACTCAGGCTGAGCTGGTGGAGTTGGGCTCCCGGTTTAGGCAGAAGCCCTCAGAGTCAATATCAGCTTGACTCCTGCATCTGTGGGACTTAGGGGTGCATGGAATTGTTCTGTCGTGGTCAGAGATGGGAAAGCTGTCTTCCCTGACAATGCTGCCTGCCAGGAGGCAGGAATTACAAAATGCACATCAGACCCCAGGGAGTGATGCCCTCCTTTATTGGCTCATGGCTGCACTTCGTGCTGTGTTGCCCCATCCGGGTGATCTACCATCCTCTCCTATTAGATGGCAGACATATGCTGAACTCCAACACATGCTACGAGCTCTAGGCATGAGCAATTCCATCCGTAGTCCAGAGAATTATGGCTCAGATGAAGAGATTTTCACTACTGGGATGAGAAATATTGTACTTCAAATGGCTCATATATCCCTCTTTGGGTCTCTAGTGGCTATTCTTTCCCCTCACTTAGGGCATCCCATAATCGGGTGACATGTACAGTAGCAGATTTAGGAGAGGCTGAAGCAACAAGAATTTGGAAAGAGATAAGACCTGTTGCTCACAAGAAGATTTTACAGGGCCCCATGAAGGTTACGAGGACCCAGATATGGGTTGATTTAATACGAGCAGGAGCAGATGGAAGAAAATAAGATGGGAAGTCAAATATGATCTTACTAGAGCTATAGCAACAGCTGAAACCAGAGCAGCAGTTCCAGCCATTCAGACCAAAGAGGCAGAGATCAGAGACAAAGCCATGAGTACAGCCTGTGTGTTTGCAAGACTTCCTGCTGGAAAGTGAGCCAACCTCATTTGACCTCACACAGGAAGGTGATTGAGGAACACGGTTTGACTGAGGAGAAGGTCAAGGTGTCTGCCCTGAGGGACCAGGGGGGGATCAGAGACCACATGTTGAAATAGCTATTCATTGGTTCCCAGGGAACATACAACGTGTCCTGGCTCTGGTGGACACGGGGCTGAATGATCAGTGATTCATGGTAACCCTGAGAGGTTCTCCGGGATCCCCACTATCATAGATGGATACGGGGGGAAGGCTATCAGAGTGAAAAAAGCCTAAAACCCTTTGGTAATATGGCATCTACCCCCAAAAGAGTATACTGTGTATATATGTCCTCTCCATAAGTATATTCTGGGGACTGATATCCTTCAGGGTCTATGGTTGCGGACCACTGCAGGTGAGTTCAGACTGAGTATGTGTGGTGAAGGGAGTTATGTGGGTACATGCCAGGCACCCACCTATAGCTTTGCCTGTACCTCAGTGGGTGACTAATACCAAACAGTACAAACTGCCTGGGGGGCATAAAGAGATTGGGGAAACTCTCCAAGAGCTGGAAAATGTGAGTATTATAATGCCCACTCATAGTTGTTCAATTCCCCAGTGTGGCCATTAAAAAAGCCAGCTGGCTCCTGGACTATGACTGTGGATTACAGAGAACTGGATAAGGTCATACCCCCTATGCATGATCCTGTCCCCTCTATTGCAGGCTTGATGGATACTCTCAGCCATGAACTAGGAACATATCATTATGTGGTAGATCTTGCTAATGCCTTCTTTTCCATTAACATTGAGCAGGAAAGTCAGGAACAGTTTGCCTTCATGTGGGAAGGTTGGCAATGGACTTTAACCATCCTCACACAGGGATACCTATACAACTCCACCATCTGTCATGGACTTGTAACCCAGGACTTGGCTACATGGGAGAAACCGCCAATAGTGTGGCTGTGCCATTATATTGATGATGTCATGCTCACGTCTAATTCTCTTTCAGATCTAGAAGGGGCAGCACCTAGAGTGCTGCGACATCTACAGGAGAAAGGATGGGCTGTGAACAGCACCAACGTTCAGCGACTTTGTTTGTCTGTCAAATTCTTGGGGGTCGTCACATTGGGAAAGGCCAAAGTGACACCAGAAGCAGTTATAGAAAAAGTCCAGGCCTTTCCTACCCCTAGAGCTCTAGTATTGCTACGGGAGTTTTTAGGTATTCTCGGCTACTGGAGGGTGTTTATTGTGCAGTTGGCACAAATTCTGAAGCCCTTATACTGGTTGGTATGAAAGGGGGTCAGATGAGACATGTGCATCTGTCTTTACTACACCAAAATGGGGAGTCAAGGCCGTGCAGACCTTGAGTGTGATAGACCCATCAAGGGCCTGTGAGCTGGACGTTCATGTCACTGAAGACGGTTATGGCTGGGGTCTCTGGCAGCGGCTTGAATGAACAATCCAACCTTTTGGATACTGGTCACAAATCTGGAAAGGGGCAGAGGTATGATACACTTTGATAGAAAAACAACTGGCTCCCATGTATCATGCCTTGCTGGCTACAGAACCCATCACTATAAGGGCCCCGATAAAGGTAATAACCACCTATCTAATTTTAGGGTGGGTAAGAGACTGGACCCAAAAGCCAAGGAGTGGCGTGGCACAAACACCCACACTAGCCAAGTGGGGTGCTTACCTGCATCAGCGTAGTGCCCTTTCTAGTAGCCTCTTGAGTAAAGATCTCTAATGCGTGTTGGGGCCAGTGACATATACTAGTGAAAAGCAGGAAGAACATGATTTTGAACCATTAGTAGCAGAGAGTCCCTAACGGGAGGGAAGAACCCCTATACCCTAAGATGCATGGTACACAGATGGCTCCAGCCATGGGGAGTCCCCGAAATGAACGGCCATAACTTTCCATCCTAAGCCTGAGACAATATGGATGGAAGATCGTGAGAGGAAGAGCAGACAGTGGGCAGAGTTACAGCCCGTGTGGCTTGTGATCAACCAGGAGTCCTCCCCTGTTGTTGTCTGGACTGACAGGTGGGCTGTCTATAGGGGCTTTACCCTGTGGCTCCCAACCTGGTACCATGCCAACAGGGTTGTTTTTCACCGACCCCTTTGGGGGCAAAAATTTTGGCAAAACTTATGGGCCTCTGGTCAGACTAAAATAATTACAGTATACCATGTGACAGGTAATTTACCACTGGCATCCCCAGGAGATGATGAAGAGGATAAATTGGCCCAGATACGTTGGTTTGAAGGAAAGCCTGCCTCTGATGTAGCCCAATGGTTATATCAGCATTTGTTGCATGCCGGGCACAAGACAATGTGGGCTGTAGCCTGTCGGTGGGGCTTGCCTTTGACCTTCGAAGAAGTTAGTAGAGCCCAGCAGAAGTGTGTTGTGTGCTCCAAAAGGGACTTACACCGAGTTCCACAGCAACAATGGACAATAGCTAAGGGGCCTATACTCCTCGTCAGGTGGCAGATGGACTATATTGGGCCTTTGCCTCTGTCATAAGGATATCAGTATGCGATGACCTTTGTGGACAGCTACTGAACTTCTGGTTGCTTTTCCTACCCGTTGTGCAGACTAGCAGATGACCAAAAGAGGCCTGAAGTGTCTCTCTGCTGCCTATGGCCGACCACAGGTAATTGAGAGTGATCAGGGCACCCATTTTACTGGACATAAACTGCAAGAATGGGTGAGACAGCTGGGAATCAAATGGAAGTTTCATGTGGCATACAATCCTACCACAGCAGGCATGATAGAGAGGCACAATGGCTTGTTAAAATCCAGACTAAAGTGTGACACCAATAGTCTGTGGGTATAGTCAGTCCGCTTATGGACAGTGCTATGGCGTTTGAATGAGAGACCCCGAAAGGGAGCCCTGAGCCCTGTAGACATGTTAACACATTTGGCAGCTTCCCTTTTACAACTGTAAGTGCAAACCAAGGAAGAATCACTGAAGCCGAGGCTTGGCCACCAGAATAACATTTTGCTGCCAGCACAAACTGCACTGAATCCCAGCAATTCCATTGAGTGGACATGGCCTTGGACCTTTTGACACATTGAACAATGATGGCTGGCTCTCTTGGCACCTTGGGGACAAGGCCTGGAAGCTGGCCTCCTGTGTATTCCTAGAATAACAGCAGAGTGGCCGCCAAAGGTCACAGTAGTATTTTGTGAACAGCCAGAAGGTAGGAGCATCTTACCGGGGAGTTTTGTTTTATCATTATGGCCAGGGCATGCACCTCCAGTTGCACTATATATAGACCCTTCGGTAATCCCCACACAGAGAGGAGTAAAAGTCTGGTATACTAGACCTGAAAGGGACCCCCTTCCTGCTACAGCCCTATCACAGGACCACTCTCTTGCATGCATCCTACATGATGGGCAAGATTTGCCAATGTTGGTGGCATTAAAGCATGTGTCTTACCATCCCTAAAGTCTTTGTGTATTGGGAACTTCCTCTGGCTTGTGGATTATTATAATTTTCGTTAGTAGGAACCTCCTTTGGCTTGAGGATTATTATATTTTTTGTTACCTGTATCTTAATTTTTTTATCTCTAAGTTGTTTTTAGCCTCTGTTGCTGTGTGAAATCTGATTACAGAGCTCCAGCTTTCTTGCACAGGGACCTTTGTGGAAGATGGAAAGCATGTAGATTGTAAGGTGAGAATCCTGGAGGGGTGGAGTGTGGGGAAGTTGGGGTTCCTATGGCCAGGATCCTCACTCAACTTAAACCACCTGATGATGTAACTGGCCTGTTGCTGGGCTACTGCCTCCACACTTTTAGGCAATAAACAATTACTGTACTGTATAGAGAGCTCAGTCCAGTGCTCTGTGCAGAGGCAGAGATACTAGTGCTCAACCTACCACCAGGTGAACAAGCCTGGTAATAAACCCTTTCACCCCAAAGAACGTTCTGCTGTCAATTTCTTTGGTCGCATTGAATCCATAGCGAACTTGCCTGGGGTGAGGATATAGCACGAAGACTGTCAGTAAAGCAGAAAAAAAGGTTCTTACCAGATATTGAATCTATTGACACCTTGATTGTTGTTTTTCCAGCCTCCATAAATGTGAGAAATAAATATGTGATGTTTAAGCCACCTAGTCTATGGTAATTTGTTGTTGCACTTCTGTGGCTACAAGGTCTCCCCACAGGTGTGTATACATACAGCAGTGCAGACTGGTGATGGGGATGAAGTTGGAGGCATGAAGGTGGACAGATGGGGAATTAGTTGAACATAAGTCCAGTGGTGCAGGCCAGTGACAGAATACAGGCCCTAACCCAAGCCCACAGCAGCTTTGGGAGACTTGGCAAGCAGTGTAGACATCCTTGGATGAATTATCTTGCCACGGGTATGGACATGGATGGGCGTGGAAGTGTACAGCTGGAAGGGCTGGCCCTGAGAGCATGCATGGTGGGGGAGTTAGCTGTGAGGACCTAGTTTATTTATTATCTTGCACTTGCTCAGCTGCAGAGAACTGGGCAGGCTGCCAGTAAGGGTCCTTGGGCTTCAGTGGTGGCTGGGAGGGAGGGAGTGGGCAGGAACTCAGGCAGCTGGCATCAGCAAACATAAATACCTGTGGGGCAAAAACTGTAGAAGTGGTCACTCTCCATTCTCTCCCTATTCCACTGAAGGTAACACTTTCTGGTTTGAGAATTCCCTTTCAGTGCAGGGTAATGCTGGCTTGGAAGAGGCAAAATAACACTTTTCTTCCTTCCCTTTTAGTACAGTTCTTTTGTAGGCTTTTCGTTCCACTGTATCACTGAAGTTTCCTATGTGGACTTCATAGTTCTTTCAGACTTGTTTTTGTTCATGTGAATCTGCCTATATGTTGAACTTTGGGGGAGACTCACGGAGGCTGGGGGTCTCATACTCTGCCATAATTATGACATCACTTGGTTTCTTAATGAAATTTTATTTAACTTTTTCTAAACTTTTTGGATTGTGATTATCTCTTCAGATTTTATGGTGAATATTTCACAACCTGTTATATTTTTGTCTTGTTCTTAGAATTTTTTTGAGTAAAAGAAGACAGCTGTTAAACATGATAAAATGAGTTCTTTAATTTGAAATATAGGAAAAGTGCTTCATAATGGTGGAGAAAACACAGCTCTTAACACTATGTAAACTTGCTTCAATTTTGAAACTTATTTCCAGGGAGAAATAACACTTTAAGAGTGGAAAAGTACTGCTTGGATACTTTATAAATAGGCTTTGTGTAATGCAATTATTAAAACACATAGCTGTCATCTACACTGATGGCATCTGAGACCGATCGTTTACTGATAGAACTACTTTAAACCACAAGGGGTTCAAAACCAGCTTTTTCACTGTTCGTTTTCATGAGACATAAGTAAAGAGCTAAATGGTAGCTATAATTGTAAACTATAAATGTGTTGCAAACTTAATAGTTTACTTCATGAGTGTTAATCCATCAAGGTCAGTGTCTATTCAAACTTAGGAATAATTAGATTCTACAGGGGATTTTAGAAATACAAGGTTATTAATCCTGACCTAAAGTGATGAAACACTATTCCTTCGGTTAATGAAATAGCACAGTACTCCTTTTAGTCACCCCATGTTCTTTCTCTGGCCTTTGAACAGACAGGAAGTGAATTCTATTTGGTTTTTATATACTGCCTTCCCTTCAGTTTAAAATTTTGATAGTGTTTCAACATAGATGCTTTTTCAAACATTGATGCCAATAGCTAGTTGTTATGGTCCAATATTATCTATTGACATACATCAAAGTCCGCTTCAGCATTCATCTAACTTCTAGTGAGTCTATGGTGGTTTTGATAGCAGTCTTTGTCACATCTGTGATATAAAGTAACACAAATTACATGTATAAAATAGGATTCATTAGACTTTAATAAGGGAGAAAATATAAAGCTACTTCTTACAAGGAAAATAGTACTCTGGGAAAATTATTTTTCTTTAGGCCTAGATTAATCCTTTAGTTGTTATACTTAAAAATTGCAATCAATGTTTGTATGCTGCTATTCTTTCTACTGACAATTTCATAAGGTATATAAGGAACAACATGATTTGAAGGTACACTCCACAGTACTTAAGTTATCAAACAATATATAGTCTACATTTTCACGGACTTGATACTAGCTATTTCCTACGGAATAGCAAATCTTTCAAACAAAAACAAAGGTACTTTTCCAGGATAATTTAAGAATATCATCGTATATTGTTAATTGTTTCCTCACTGACCATTATTCGTACAGTGTTCCTGACCCTAGGAGAGGGGAAATCAGAACTTAATTATTATATCAGAGTGAGCTATTTACCTTGGAATAACTCTGTGAGATCCAGTATGAGATGCAATTAATTACAAATTGATGTTTGTGTGCTTTGATGAACTGAATTTATTTAGCCATGACACATTTTTGCTTTCATAAATGGAAAACTAGAAGTATATAATCCTAAGGAATCAAGGCGGGGCCCTAGAAATTTAATAGGATTTTGTACCAAAGCCAAACAGAAGGAACAATATAGCAGTAGCCTCATAGACACTGAGGAATGACTATTGGTTATTAAGGGGGAAGGGTTTGAGATGGTCGCGGTGGGGTAAGGGAGATAAAAGGACACAATAATTCATAATCACAATGTAAGTTGGCCACAGGGACAGTAGTATAGCTTGGAAAATATAGTCTGTGATTCTGTAACGTCTTTTTACATTGATAGATAGTAACTCTACTAAAGTGGTGAGGATTTAACAATATGTGTAACTGTTGAACCACTGTTGTACATTTAAAACCAATATAAAATTGTGTATCAATGATACTTCAATTAAAACAATGAAGTGGTATATATACACAATGGAATATTACTCAGTCATAATAAATAATTAAATCTTGCCATTCAGAACAATAGGGACAAACCTAGAGGTATTATGCTAAGTGAAATAATATACAGAAAGACAAATACCATACAGATACAATAAAAATGAGCAGACATAAACAGACTCATAGATATAGGAAACAAACTGATGTTTATCAGAGTGGGGAGCGATTGTGGGGCAGAAAAAATAAGTGAGGGGGATTAAGAGGTACAATCTTCCAGTTAAAAATTCATGGTAATTTAATATACAGCATAGTGGGGAAGAAGACGTGATAAAAAAAATTGCACCATGTTTCACATTGCAAATCCTAGGAATGTTTTCTTTGTAGTTGTTCAGGGCATCATTTACACAAATTTCTAAGTGTTACTATCTTCACTCATTAGGCTGACTTGTTAAGTCAGACATCAGTTCCACTCACCAATTTTGTGAGAGGGAAGGTAGGCTTTTTTTTTCTTCTACTTGTATAACAGGGTAATGAATTGACATATTATCTGGGATGTTCTTTAGTTGTCTGACTTCACTCTCATTCTGTAATCATCTCCAATTTGGAACAGTACAGTCCCATTCAGGAGTGCAAGAATAAAATCTAACCTTATAAACTCAAAGGCCACTGATGAATCTATAAGAAAGAAACATTTAACAAAGGGTTTGTTAACTTAGAAGCAGGTTTGACTTGGTTCCCCATTAAGACTAAATAAAGATACCATGACCAGGGAGACGGTTGGTGATGAACCAAGATACATATGAATGTGCATTTGGTTGGAGAGGGAGATTGCCTTGTCCCTATCTTCTTCAAATGAGACCTAGGAACCATAGAACCTGTTGACAGGATTAGGGGTACAAGAATGGAAATGATATATACTTTGTTTTCTAGGATAAAGCCTATGAAGATATCAGGCTCCAGCATTATGCTGAAGCAGGTGTAAATGAGATATATTTGTGTAGTATGTCTAGGTGTAAAGGGACTGAAAATCACCTCAGAGTTTCCTGTGGCCATAAATGGGATAGGAATGTGTGCAGAAGTTCCTATGGCCCAATAAATGAGGCATTTAAATTACGTGAGTACCTCTCCATCTGAATTTCTTGTTTGGAGAAGTGTCTGTTCAGATCCTCTGCCCATTTGTTAATTGGATTATTTTCTTTGTGTTTGTTGAGGAATATGAACTCTTTATATATTTTGGATGTCAAGTCTTATCGGATAAGTCATTTATGAATATATTCTCCCATACTGTAGGATTCCATTTTGTTCTACTGATGGTGTCCTTTGCTGTACAGACGCTTTTTAGTATGTTATAGTCCCACTTGTTCATTTTTGCTTTTGTTTCCCTTGCCTAAGGAGATATATTCATGAAAATGTTGCTCATGTTTATATTCAAGAGAGTTTTGCCTGTGTTTTCTTCTAAGAGTTTTATTGTTTTATGACTTACATTCAGATCTTTGATCCATTTCGAGTTTACTTTTGTATATGGAGTTAGTAATCCAGTTTCATCCTCTTGCATGCAGCTGTCCATTTTTACCGACACCAGCTATTGAAGAGGCTGTCATTTCCCCATTGCATATACATGGCTCCTTTATTGTATATTAATTAACCATATATGCTTGGGTTAATATCTGGACTCTCTATTCTTTTCCAGTGGTCTATGGGTCTTTTCTCATGTCAATACCAAATTGCCTTGATTATTGTGGCTTTGTAGTAGCCACCCTATCAAAATACCAACAGCATTCTTCAATGAACTAGAGCAAATTGTTCTAGAATTCATATGGACCTATAAAATACCCCGAATAGCCAAAGCAATCCGGACAAAGTAGAATAAAGCTGGGGGGATTATACTCCCCAACTTAAAGCTCTACTACAAGTCCAGACTTTTGGCGAAATATTATTTTGAGTGTGTTTGTGAGGGTGTCTCTGAATGAAGCCTTCTCATATTAGGGAGGGCAATTTGTTTACTCAGTTTACAAATCAAGGGACTGTAATTAATTCTTGGAGTTTAACATTATTCTAAGACATTAAACTTATTTGCATTTTAAACTATCAATACCATATTACAAAAGCATTATTACAGCAAGAACTTTAATTATTTTACGAAAATAACTAAAGAAGAGGAATTAAAGGGGAACACAGTATTGTGTTTTGATGCACATCCTGCACTAACACTCAGTTTCAGTTACATAATAGGAAAAGGAAGACAAGTCCATTTTGAACAACAAAAATAATTCAAGCTGTTTATCAGAATATGTTTTGTCTGCAAGAGTAAGATACCAGACAGGAAACTGTTAATACTTAGTTCAAGAATTTAGGTAATTTAACAGGGAAGTTTTCATGTTTAGTTTTTGTGTAGGATTAACCTTTAAATTATATAACTGGTGATCCTACAGATTATATGGCATCCGTATTTAGGATAAGAATATAAATAGCATAATTAAAAGACATGTCAAAAATGCCAATCCATTAGAATATGGCTCTCCACATTTCAGGAATATGTTTGAAACTTCAAATTCTGAACAATAACCAGGGTTGGGAAGAAGAAAGAAGATTTATAAGAAATTTTTTGAGAATTCAAGTACTAGAAATTTAAACATTTTAAGGTCTTCATAAAAACTCTAGAAAATACTCTTTATTTAAATGTACCTCAAAACTAAAACTGTAGTGTTAATTTATTTGCTTCTGTTTATGTGTAACTTTCTATTGTTTTCTTTTATATACTTGCCTTTTATTTTTGAATTTTAAATAACTACCAATTTTCTTAGCTTGAAATATTTATCTTTTGACTGGCTTTCACAGAAAGATCCATCTCTTGTGTTGTTCCCTGCTTCAGAAGTTAAAACATTCACTTCCGTCTTTGTATCAGGGGAATATTAGCATTAATGGTAATTTAATATCTTCTGCCTACTTTTTCTTGCCTCCCTACAGAAATCTGTATTTCATGTCACTGCCATTTGAATAAACGCAGCCTTATCCCATACAACTTTCAAAGAATTAACACATGCAAACATATTCATTTATTACAATTCTACTAAAAGAATTGAAAAAGATCTTAAGTTAGTTAAGTTAAAGGATTGAACGGAAAATTGTTTTTAACGAAAATACATGTTTTCACTAGGACATAAGAAGTCCGTTCAATAGAATAGGCTCATTTACTAATTTTGATAGTTATCAAGTTCTTCCAGTTAATATTGTCCATTAATATTGGTTTTTCCTTATAGAACATTTAATTTTCATTAGAAATCATAATTTGTGTGAATTTATACTCTAAAGTTCTAATAGTGTAAAAACATCAGGGAAACTTTATTTTCCTAATACTGTGGATTCTACAAACAAGTATGTACTTGTTTGGCAGAACTTTTTGCAGAATTTCCATTCTCCAGGCTTTGACACTTAGTTAAACCTTTTCAATTTCAAAAATGAGAAACTTGTTTGAGTACAGCTCAATCAGGCAAATACTTTTATATGCTATCGATAGCTGCAAGTCATTTGCAAATTTGAAGTTTATATTGCTTTTTAACTTCATCCCAACATTATAATGTTTACTTTGGAAAGGTTTTATATATATACACGCATATATATTCACAGATGTACAAATAAATACACACACATACATATAAATATGTAAACATGCATGCACATATATATGTATATCAGTAAACAAATCAATAAGTTAGGTATTGTGTTAATATAAGTTAATTTGAAGCAGTTGATTTTACCATTGTGTACTTATGTGCCACTTTCAGGAGCTCTGTGCAGCCCTGGGTATCTCCAAATGACAGAATCCCTAAGCAGTTTGAAGGATGGAGCTTCATTATAAGAGAATCGGAGCAGACTTCAATGACTTGAGTCAGCTGAAGAAAACAAGTTGCACCCAGCAAATTTTCAATAGTATCTTCTTTCAGTTGAAGAACACCTAGATGTTTTGAAAAATTAATGATTATATGCCCCATGAAATAAGGCAAAAATATGCTAACAAGAAATTTTTCAATTCTCTCATTAGGAAAGCTGTCTTTTCTATTGCACAACAACCACTCAGGAAATATATTTTTAGGCCAACATGTGCAAGGGAATCTGTATAAACATTAAGATGGCTGAAGGAAGCCAGACTAGATTATCAAAACAACTGTAGCAAATGAACAGTGAATACTATCATTACAAAGAGTAAACTGTTATTTCTTTACCATCTTGAACCTGCATCTACACCTTATTTAAAGAAACGTCTATATCATGATTCAGGGAGCATTATATTACATTATATAAGGATCTTGGCCAAAGAGGTAGCTGTCATTTCTGTGGAAAAACATTTTGGTAAATTAGAGCATTGAGGTTATATGTCTGTTTTTTTAAATCTTCATTTATTAGCTGATAAGGATGACTTTTCCTAAATATTTTGCCTGTAATTGACAGACACCTGGACTGTCTCAAAAGAAAGAAAATGTTGCTCAGAGTCTGAAAATAAACAAATGCTCATATGGTTACTTTTGTAGGTATAAAAAGCAGGCTCTGTTTAATAATATATGTAAAGACTATCTGTAAAGAATTTTAAAAAATGAGATCAGAGCTATTTAAGCTATTTCCTGTGTACTGATATGCTGCAATAAACACATATTTATTTATATAATAAATAGCTATTTAAGCTATTTCCTTTGATTGACATGGTGTATTATTTTTGGAGGAAGCACTATTGATGAATTATTGCAAATGTTATGTTAGTTTGATAAGCCATATTCCTGTTTGTTTTGACCAAGCAATATAGGTAAGTTAAAAAGTTTGATATTTATATGCATTATATAAATTAAAAACTCTTCTTTTGTAAGTTTACCTTTTAAAATACCTTCATATAGATTTTGTATGGTTGCATAACCATAAATAAAGATTAATACATACTTCGAGTTGATCTATATTTGGTTCAACCTCTAAAATACATTGTAGACAAATCTGGTCCATCAGCACACTTTTCTGTGTTGTTCTTGTCCTGGATTTTGAAGGGAGAGCCCTGCCCATATCTCATGAGACCCAGAGAAGTATGAAATATTCTTAGATTCAGATCTAAAGATTCACCTGCTATAGACATTGAAACTTGGCTTGGTTATTAAGAATATTTATTACTTAATGAATGAAAACATAAAACTCTTATAAAACAACAGCAGAAAAAAAGTTCCTTAATCTTGGAATTATTTCTTGAGTAAGCCACTAAAATACAGACAATGAAAGCTATAATAAACAAGTGAGACATCATTAAACTAAAGAGCTTTTTCATACCATATGAAAAAAATAAATTGAAAGGACAACTTATAGAATGAGAAAAATATTTGCAAACTATACATCTGATAGCAAGTTAATATTCAGAATGTAATAAGGACTCATACAACTTAATAGCACAAAAGAAAATAATTGACTAAAAAATGGACAAAGAACCTGAATGGACATTTTACAAGAAGACATACAAATGATCCAATAAGTACATGAAAAGGCGCAGGGCATCACTAATCATCAGGGAAATGCAAACCAAAACCATGAGACGTCCTCTCTCACCTGTCAGGATGGCTATTGTCAAAAAGAGAGGAGATAACCCATGTTAGTGAAGCTTTGGAGAAAAAGGAACCCTTGTACTGTTGTTGGGAATGTGAAGTGGCACAACCATTATGGAACACAGTATGGAGGTTCCTGAATAAAATTTAAAAAATAGAACTACCATATGATCCAGCAATCCCACTCCTGGGTATATATCCAAAGGAAATCAGTAGATGAATGGATAAATAAGATGTGGAACATATATAAAATGGAATACTATTCAGCCATAAGAAAGAAACAAATCCTACAATGTGCAACAACATAGATGGAGCTCGAGGATATTATGCTCAGTGAAATAAGCCAGGCGGAGAAAGACAAGTACCAAATAATTTTCCTTATTTGTATAGTATAACAAAGAAGTAAAACTGAAGGAACAAAACAGCAACAGACTCACAGACTCCAAGAAGGGACTAGCGGTTACCAAAGGGGAGGGGTTGGAGAGGGCCTGTGGGCTGGGAGGAATAAGGGGATTGAGGGGCATTGAGTGGCACATATGCTGTGGGGGAGATCATGGGGTGGACAGTGTAGCACAGAGAAGGCAAATAGTGATTCTTTGGCATCTTACTATACTGTTGGGGAGTGACTGCAAACGGATA
Organism: Phataginus tricuspis; assembly: GCA_029783875.1. Lineage (NCBI taxonomy): Eukaryota > Metazoa > Chordata > Mammalia > Pholidota > Manidae > Phataginus > Phataginus tricuspis. The sequence goes on from JAQQAC010016209.1 coordinate 69,491,974, forward strand.
TGGGGCGACACAATAACATGGGTGAATGAAGTAACCACATTGTTTATGTGAAACCTTCCTAAGAGTGTTTATCAATACTTTAATAAAGAAAAAATATATATATTAATGTACAGCATGATGTCTACAGATAATAACATGCTATTGGTTATTGTACACTTGAAAGCTGTTTCATACTATATCTTAAGCAATCTCACAATGGAAAAGAGTTAACTATTTGCCATGCATTAATTTTCATGATTTTGGTAAAGGTTCCACAATGTACATGTATATCAAATCATTACATTGTATACTTTTAAGTATCTACACTTTTATTTGTCAAATATTCCTCAATAAAGTTGGCAAGAGTGAATGAATAAAGAAATACTTCTTGGCCCCCAAACTCATCTTGGGTACCTTTGTTTTATAGTTTGGGTAAATATGATATCATTATTTCCAAGGAAGAGACTGACTAAAAACCTAATATGGAATTGGAATATCCAACTTCCCCTCTCATATTTACAAATGAGAATGTACCCACACCATGAGAGAGAGACACATATTTTTGTATCTTTGTGTTAAAATAGCTCTATTCTCTCACAAAAAATTTTATTGCATATTATTTACCTCTTTCTCTTTTATACTACTGAGTTTAAATCCTGATTCTTCCCCTTACTACCTTAAGATCGTTACTTAAGTGGTCTATCCTTTAGTTTTTCACTTGTAGAGTAGGAATAATAGTAATGTGCGTTATACAATGCAGGGTTATTGTGAGGACTGAATCAGCTAATATATACCAAACACCTGTGTAAGCATACTGAACCAAGGAATTAAGTGCAATAGGATCGATTTCTTCCATCTTGGCCTCTTCTTGTCTGGCTTCATGCATATCGCTAGTAAACATCGCAGCAAAGTAATCCGACGTTGCACTGAGAACCATTCTGGAAATAGAAATGTTTCATAGGAACTTAAATTAGTCAATAATCTCATTGAAAAGAATGAAATGCACACAGTAAGTTTGTAACACTGGTAAGTCTGTTTTCTGCATAAATCTTTCACAGTTAATTAAAATGTTATGAAATTAGAAAGGTAAACTGAGTTGATTTTTTTATAGGGTTTGTGCTGTTTTTCTTGATCAATTTCTCGCTAGCTTGACTTTTCAAAGTATCACACGGGAACAGATCAAATATGCTAATGCTTTTTCAATACAGGAAGATAAACATCTGTTTTCCTTAGTGTCCCAATTTGTAATCAATTCACTGAATTTTGGTTATTCATACCTGGCTGTACTCGCCAAGTGTTCTATCTGCATAAGGATACTTACCGATGGGCTCGGATTCGCATGTTTCCAGCAATGAGTATCACTTCACACAGTTGTTTTTCTTTTAGGTAGTTCCCTATTTTATGGAGAGTTTTCTCTACATGGTTTACAGCATGGAACTCCTCCTCAGATCTGCTGACATCTATTTCTTCAGGATGTTGTGTATCTAATCTAAAAGTGGAGTGAGAGTGAGAATATGTGAGTGCAAATGTCCCGTAAAAATTTAGATGCATCAACTACAAGAAATATATTGTATTACAGTAAAATTAAATTTTGCCCACAGATTTAAATATTTCACTATGATTACTACCCAGCCTTCCATCAAAGTGATGTGTCATGATTAGTATTTATACCTGGAATGGGACCACAAAGGGGTATGGTTTAGCTGCAGGGCTACTGGTAACTGTCAATAGAACATAAACTTCAAAATACCAGCCTTTCTTTGATTTTTATTGGTATCACAGTTATGTCATTAGGCATGAAATTGTAGGCATGATATAAAATATTTTTCAAATTTGAAAGGTATCAAAGTACTCATAACATATCAGAAATATTTCTTGAAGAATCTCAAGCTTAAGAGTTTGGCTACACTCCACATGTCAATTCCATTAATAAAATATACAACTTCCATATTTTGTATCTTTTCTCAGCTTTAACGAGGTATAATTGACATACAACATTGAATAATTTAAGGTGTCCAATATGATGATTTGAAAATGTATATGTTGTCAATGATTACAATAAGGTTGCTAAAACACCCATCACTTTACATAGTTACCATCTTTTGTTGTGTGTGGTAGGAACATTTAAGATATATTCTCTCAGCAATTTTCAAGTGTCCAATACATTATTGTTAAGTATAGTTACCATGTGTACATTAGATCCCCAAAACTTACTCATCTTCTAACTGGAAGTTGTACCCTTTGACTATTTAGGCAAATATGGTAACTGTTGAATTTACAATAATGGAAGCTGTTTATATGTCCTTTCAACATCACACAACAGCAGAATTTAAATACTAACACAAGCACAAAGAGGCTTACAATCAGTAGAAAGTTAAAAATTTTATGGTTGGACGAACACACTTAAATACTTTGTTACCTTTCTTGCTTCCAGCCATCATTTTCCAACCACCCAGTTAAGATTAATTTCAAGTCCCCCCACCCCCAATTCAGCCTGTGTTTTCCTTAATACAATTGGTCCAGGGTGACATTACTCTTTGTTTAGTTCAAATAAATGATTCATCTCTGAATCTTCTTTAGGACTTTAAGTTACTATAGTATATGGATCAACAGGGTAGCATGATATGAATATCCTTAAAATAGTCTGATACAGTATGAGCCTGTTTTCATCTGTTTGGGAAAGGAACAATACCTTGGCACCACAGACTGGGAAGCTTTCAGGTTTCAGTTAACTCACTTGTCCTAATCTTTACTCTGCTCAGGTAATGGTTTGATTTACACTGAAAAAATGAAACATCGAATGTCTAATTGTCTTAGATATCCTCATATATACTCCACCATGTATTGGAATGGGCATATTCTAAAGGAGGAATGTGTTTTTGGAAGATCTGGACAGGAAATAATTTTATTCTGTGAATGTTCTTCATCCTAATTTGGTTAAGGATACAAAAGTATCTTCAATATAATCTTGTTACATAAGGAATGAAGTAAGATTTTTATTTGACATCCTATTTCTGTTTTAATGTAAGCATATATAAGTATGAATTATCTTCTTAGCACTGCTTTTGCTGTATCCAGTATGTTTCAGTATGCAGAGACTTCATTTTCATTGACTCAAGATATTTTCTAATTACACCTGTGATTTCATCTTTGCCATATTGAAGGTTTAAGCGTGTATTGTAATTTCCACATATTTTGGGATTTTCTAATTTTCCTTCTATTAATTTCTATTTTCATGCCATTGTTATCAAGAAAGATACTTTGCATCTTTTAAATCTTTAATGTATTAAGTTTTGCAGTCTAAATATGATCTAATCTTGAGAACATCCCACATGCACTTGAGAAAAATCTATATTTTTCTATTATTTGGTGGATTGTTCTCTGTATGTCTGTTAGGTCAATTAATCTATAGTATTGCTGAAGTCCTCTGTTCCTTGTTGAAGTTATGTCTGATTGGTCTTTGGATTTTTTTGTATTAGAGTGTCAATATTATTGTAGTTCCATCTAATATTATTGTACCTCCATCTAATTCTCCCTTCAATTCTGTCAGTGTTTGTTTCATGTATTTAGGAGATCTGGTGTTTGTTGCTTCTATCTTTGTAATTAGTATATCTTATTGATAAATAACCCTTTCATCAGTATAATTTCCTTTGTCTTTTCTAATAGTTTTTGACTTGTTCTGTTTTGTTTGATATAATATAGCTACTCCTGCTCTTTTTGGTTGCTATTTATATGAAATATATTTTCCATACTTGACTGTTCTTAAACTGAAGTGAATTTCTTTTAGATAGCATAAAAGAATCTATTGAAAAGTCTTTTAAAACTGTGTTCTACCAATCCATGTCCTTTGATTGGAAAGCGTAATCTGTTTATATTTAAAGTAATTACTGATAGGGAAGGACTTAAAACTGCCATTATGTTCTTTGTTTTCTGTATGTGTTATAGTAACTTTTTGTCCCTCATTTACTCCACCACTGCCTTTATTTCTTGCTTATTTGATTTTTTAGTAGTAAAATGTTTTGATTCTTTCCTCATTTCCATTTGTGGTATTTTATAGGTGTTTTCTTCATGATTACCATGGAGATTACATTATAACTAAAAGATTAAACTAAAACACTGTAAAGTCATAACAATCTTATAATCTCATACCAATTTAACTTCAGTCACATAGAAAAACTCTGTTAGGCTCCTTCCTTTTTGTTACAGACACCAAAAATTGGATTTTAATGTATTGCATACCCATAGATTTATAATTATTATCCTTTTGATTTTCAAATACTGTAGAAGAATAAAAGGTAGATTTATGAACCAGTATTGCAATAATACTGTTTCTTATATTTGTCATGCATCTTCCTTTATCTGAGGACATTGTATTTTTGTTTGGCTTTGAGCCACTGTCCACCATCATTTTATTTCAACTTGAAACACTCCTTTTAACATTTCTTCTTGGAGAAATCTAGCCGTAATAAAGTGTCTCAGTGTTTATTTATCTGGAAATATCTTAATTTATCCCCCACTTTTGAAAGACCGTTTTTCCAGATACAGAATTTTTAGCTGATATATTTAAACTACTGAAAGAAAAAAATGTTATTGTCCCAGTGCTTTCTGTCATGCAAAGTTTCTGCTAAGGGAACCACTATTTGATGATTCCTTGTATGGATGAGTTACTCCTTTTTTGCTGCTTTCAAGATGCTTTATCTTTTACTTTTGATGTTTTGATTACAGTTTGTCTAATCTGAATCTCTTGGTTTATCTTACTTCGAGTCATTTAGCTACTTGTATTTTAAATCTATATCTTTATTCAGCTTTGGGTACTTCTCTGCCATTATTTCTTCAAAGAAGCTCTCTGATCCTTGTACTCTCTCTTCTTCTGGGATTTCAGTTATGCATATATTATTCTGTTTGATGTTTCCCTAAGAGCCTCTAAAGATATATTCATTGTTTTTCATTATTTTTTCTTTGCATATCTCAGATTTGATAATTTCATATAATCTGTTCACATATTCTTTATTTTGCTGGTTCAAGTCTGTTGTTGAAGCCTTCTAGTGAACTTTTCAATTCAGAATTATATTTTTCAGCTCCAGAATTTTTGTTTGGCCTTTTTTGTAATTTCAATCTCTTTCTTGATATTCTTATTTTGTTTATATATTTTTTGTTTGTTGTGTTTATTTGGGGGAATTGTTTAACTAAAGGGAAACTCATGCTTTGTTGTTTTGTTACATGGTGTGGGCAAAAAGTATCTGAAAAGTGGTTAATAAGTCCAAAATAAGGAGACATGAATATGTGAAGATTGATTATACTAAGTTGGTTTGAAGCTAGTGAAACTGCTTTTAGGCAGTGATCGCTAAGGCTTTGTGGTTTTCAGTGGATAAGGTAAGGGTAGGTATGATCCTATTCTAGAAAACGTCTTGATTTTTCTTATAGGAATTACATTTGTAATTCTACCCAAGATTTTCTGATTAGATATGAATCTATTTTGATTCAAAATAATAAATTTAAGCTACCAATAAAAAATGAACAACTATACAGTTCTGACTAATAAGTTATGAGATCTGGTGTAATCATTTCCAAGTAATGCAGCCAGATCACTCCTTGAGTATTGGTACAAGCCTTTACAAGATTCCTTTAGGACACATTGTCATTATTAAGGTGCACTTTCCATGTTTCCCAGAATATACTGAATCTGCTATGTCAAGTGTTTCATTCAACATAAGAAGAAAAGTTGATAAGGCTTAAAATAGAACACATTGAATGTTTTAAATGTGAAGAGCTCTACTTTTGTCCAATATGTTTGTAAATCGCCAAGGAAAGCATGCATTTTTTTTTTCTTTTTGGTATCACATAAGGATATTTGTTATGTATAAAAAGACTCATTAGCTCCCTCCTTTCTCAAGCTTTCTTGGTATATCCTTAATGTTGTATTAAAAAATCTGTCTGAAGTTAAGGTTGATGTGTATGCAAAGAGGCATGTCACAGTTCTGCTCATCATAGTGTAAGCATGCTACAAAGTATTTTAAGTCAATATCAAGATCAATCCTAGACCTAGATATATATCTAAATATTATATAGAAAAACATACATTCTCATTTATGCCTCAAATGAAAATTAGAGACTGTAAAAAAGGTATATGTTGTGGAATACAAAACTAAAGCTTTACATATCATCAAACACAGACAAAAGAATATATTTTTAAAATTCTTCTTAGGACAGTTCTTGAAACTGAAGTGGTGCTACCTAGAGTACCCTGTATTCTAAATATTTTTTGGTTTTGCAAGCCAGACACGCTTCTGACATGAATTCTGAAGAACAGGGAGCAATTTGATCCCCAGACCCTGAAGAAGAAGTGCCTTATCTTCTTCTGCACACAAGCCTGCCCTCAATACAAACTCTCTGATGGAGAGGCCTGGCCCCCAAGGGAAGTATACCGTATGATAAGATCATGCAGCTAGATTTCTTAGCCACAAGAAAGGGAAATGATCAAAAGTCCCATATGTACAGGCCTTTTTTGCCCTTAGGGAAAGTAAAGGACTATGCCAAAAAGAGGATTAATTCCAGTCCCTACTACAAACCCTAATTCCTCCCCATTGGTGCTGCTATGCCCACCTTATCCTGATCTAAGTCCACTTGCCAAGAACCCTAAAAGTCAGACCACAGAAGAACTACCACTACAAATATCATTGGCACAATCACTCCACCAGGCTTCCCAGGGGTAAAGGAAAGACAATTATACCCATCGTGATTGCCCTTACAGGAAGTAGACAATGGAGGGTGGGGACCGGCTCGGTTTCATGTCCCCTTCTCCCTCCAAGACCTGAAGAAAATTAAACAGGACATTGGTAAATTTTCAGATGACCCAGAAAAGTACATAGAAGCCTTCCAAGGGCTTACTTTAACTTTTGAACTGACCTGGAAGGATGTTATGCTTATACTAAACCAAACCCTTACCGGAGGGGAGAAAGATAAAGTAATCAGAGGAGCCTTAGAGTTTGGAGATGAATGGTACACTATAAATGCAAGTGACAAATCTCCAGAGGAACTAACCCGGGTCCCCACTGGCTGTCAGGCAGTGCCATTCACTGACCCATAGTGGGGCCATGACACAGATGATGCTGATAAGTGGTACAGGAACCACTTTATACCTTGTATTTTAGAAGGGCTGAGGAGAGCTCAAGTAAAACCTACAAATTACACTAAATTATCAGCCATGATGCAGGAAGGAAAAGAAAGCCCCTCAGCCTTTCTGGAGCGGCTCATGGAGGCACTGGTGAAGCACACTTATATGTCCCCAGAGTCCCCAGAGATCAAACCATTCTCAAGGATAAATTCATCACCCAATCGGCCCCAGATATCACAAGGAAGTTAAAAAATTGGCATTTGGTCCAGAGCAAAATCTGGAAAGCCTCCTGAAGGTCACCACATCAGTTTTCTATAATTGAGACGAGGAGGAAATGAGGGACTGGGACAGGAGAGATAACCGAAATGTAGAGGCATTAGTGATGGCCTTGCACAGAGTCAACTTTGGGCCTCCAAGTTTGGAGAAAGAGAGACCAGCCCAAGGGACCAGGCCCTGGGTGGTTTGTTTCCTTTGTGGCAGAGAGGGGCATTTTAAGTGAGAGTGCCCTAGGGGTAGGTGCTCCAAACCACCCTGCCCACTTGGTCAAGGAGACCACTGGAAGTGAGACTGCCCTCAGAGGCATAAGTAACTGGGGTCAGACTTGCAGCAATGTGGTCAGGACTGAAGGAGCCTGGGGCTGCCCATCCTGGCTCCTGTCACCATCGTACTCCACAGGAGCCCTGGGTGATTCTCTCTGTGGGAGGCCACACCTCCAAATACAGGAGCCGCCTAGTCGATCCTCCTCCATAATCCTGGCCCTCCCTCCTCCCAGTCAACTACTGTTAGAGGCGTATCTGGGAAGCCCATGAGCAAATATTTTACTCAGTCTTTAAGCTGTGATTGGGACTCAGTCCTGTTCTCCCATGCCTTCCTAGTAGTCCCAGAAAGTCCGACACCGCTTCTAGGCCGTGATATACTTTCTAAAGTACAGGCCTCTATACATATGAATACAGAAAGAGATGAGCGATGTCGTCTCTTAGTGGAAGTAGACATTAATCCTGAAGTCTGGGCAATTAATGTAACTATTAGAAGGGCAAAATCAGCCCGACCAGTAGATTCATCTTAAAGACCCTAATCACTTTCCTCATAGGAGGCAGTATCCCTTAAAGCCAGAAGCTCATGAAGGCTTTAAACCAGTTATCAATAACCTAAAAACTCAAGGCCTCTTGATAGCCTGTAATAGTCCTTGCAACACTCCCATATTAGGAGTACCAAAGCCAGATGGAAGCTGGTACCTTGTACAAGATCTACGAGCCATTAGTGAAGCAGTTGTGCCCCTACATCCTGTAGTACCTAATCCCTATACCCTGTTATCCAGGATTCCTGAGGGAGCAGCGTGGTTTACTGTGCTAGACCTGAAGGACGCTTTCTTTTGTATCCCCCTTGCACCTGAATCCCAGTTTCTCTTTGCTTTTGAGGATCCTGTAAACCCCTCAGCTCAATTAACCTGGACAGTTTTTCCCCAGGGATTCAGAGATAGCCCACATCTATTTGGGCAAGTCTTAGCCAAGGACCTGGCCTCATTTGAGTCAAAAGAGGCAGAAATCATCCAATATGTGGATTATATACTTTGCACGACCACACAGGCAGTGTCAGAAAAGTACTCAGAGATTACTGAACTTTCTAGCTGATTGTGGCTATAAGATCTCTTGTCAAAAAGCACAGATCCGTCAGCAGCAAGTAAAATATCTGGGCATTAACCTCTATCAGGTAACTAGAGCCCTGGGGGAAGAGAAAATTCAGCCCATTCTCTGCCACCCATTGCCCTCTACTATCAGGCCCCTCAGGGGATTCTTGGGCATCACTGGGTATTGCAGAATTTGAGTCCCCAGATATGGAGAATTAGCCAGACCCCTCTACCAATTCCTTAAAGGAGCTTCAAGGGAAGGCACCATAAAACTCCAGTGGGAACCTGATGCTATTAAAGCTTTAGAGGGTTTGAAGAAATCCCGACTCCAGGTTCCCGTCTTAAGCCTGCCCACTGGAAACTGGTTTAACCTGTTTGTTACTGAGACATCAGGAGTGGCACTGGGAGTACTAACTCAACCTCGAGGAGATATGCAGCAGCCCGTAGCCTATCTAAGCAAGGAACTAGACCCAGTAGCTAAGGGTTGTCCACACTGTCTGAGATCTGTGGCAGCAGTAGCCCTGCTAGCACCTGAAGCCACAAAACTGACCCTGGGAAGAGACTTGATAGTGGATCCATCACATAACATCACTGGCTTATTGAACACGCGGGGATACCTGTGGTTGTCAGACAGCAGGCTACTAAAATATCAGTCACACGTCCTCGAGGGCCCTGTAACCCAGCTGTGGACATGCTCCACACTAAATCCAGCTACCTTTCTACCTGACTCCATGAGCAAAGAACCTGAGCATGACTGCCAACAGGTCCTTGCCCTAAACTACTCTGCCAGAGAAGACCTAAAAGACACCCCATTAGAGAACCTGGAGCTTGTCCTCTTCACAGATGGCAGCTCTTTTATTTAGCAGGGCCAGCGGAAAGCTGGCTATGCAGTTGTCACTCTGTGAGAGACCATCGAGTGCCAACCACTTCCACCAGGCATGAGTGCCCAGCTGGCAGAATTAATAGCCCCTCACCAGAGCCCTTGAAATAGGGAAAGGAAAGAGAGTCAATATATATACTGACCCTAAGTGAGACAGGGACCATGGGTGTAGTAAGAGCAGGGTGAGGGCTCCAGAAAAAGCAGGGTGGGATATTTACAGTCAGTAATATAACAGTGGGAAAAGAAGTCCCTTTTGAAACTCTGTGTTAAGCATTATGCAAAGTCAAGGTCACACTAATCCTCTAAGAACAAGATATCAGATTAAGAATATAGACATCTTCAGTAAGGTCAGTTAAACGTCAAAAGGCCAGGAGCAACTTGGCCTAGAATGATTCAGTGGTTTTACAAATAGGGAAAGGTATCCCAGCATAACCTGTGACTTTACTGTAAACAACCCTAGCAAGCAGAGAACAACCCAGCCCTCCTTGAGGGCAGGGCAAGTAGTACAAGTCCACACCCCTAAGCCTTTTTTTCATGTTCTTGAAAAATCCTCATTTGCCTATAAAATCCCCTAGACAACGCAGCACACCGGACTCTCTTGTCCCCTCCTGGTGTGAGCTGGGAGCTCTGTCCTATCACTTTATTTCTAAATAAAAGCCTGTACCTTGCTCTCCTACCTTGCCTGTTTGCTAAGCTCATTCTTTGGCTTCGTGAACAAGAACCCCAGCATCATAAGTATGCATACCTATTGCTGCATGCCCATGCAGTCATATGGAAAGAGAGTTTTTAGACTCTAAAGGTTCTCCTATCAAATACCATAATGAAATTAACCAGCTAATACAAGCAGTACATAAGCCTAAAGAGGTAGCAGTTATTCACTGCAGAGGCCCCCAGAAAGGAATAGATGAAGTAACAGAAGGAAGCAAGCGAGCTGATAGAAAAGCCAAATAGGTACCTTGAGAGACTTATACGGCACCTATCCAACCCCCTCTCTTATGGACATGTGTGCCAGCTGCTATTATCCCCAGCTATAGTTAAAAAGAGCTACAAGATGGCCTCTCCAAAGGTGGTTCTCTCGTTTCCTCTTGTTGACTTCAGGCAGAGGATGAGAAAATGTATTTGCCCCGGAGTACAGAATGGAAAGTTCTTAAATCTTTACACAAGACTTTCCATTTAGGTATAGAAAATACCTATTAGATGGCCAAAAGTATTTTTGCAGGCAGTGGTCTATTAAAGACCATAGAGCAAATTACTAAAGCTTGTGAGATCTGTCAAAGAAATAACCCATTAAATAGAAAAGTTGTCCCTCCTGGATTACAGTGAACAGGCAGATACCCAGGGGAGGACTGGCAAATAGATTTTACACATACGCCAAAGGCAAAAAGATTCCAATATCTCCTTGTGTGGATAGATACATTCACAGGATGAGTCGAAGCCTTCCCCTGTAGAACTGAACAAGCTAAGTTAACTCTTACATGAAATTATTCCCCGATTTGGGATGCCCCAGGAATTACAAAGTGACAATGGCCCAGCATTTAAAGCAGCTCTGACCCAAGGAGTGTCCCGAGCCCTGGGTATTCAGTATAATTTACACTGTGCCTGGAGGCCACAATCCTCAGGTAAAGTAGAAAAAACTAATGACATTATTAAAAGAAACCTAAGAAAGCTGTCACAAGAAACTCACTTGCCCTGGCCTGACTTACTCCACTTAGCCATAATAAGAATAAGAATACTCCCCAAATTTCGGAGTTAAGCCCCATTGAAATGCTCTATGGAAGACCTTTCTTAAGGAATGATTTAATCATGGACAGAGAAGTCACAGAGATAATCCGATATGTGACACACCTGGCTAAATTCCAGACACTCCTTCAATATCTAAAAGACAGAACAGAACCCCTGGGGAAGCCCTCTTTGAACCAGTAGATAAAGTCCTAATTAAGTCAATTCCTTCTAATTCTCCAATTCTTAGTCTAGTCTGGGAAGGGCCCCACACTCTTATACTCTCTTATCCTATGACTGTCAAAGTCACAGGTATCGAGGCTTGGATTCACAACACCAGAGCAAAGGCCTGGAAAAACTCCTCCCAAGACCTCCCAGACAGCACAGATACAGAAAAACCTATTACACAGAACACCAAAATTCAGGAACCCGAATATGCCTGTGAACCTATAGAGGATCTGAAACTACTGTTCAAAAGAAAATCCTCAACTACCAATGTTTGATTCCAGGATCTCCAAAGGCAAATCCAAGCTATGTCAACCCAGAATTTCATGGACTACTACAATAGGAAACTAGCTTTCCACATCCTTTTGGTGGATATCCATTTTACTCATTGGGCTCATCATTATCCTGAAACTAATGTTTGGGCCCTGTATACTTAACCTAGTAACATGATATGTTCTATCTCACCTAGAAGCCATATGACTGCAAATGGTGATGGAAATGGAACCCAGGATGGAAATGCCCATCTTCCAAAGGCCTCTTGACCAACCACTGATGGAGACCTAACTGCACCCTTTACTGAGCCCCCTCTCAGCATGAAGCAGCCAGAGCAGTCATCAATCCCTCTCCCTAGCAGCAGCTAGGGTCTCCATCTGTAGAGGGGGTAATCAGACAGGGACCATGGGTGTAGTCAGAGGAGGGCGAGGGCCTCCGGAAAAAGCAGGGTGGGATATTTACAGTCAGAGCAATATAACAATGGGCAAAGAAGTCCCTTTTGAAACACTATGTTAAGCATTATGCAAAGTCAAGGTCACACTAATTCTCTAGGGTAAAGATACCAGACTAAGAATATTGACATCTTCAATGCAGTCTGTTAAAAGTTAAAGGCCAGGAGCACCAGGGCCTAGAATGTTTGAGTGTTTCACAAACACGGAAGGGTATCTCAGCATAACCCGTGACTTTACTGTAAACAGCCTTAGCAAGCAGAGAACAACCCAGCCCACCTTGAGGAAGGGCAGGTAGTACAAGTCCACACCCCTAAGCCTTTTTTTTCATGTTCTTGAAAAATCCTCATCTGCCTATAAAACCCCTAGACAATGCATCACCCGGACTCTCTTGTCCCTCCTGGTGTGAGCCGGGAGGTCTGGCCTTTCATTTTATCTCTAAATAAAAGCCTGCACCTTGCTCTCCTACACTGAGTGTTTGTGAAGCTCATTCTTTGGCTTTGTGAACAAGAACCCTGGCATCATTTTTGGAGGCTCATCCAGGACAACATCAGAGGTGAGTATTGGCATCCAATACTGCCTTTTCTTTCACTCTCCTTATAGAAGGAAGCTGTCTATGGCACAAAATTCGGCGCTTGTCAGCCACTTAAATGGGACTAGCCTGGCTGCCAATCTCAAAGTCTCAAGTGACAGGTTCCCTTGCATCTCCCTCAGTGGATCCTCCATCTCCATTGGGAGCCAGGAATGTCACCTGAGTGTAGGCCAGGATTCCCTTTCAGAGGCATCTCCTTGGATGCAAGGGACTGAGGAAAGCCATGGGCAACTACGAGAGTCTCGGCTGAGGCTACACTTCAGCGGCTTCTCAAACGTCTGCGTATCTGGAATCAGATCCCGACAGCCCAACTGGGTATCCATGAGGAGTGTCACCCTTTCTCTGTCTCTGACTTCCAGCCTGCTTCTTTAGGCTGCCCTGGCCTCTGAGTGAGGCAGGGGGCATGACTAACTCTCTCCTAACTTCATCAATTTCATGGAACCCGATGCTCACCACAGTAATGTAGCAGATCCACGCTTCGCTCTTATTAATACTATACTTTTTATCTCATAAAACTGTGTCTGGGCACCCATTAGCCACTTAAAAGGTGATTAGCATAGGCTACCAGTCTTAAGTATCAGGTGAAAGGTTTCCTGGTGTCTGCCACTCCCCGATCCCCTGCCTCTGGAAGGATGGGAATGTCAGGGAGTGGCTGAGCCAATTTCCTACTTTCCTATCCTAATCTGCAGACTCTGAGGGCAGAACAGATTAGTAGACAGTGGTCCTTGGATCTCGGCTTTGGCTGATTGATCTGATGGTGCTAAGTGAACCTCCGGCTAGGCTGCTGCCTATGCGAGAGTCCCAGATGACCCTCCCAACCCCTTGTCTCACAGATCAGATTTGTTATAGTGGGTTAATGACTAAAGAATTCTCAGGCAGTGGCAGAAACTAGTGGTTGAGTATAGACACCCCCTCCATAACTGTACATATAAATGGTGCCATTTAAATTCTAGCCATGGCTCTATTCTATTGATCTCCCTTCCTTGGAGGCAGTCATCCTGGGGCTAGTTATTTCCTTTTCTGTGGAAGCAAAACTGGCTTGTGATTCTGACCAAGGCTCTGGCAGAGAGAGCTAACACAGTCCCTGTACTTATAGGACAGTCAGGGAGCTCTCAAGGAATGACTAAAGCTTGTGCAGAGAAAACTAGGATCCAGATTAAAACTCTCAAAAGGTGTAAAGTAGGAGCACACTGGTAAGGTCCAACTAAATCCAGAGCTCTGAGGCTACTCTTGCTGAGTGGGAAGGCAAGAGGGGAATCAAGGCAAAGTACAGGTCACACTGGTAAGGAGTGGTTAATTCCAGTAGGCCGGCAGAGGGGTGACTGATCACTGTCACCTAGGCTCCAAGGCGAGGGGATGTCATCACGGAGAGAGAGGCTGACCATGTGCTGGACACCTGTCTTTCTCTCTCTCTTTTCAAGATGGGAGGATCCTCTTCATGTTTAAAGACAGACATGCCTCTGGCATGCATTCTGAGGAACTCGGAGCAATTCGATCCCTAAACCCAAAAACAGTGCCTTATCTTCTTCACACAAGCCTAGCTTCTAGAGAAAGTCTCTGATTAGCGAGGCTTAGTCCCTGAGAGAAGTATACAATATAAAAAGGTTATGCAGCTAAATATATTTTGACACAAGGAATGAAAATAGTCAAAAGTCATGTAGACTACTACAATATAGAACTAGTTTTCTAAATTATTTTGTTGAAAATCTGTTCTACTTATTGGGTTCATCATTATCTTCAAAAATTGGCAGGATTTTAAACTAGAAATGGAAGAAATTTATCTTCTGTAATAGAGCCTGGCTTTAAATGACTGGTGCTAGAATTGTACTTGCTTTTCATTTCCAGCGACCTAGACACACACAGTCCCTACCAGTTAGTCTGGGCCATCTAAATCTTAAACCAGTTATGTAAACTGCTCGCCCTTAGAATGTTTTCTTAAACATTGAAATACTTTTTATAAAATAAGCTAAAAGGAAAGAAGGCAATTGGATATTAGTAACTCAAATCTTTATATCCATCCATCTCTCTGTGTAAATGTTCTTTGAAAAGTAATGCTACCTGTAGTCATTATGTCCCAATCTGTATGTTTGTGTGCCTAAGTGTGTAAATGAAAGATTTTTCAACCTCCAGATGATATTAATAAAAATTTAAAGGCAAGCACTTGTAAAAATTGGGCACTCTAAAACTTCCAGAAAATTCTAATAAAAGATATTAAGCATTAATTCTAAATTTAATTTGAACTGAAACGGACATGTCCTCATGGTTATCCACTGCCTAAATTATCTAAAGTCATTTAAGTTGATGTTATCTGTTAAATCTTTCAAGAATAAAACGCTAAGAGGCTTGACTTTGTCTAATGTTCAGTAAGTTTTGTAAGTAATCTAGCATAGTTGTTAGGAATGAGTAAACTAAGTGTAGCAAGTAAACATCTTAATAATAGTGTCACAGTGTATATATTTACAAACAGCCTGAGAATTTTTATAGTAACCTAAAACCTTAAAGTTTTGCTAAGTTAAGTAGGCATACTTTTTGCATAGTGACAGATTGTGCTATAAAGCTCATGGTTACAGAAATTATAAAATGTGTTCATAAATTTGTCAATTTAAAGATTGCTAGTGTAACAGTTTACAATAGCCTATTTCTCAGTGTTCACAGAGAATTAAAGTTCCTAATAGTTTTAAGTTCTAATTAAAGCTACTTAAAATAATAAGGAAAAGATTTCTTTCTGCATGCTAAAAACTGTGTATTTTGATAAAATTAACTTTGTTCTAAAGTACAGCTGTTTATTTAAAGAGGGAGAACTCTGAATGTAAAAGAGAAGTAGAAAGTTTGTGGAAAAATTGATATGATCGTGCTATGTGAAATTAAAGCAAATAAGTCTTGATATCAAATACACAGCAAAATTAGAATTTTGTTTTCAGTTAAAAAGACAAAGTTTTTTTAAACTGTTCATCTACTCTTAATGTTGAAAGATTGCAAAGGGTTCTCTAATTGTTTTATCAAAACAGTTTCTCATGCTTAAAGTCTCAATTAATTGTCTGGGTATTTAAGAAAATGAGATCTTAATATTAAAAGCACTAAAAGCTAAACTTTGCTAACTGTAACCTTCTGTATTTGCCTTTGAGGCATTTTGTTGTCATTATGGTTAAATGGATAAGTATTGCTTCATGGCAGCCTATAATCCAATTTAAGCAAGTACCAAAGAAACTTTCTTCTGACAATTTCCCAAAATAAAATTCAAAAAGGTGCTTTTATCTCTAGTTAACTCTGATATTTTCCAGAGGGCCCCTGGAACATGTCAGAGGAATTTTTCTCATTGGGAAATATGTGGCTAATTTGGCTTATTTATCTGATATATAATTGCCTGCTTAATTACCTGGAAAGCACTATCAAAAGGAATGATGCTAAACTTTGTTACTAAATGTTTTGTGTTACAGAAATATCCAAATTTCCTTATGTTAACTGTCTTATAGTAAGCTCTCATCAGATCTTTAGCTACTGTCATTTGCAAGTGCTTTGGCATTTATACTCACTATTTTTATTACTCCTAAACTAGTAAAGAACTAAATTTCAACAGAACAGATATTAGTTACATAGGTTTAAGTAAACTAAGGAAAATGATATGTGGCTTTTTGTTTCAAATGTTGCTCATAAAGTGTTTTAATCTTTTTATTTTAAGCTGACAACAGTTTGGTAAATGACAATACCTTTGTAAGCAGAATTGAAACATTTATCTTTCTCTCTACCTGATGCCTCCAGAGCTTAAAAACTCAGTGATTACTTTTATATTTCATGGCAGTATGTTTATTTGCATAAGTTCAATAAGAATCTGCTTTCCTTGTAAAAGGACCAATTAAAAACACAGGTTATATTACCAAGGTGTTGACTGGAATATTATACCTGAGAGACACATGTGTAAACTCATATTAACAGACAGCTTTAAGCAACTGAGGTTGACTTTATAAAGCCAACAGAGCCCCTTGGAGAAACTGGCATGGTACCTTGCTTACAGGATTCCCAACAGCCTTACCAGGTGAGTAAGGAAGGTCACTTCCTGGCAGGTGCAGGAAACTCAGAATGTCTTGTTAACCTCAAGAAGAGAGTAAATTCACCCAAATCTACAGGTACTACAGGCAAAACCTAATGTCAAGTCTGGCCTGGCTTTCTGGCCTTGAGAGGCCTTTAAAACTCTAATCTGAAGATCCTTATAAAAAGTTCCAATAAAACACATTTAAAAGAGCCTATGTAATCAATTGCTCTTCTTGCTGCACTTATGCAAATAATCAACCCAAGTGTTAATTATTTTCTTAATCTTGTTACTTCTAATAAAAATGGGGGTGATTTTAGAGAAAAGTGTTGTTTCAATAATGCAGCCTTATCTATACTATGTCCTAATACTAGTCATTGGGACACAAACTAGATCCACCAGAATTCTAGTTTCTTCAAAATATCTTGCTATGATTATCTAGATGTTTACTATTTCTAACCCATTTTAATTATTATGTGTCTTGGTATTGTCTTCCTTTGGCCCCTTGTGTTGGGAGATCTGTACGCTTCTGTGGTTTGATAAACTATTTCCTTCCCCAGCTTGGGGAAGTTTTCAGCAATTATTTCTTCAAAGACACTTTCTATCCATTTTTCTCTCTCTTCTTCCTCTGGTACTCCTATAATATGAATATTGTTCCATTTGAATTGGTCACACAGTTCCCTTAAAATTCTTTCGTTCCTAGAGATCCTTTTAACTCTCTCTGCCTCAGCTTTTCTGTATTCCTGTTCTCTGATTTCTATTCCATTAACAGTCTCTTGCATCTCATCCAGTCTGCTGCTAAACCCATCGATCGCTTGTCTCAGTTCTGCATTGTCTCTCCTCACTTCCCTCACTTCGGCTCTCAGCTCTTGCATATTTCTCTGTAGATCCATTAGTATGGTTATGAATTTTGTTCTGAATTTCTTTTCAGGAAGTTTGTGCATGTCCATCCCTTCAGGCTCCCTCTCTGGTGTTGTCTAGTCAGGGGTTGTGTGGATAAGCTTTGTTTGTACCATATTCCTCTGTCTTGTCATGGTGATAGAAGTGGTCAGAAAAAGAAAAAAAGAAGAAAGGGAATATAGAGAAAAAAAAAAAAACGCCTGCTAGGTGTAGTTTCTGTGAGGATCCTGTAGG
Organism: Phataginus tricuspis; assembly: GCA_029783875.1. Taxonomy (NCBI): domain Eukaryota; kingdom Metazoa; phylum Chordata; class Mammalia; order Pholidota; family Manidae; genus Phataginus; species Phataginus tricuspis. The sequence continues at coordinate 69,509,993 of JAQQAC010016209.1, forward strand.
TGATGCTGCTGCTCCACTAGTACACAGCCATGCTGCTCTGCTGGGCCCTTTGTGACCCTGGCTGGGGAGGGAACGAATGGGAAGCTGCTGATTTCTGTGGGAATTTTCAGTGCACTGCTTTTCCAAGCCACAGTTCAAGGGCACCAAAACTCCCCAGGACTCCCAGCCTGCTCGGCTGAGTGCACTGGGACAATCCTGCTCCTCCGTTGGGACCCTGTCTCTTTAAAACCCCTAAAAATCACTTTTCTTTTGTCCCAGGGAACCAGCTGAGTGGATCTTCCATCTGGGATCCTGCACCCTCTGTCTCTCCAATCCCCGATACACCACGTGAAGTGTGTCAGTGCTCCTGGTGCAGATCACCATGGCTGGTTATTTGGTGGGCCTGTGCTTCCATTCCCTCCCTGTTCTGAATCCTCTCCTCCCGCTGCTGTGCTGGGGTTGGGGAGTGCTCAGGTCCTGCTGGGTCAAGGCTCCATATCTTGCCCGCTTAATGGGGTGCCAAGTCCTCTCAGGTGTAGCTGCAGGCTGGGTGCCATCTTGTATCTTCTGGTCTCCCTTTTAGGAATAGTTGTATTTGTTGTATTTTCATAAATATATTTGCTTTTGGGAGGAGATTTCCGCCACCCTACTGATGCCACCATCTTCCCAGAAGTCTATATATATACTTGTAATTTAATAAATGAGTAGATCTTAAGTATTTTCACAACACAACACACACACAACATAGAAACTGTGTGAGGTGATGGATGTGGTAATCATTTCATAATATATACATATGTTAAATCATCACATTTTAAACTTTAAAAGTGACATTGTACAACCTAAATATGTATTTTTTGTCAACCATATCCAGTAAAACTGAAAAAAAGAATAAAGTCTTCCTTTTTTTCTCAGCTTGGGATATCATAAACAGGTCTGTGTGAACCCAATCCCACTTCCTCTTCCTGGAGACAACATATTGCTATTGGGATGAAATTCCCTAAACCAACATAAGCTGTCTTAGGTACACTTTACATTTGAATAAGAATTCTCCCATTTTCCACCTTGATTATTAGTCAGATACTTCCCTGTTGTACAAAATCAACTTCTACTGAAATTTAGCAGCTATTGTGAATGACTTGTAAAAAGTACTGCCTACATAAGTGACAACTTATTATGAAGTAATGACAATTTACTATGGCAGTGGTGACAATATACTATGGTAGTAAACTTCGTATTTCAGTGATTGAATAGAAAACGAACTATTAACGCATAAAGGCGATAATAGCTCAATTTCACATTTTAATATCAATAATAATAATTAGCTTTATTCTTAATTATAATCCTTTGTGTCACCATCATGAAACTTTCTATGAATCAACACCAAAGACACATTTAAAAGGAATTTTCATTCTTGCTCCTTAATTCATTTGCATTTTAGATTAACCTTCACACATCCCAAGCAGAATTTTAAAAGGGCACAAATTAACATATTGAATGGTATAATAATATGTATAATATATTTAATGAATAAGTAATTAAAACTATAGTGGATGGGTAAATAAGTCTGTGATAAATTCCAAGATAAGTTTTTGTGTTTGCCACCTGTGTTAGTACTACTAGTAGCATAGTATAGCCAAAGAAGCCATTATGAGCATGTAAGCCATATGTATAGTAAATAAACTATTTCTTTCTGACTCTTGCATTTGGATCCAGGAGAGGTAAAATATTCCCTTTGTCTTGCCTGACAAGTTGGAGAATCATCTGGTCTACTTACTCTACTTTGGTTTGCAATCACTGATTCTATGCTATAAATTATAAGTACATAAATAAAATGTGAGTGGTACCAATTCAACATTTTTATCCATGTGTTTTTTAACTTTGACCAATATCCCCTTTAACAGGTACCCTACAATTGAAAAATATGACCTCAGGACCAAAAGCTGGCTACATAGTAGCACCATGAGTAGCCTTAAGTTTCAGCTTGGAGCTACAGTTATTGATAAATAAGCTCTATGTCCTCAGAGGAAGGGATGGTTCAAAAACTTTAAATACTGTGGAATGTTTTGATCCAGCTAGCAAAATATGGGCTGTGATGCCTCCCACGTCAATACCAAGGCATGGCTTAGGTAAGAGCTTAGTGTTATGTAGTTTCTAAAGAATGTACAGTTGTTAGTAGAGCTTTTTAAAAATTAGGTACTAAAGAATGTATAGTTAGTAGGGATTTTAAAAAATTAAATTCAGCTCTACATTACTGAGATTTAGCCAAACCCTTACTCAGTATGTCTCCAACATGCTGAAAAGTTTAAGAAAATGGTAAAGCCCTGTCAAACTCTTCTCTTGTTTCAGATGTCGTACTTGTCAATCCTATCTCCCTTCTACTGGTATTTTAACAAGGGCTGCTTTAAGAGAAATAAAAACTTTTGGAAGGAGTGCATTGTTGAGGAATATAAAATTACAATAGGAATTCTTTTATAAGCTCAGTTTAGAGGAAAGAGCACATGATGATGGAGAGACATTGTCTTTCTAGTTACATGAATTGTGACCCCTCCAGATCATCAAATCTGTATTTCAGCAAAAGTCTCACAATGCAGATCCAAGGCAGGGATATTTAAAAAATTGTAGAGCAGCTCTAAGTTATACTTAGCCAGAAGTTGCCAAGAAATTGCATAAGGATCTAGTAAAGACCTCTGGAATAGTGAGGAACTTTGATTCTCCTGAATATTTGACAGAGTACGTCTTTCTGCATGCTAGACTCCTTTGTTTAAAAAGAAGAATAATTACCTTAGTAAGTCAATTAGTAACATACACAGCTAAAAAGTGGCAGATCAAGGTCTGGTATTGTTTACCCTAAATTATCTAATACATTGTCTATGCCAAATGATAGACTATATAACTATGTAGCTCAGTTGTGTCTGTGTGATTCCTTGACAAGGCTTAGAAAACATATCTTGTGGAGAAATCAGAGAACGATTTAAAAATCTCACAGACATCACTAAAGAGGTAAGAGAGGTGATGAGGACATACCACTGAGTGACTGAGATGGTGAAGAAGGTGGGGGAGAAAACCAATTATGTGAATTCCCAGAGACGAGAAGCAGCAGTTAGAAAGGGGTTATTCATAGTATCTAATGCAACAGACTTCTGACTAAACCTCAGAAAGCTCTGTCTGTTTAGTTATTCCATGGGAATCTGTTTTTTTAATCCCTATAATAAAGAGCAGGGTTTAAAAAGACCTACCACAGATAGTCTAAAATTCTAAAATTTATCTAAGATTCAGTATCATGTCTCATCTACCCCTTACATTCAAAACCTAGCCTTGAAATTATGCCAGAAAAAATCAGCTTCCCTTTTCTATTATATCCCTGTTAAAGTGTGTCTCACTACTTCTTTTGACTTCAGTGTTACAACAGTGATAGCCTTTCACGAAACAGTAACTATGGCCTGAAAGTTTCCTTGGATTAATAGACCATATTTAGTTTCATATCAAGATCAGTAAATTATTCATGTGTACAAAAAACCATTTAATAAACAAAAAACAAATTTTTAGCCCACCAGTTGTTTGCAGGATGAAACAGTGTCCCTTATCTGTGGCGTACCTTGGTGAGCCCTCATGCTATTTTTATCCTTTAGGTGTAGCCACACTTGAAGGACCAATGTATGCTGTTGATGGTCATGACGGGTCCAGCTATCTAAATACTGTAGAAAGATGGAACCCTGAGAGATGCCAGTGGACTTATGTGTACAGTATGTCAACTCCTAGAAGCACAGATGGCATTGTTGCATTAAAGGGCAAGTGAGTAAGCCTAAACCTGCATGCACTGTGCTCCCAGGTCATGTGATACAGCACTTTATTGATGCTCCATCAGTGAGTAAGCATTCCCAGTGACCAAGATATCCTAGTTTTCAGTCATAAAAGGCTTTTGTTGGAACCCTCCCTTCATTATGACAGAAAACACTTGTCTAAAATAAACATTTAAATTAAATATTCTGTAATCCCTTGCCACTCGAGTGTGGTCCTGGGACCAGCAGCATTAGCATTACCTGAGATCTTGCTCTGGGTGCTGGTTACGTGAGTGTATACACATGTCAAAATTCATTAAGCTATACACTAAGATTTGTGCATTTGATTTTATGTCCCTTAATAAAAATTCATGAAGAAAAAGAAATGCTGAAGCCTAGCCCCACCCTAAATGAGCCTCCTGAATCAGAATCCGTATTTTAACAAGATCCTCAAGCGACTTATGTGCGCAGTAAACTTGAAAAGCACTTTTGTAGGCAAACCAGTTCCAATTCTGCCCTCAAGAAGTTACCACTTTTTACATTATGACTTATTTTTTACTTATCAAAACTTTCGTCTCTGAAATAGGGAAGTCTTTTTGTTCTTTACTACTCACTCTCTCCTGAGACTCCAGGATTCCCAAATCTAGAATTACATCTAGTACCATCTTTCTGAACCTTTCCCTCTGTCTGATCACTTGCCTATAAGAGAAAGCTAATATATTAAAGTCCTATGGTTTTAGAGGTTGCAAAGAGCCTGAATGGTTACTTAGTCCAAGTAATTATGTACTTTCTGACAAGGGACCTTTATAGACCATTACTAGCATATAAGAAGCACTTGAATGATAAGAATTTCAGACACCAGGATATATCAGTAGCAGGAGATAGTCTTCTCTGTCCATATTTACTACGTACAAAGCCAATACTTTGTCGTATAACTTGTCTCAGTAGAAATTTCAAAACAGATGTTTTTAGCACCTGTGTATGAAGTAGGAAATGTCTATATTTAAGAGAAAACCCTGGCTTACTATGTCTTAGAGCTTAAAAGACTCCTCACTGTCATTATCTCTGGTCTGACCTGACTGATATCAGGGGACCCAGTAACCATCTTCTACCTATTGCAGAATAGCATTAATAGCATTAAATTTGACTAATATAATTTTGTTTTGCTGACTCACAAAACAAATGGGCTCATAACTGAGCATGTAGTGTAGTTATACACATATGGTTTAGTAAATATTTATCTTCTTTATTGATGCAGGATTCAATTTAAATTAGATTTAAAATGATGCTCATCAAAATAATCGGCAATGTAAACTTTATTAGAGAAATGTCATTGACAATTTACCACCCTAGGAAAAATTCAAGTTTCTTGGTTCTGTCTTATTCCCTTAGGTGTTTAAGTTACTATTTTGTTAGTGACAATATTTTTATATTAAATAAAGCAGTTCATAAACACGATAGGGATTCCAGTGCTAGGCAGTTGAATCTAGCTAAAATTATAAGGTTGCTAGAGTTGGTCTTTGGCAACACCTACCTTTTTTAAAAAAATCTTCCAGCTTTATTAAACCATAATTGACAAATACTGTCAATGCTTTTGATAGCTCCCTTCTTTCTCTGTGTTTCGTTTCCCACGGAATCTTTTAATCTACCAAGTCAAAGAAACTTTCACAAAAAATGATAAAGGAGAGAGTCTTGGATTAAGGTAGACCTTACCAAGTGTCTTCAAATAAGTATCCATTCACAGAGTCAGACCATCAGCTACAAAATACTACCAGAGAAGAATATATATTCAGAAACTATAAATGCTTTGTGCAAGGTTCTTTCATTTCATTCCATGCACAAATTGGAAATACAATCTCTCTCCCTCTTTATATGTGTATACACATACACACACTTGTGTCTTTTTTTATAGGCTATATGCTATTGGTGGACATAATGGACGTTTCTGCCTCAAATCAATGGAATACTTTGACCCACACACTAACAAATGGAGTATGTGTGCTTCAATGTCTAAAAGACGTGGACGTGTGGGAGTTGCAACATACAATGGATTCTTATTTGTTGTTGGGGGTCACAATGCCCCTGCTTCTAACAAATGTACCAGCTTTTCTAACCGTGTGGAATGGTAAAATGTTCCTGTTTACTTATGCATGTATTTATTTGTTGTTTTTCTTTTTTTCAGAAATGAGAAAGATGTTTAGGCTACCAAAAAGATTTTTAGGTTTCCAAATAAGTGTTAATCCTTTCAGGGGATTAATGCTTTGTAAAATTTCACACTTACTCTTAGGCTCAAAAGATTTTGAAGAAATCCTCCTTAAGCATTTCAGATCCATCATTAAGAAATATATTAAAAGAATATGCTATTCTGTTTGATAGTCAACTTTTAAAATAATTAGACAGAAATGATGTAATAATAAAGAAATTTTTCGCCCAGCTGTATCACTCAATCCATTCACCAGTTCAATTAAAAATGACTTTATTGTTTCAAAAATCAAATAAATCTTCAAAAGATGAAGACTTACCACCACAAAATACACAGAAAGAATTCCTAAGAGAGGTATTATGTTCTCAACAATGACTTTATTGTGTTAAGTATTTCATTTTCCACGGGTAAATTTTTTGAATGGGAAACACTTATTTGCATGAATGAAGTGTGACATGTTGAAAATAAGTCAATCCTGTGATTTTGTAGTTAAAGCATTCATACTCCTTTTCAAGATAGAAAAAAAAATCCAAATTTAATAGTTTAATAATATTAACTAAGACCAAATGATAAATTTACAGTCAGTAATGTTATCAAAATTTAGAAGACAGAGATCAATGTGGGATGGTGTCTTCAAGGGAAATTCATGCAACAGGTAAAAGTTTTAATTTGTATATATACAAACAAATGGAGGGAATTTCAGGTAGAGGAAGAAGCACAATCAAAACTATGGAAATAAAGGATAAAGCTTTGTAGATAAGATCAGAGAATTTAGGTTAAAATATCGTTTGGAACTTCAAGTAGGACATCCTAGAAAGACCCACACTGAGACAGTGTAATCAAACTGTTGAACATCAAAAACAAAGAGACAGTCTTGAAAACAGAATGAGAAATTCAATTTATGACCTAGAAGAAGGGGTTGGTGCAGTAGGAAGAAAACCAACTGATAGAGCGGAGAAAACCCATTCTTAAGAACACTAAGAGATTACTCTTTTCAAATAATGAACCAATCAAGGGAAGTCTAAGTTCAAATCCCAGGACTACTATTTACAATTATGTGAACTTGATCCTGTTACTTTATATCTCTAAACATCAGTTTCTTCATGTGAAAAATGGCAATAATTATAGTATCAACTTCCTCGGGTACAAGATAATGTTAGTGCATGTAGTACATTTCCTGGCACCCATTAAGTACTCTGTAGAAGTTAGTTCATGATACTGTTTTTGTTTGTATTATTTTTGTAATCAGTATTATTGTTATTACTATCATTATCCCCTTAGCATTTTCCTTCAAAAAACCTTGAGAAAATGACTAATGCTAAAGTATAATTTTCAGAAAATTATGACTTTCATACAAATATAAAATTTACGTGTTTCAAGGATTTTATGTGATTAATTAATGAAGCAAGCCCGTAAGATGCTAAAACCAGTTCAAAGAGTCTTTGAAGAAAAGGTGTGTAGATAATTCAGGAATGCTGAAAAAAATTGTCAATAGATGTGAAAGTAGTTAATATCCTATAGGGAATAAAATGTAATCTTTGAGCATCATTTCTACATGGTGTAGATTAATTATGTATCAGGCAAAATTCATTTGTATTGTTATGTACAAGAATCACAGGAAAACTCGGGTTTCTGCAGGTTAACCTCTACATGTACAGAGGTGTAAAATAGCTTTGTCAATAGAAAGTCAAAGGTGCATATTCTGTGGAATCAGATAATCCACATTGCCATGTCTTTGACAATTTTTCTTTTCTTTTCTTTTTTTAAATTAAGGTATCATTGATACACAATCTTCGGAAGGTTTCACATGATCAACAATGTGCTTTCAACATTCACCCAAATTATCAAGTCCCCCACACTCCCCATTGCAATCACTGTTAGACTATATTCCTAAGACTATTTTTTTACTAAAAAATTGTTGGCCTACTGAGTACCTTGGGAGTTTCATCCAGTTATTTAAGATAATCATATAAATTAAAGGTTTCTAAATCTATCACATAAATTTATGTTGGTTGGTTCAGGGATTACTATTTCTATAATATTGATGAGAAAACTGAGGCAAAAAGGCAAGCAAACTATCAAATTATCTCTAGTTATTCTTCTAAGTTGAAGAAAAAATCTAGGACTGATTCCCTTTGCTACAGCCTCCATTTTATTTCCACTAGAATACAGGTACTTTAATCCAAAGTAAAAAGAGACAGAAAGACAAAAAAGAAACAAAAAGGGAGAAGCATAATGCTATTTTAATTTGAAAGTGATATAGTGCCTAATTATTTTTAAATAACTGCTTCTGTGTGTCTTTACAGAAGGTAACCATATTGCCAGTTTTTTCCCCAAAGGATTCAACATTCCCCAGAACCCTTCTTGTTAAATAACCAAACAGTACCCAGATAATATTAACAGCCAGATTTTTTAGCATTATTATGCACATGTATAAAAGTCTTGGGTTTGGGTGCACGTCTTTAAGGAAATCCTGTGAGCTCTGGGTCACCATTCATACATGTGTGTACTTCGTTAGCTGAGTGAAGCATCAATTAATAGCAATTGAAGATTCAGCTTAGCTAAAGCATACAGCTATGAGATTTTCTGGTTCTGGATTTTATTGTAATATCAGAACTCAAGGTAATATGCTTTGTGACACTCAGAAATATGTACTGGATATTCCAGTTATGTTAATTATTGCTGCTTTTAAGATATTATTAAAAATATTACTGGATGTGTGTGGCCATGTTCAAATGGAAAAGTAGGATCAGATAATTTATAATATGATTAAAGAAATAAAAATAGAAATAAGATAGGCATTAGAATTATAAGGAAATTAGTAGAAGGTAATAGATGAAAATCTCTTTTGTAAAATAAATCTTTTTCATTGGGTTTTTCAAATAGGCCAATATAAAATCAGAAAGCATTTCCATGTATAATTGTATTTTCTTTTAGTTGCTCCTTTTAGATTTTAGTATTGCATATTTATAAAACAGGTTTAAATTTTAGGAATTAATTCCTGGAGAAGATTTTAATTAATATTACTTACCGAACTGCCATTTATTTGCTTACAGAAGAGGCTTGGGGATAAGGAGTTAACTTCAAACAAAAATAAGTGGAAAATAATCATAGGCTCCTATGAAGATAAATAGGAAGTCCCAGAGAGGAAAAAGATAGGATAAGACTATAATTATTCTAACTACAAATAGTATGAAAATCAGGAAACTACATTATACATAGCAAAAAGGTAATTATATTCAGATTTACTTAAAATGTGAGCTCTTGTATAAACAGGATCATGTATAATTTTGTTATGGTAAATAACGAGTCAGATAATAGAAAAACAGAAGCTCTCCAATCAGTACACAAGTGAGAGAGGAGGCATTTTTCATAGAATGTTAAGATGCTAATAGGTGAGGTTGGCTCATAGAGTATCTGTGTACCGATCAAAGAAATACATAGTATTTTGGAAAGAAAATATAATTTTGATATGCTTTGAGTGCCCTCTGGTGGCAGAATTGAATTTTGACATGTACTGATCCTTAACATTTAGTAGACTACATTTGGTATTTATAAGGTATTTTTAACTCCTTAGATAAATACACATCTATTAATGTCTATATTTTTAATTTTAACACTATTGGACTTCTGTCTATTGTCTTCTTAAACCTCTTAAGGTATCATCCAAAAACTGATTTCGTGGTCATCTGTGGCACCTCTGAGTGTTCCTTGAGTTGCTAGTGCTGTATGTCCCCTTGGAGACAGGCTCTGTGTGGTTGGAAGATATGATGGACACACTTATTTGATTACTGTTGAGTCATATGATGCACAGAAAGATGAATGGAGAGAGGTACTCTCATTGAAAGTAATATTGGTGTATTTCAGATTTTAATAAAAGATTTCAAAATATATGTTTGGAATTAATTGGATTACCTTCTTGTCTAGGGTCTACCCAGATTCCCTTAAAAATTTTTGTAGTGCATGCTTTATCTGTGCCACAGAAAATTACTAGTTGATCTAGTTGATAATTAGCAGCATCCAACAGTACTTACATGGAAGAGGGCAGAACATCCCTTTGACTTCATGAACTCATTCTCTTCACAGAAAAGTGAATATATTCAATAATTTAAGAGCTTTACTCTCTGGTCAACTTTCTATGTATATGCTATTGAGACAGGGACTGTGGGTGTAGTCAGAGTAGGGGAAGGGCCTCCAGAAAAAGCAAGGCAGAATATTTGCAGTCAGAGCAATGTAACTACATGCAAGGAAACCCCCTACCAAAACTCTGTGTTAAACATTAAGCTCTAGAGTCATTCCTCAGTAAGATCAGTGGGTGTTCCCCAGATAAAGAAGAGTACCCCATGTTTTTGTTATGCTAATCATTTGTAAGATTCACTTTACCATGCTAAAAGGCCCAGGCCTATGTGCTGTCTTTCTCTTTCAAACATGATGAAGTGATTTTACAAACTGGGCAACTAATTCAGCATGCAGACCCAGCTGTAAACAACATAGTAAAAGGCAGGAAAGATTCCACCTTAAAGATAAGACTGAATTTTAGCACCCAGGAAGTTTGGGAAGCAGGATTCTTAACTTACTCTTTAGCAAACAGACAATACCTCAGCCCACCTTGGGGGCTGGGCAGGCCACCTTTGATGTGCCCCTAGACCAGGATGCCAGTATCCCAGAGAGAGAGATGGAGTGAGAAATTCCTTGTGTTAAGTTAATTCTGGGTGTTCAGACACCACTTTGCAGGTCTGCACCCCTAAACCTTTCTTTCATGTTCTCGAAAAATCCTCGTCTGCCTATAAAACCCCTAGACAAACGCAACATACTGGACTCTCTTGTCCCCTCCTGGCGTGAGCCGGGAGCTCTGTCCTATCCCTTTATTTCTAAATAAAAGCCTGTACCTTGCTCTCCTACCTTGCCTGTTTGCTAAGCTCATTCTTCGGCTTCGTGAACAAGAACCCCGGCGTCACTATCATTTGTGAGTCAAAGAGCAATGTTGTCATTCACAAATGTCTGCTTCTCTTTTTGGCTGGTGCCCAAAAATAAACAACAAAATAAAGGATGAGTATTATTAGCTGTAATTTTTTTTTTTACAATTTATTTTATTTTAGTATCATTAACCTACAATTACAAGAGCAATATTGTGATGATTAAACTACCCCCTTCATCAGGTCCCCCCCACCAACCCTATTACAGTCACTGTCCATCAGTGTAGTGAGATGAGAATCACTACTTGTCTTCTCTGAGCTGTACAGTCCCGGGGTGGGGCCCCCCCCCTAGGCCTGCCACTCAGAATGGCCCTGTGACCCTCGTATGCCTCGCTTCCCACCCATCTCCCCAGTCCCTTTGCCTTTGGTAACTGTTAGTCCATTCTTTGGTTCTGTGAGTCTGCTGCTGTTTTGTGCCTTCATTTTTTTTTTTCTTTGTTGTTATACTCCACATATGAGTGAGATCATTTGGTACTTGTCTTTTTCGGCCTGGCTTATTTCACTGAGCATAATACCCTCCAGCTCCATCCATGTTGTTGCAAATGGTAGGATTTGTTTTTTCTTATGGCTGCATAATATTCCATTGTGTATATGTACCACCTCTTCTTAATCCATTCATCTACTGATGGGCACTTAGGTTGCTTCCATTTCTTGGCTATTGTAAATAGTGCTGCAATAAACATAGGGTGCATCTGTCTTTCTCAAACTGGGCTGCTGCATTCTTGGGGTAAATTCCTAGGAGTGGGATTCCTGGGTCATATGGTATTTCTATTTTGAGTTTTTTGAGGAACCTCCATACTGCTTTCCACAATGGTTGAACTAATTTGCCTTCCCACCAGCAATGTAGGAGGGTTCCCCTCTCTCCACATCCTCGCCAACATTTGTTGTTGTTTGTGTTTTGGATGTTAGCCATCCTCACTGGTTTGAGGTGATATATCATTGTGGTTTTAATCTGCATTTCTCTGATGATTAGCGATGTGGAGCATTTTTTCATGTGCCTGTTGGCCATCTGAAATTCTTCTTTAGAGAAGTGTCTATTCATGTCCTGTGCCCATTTCTTAATTGGGTTATTTGCTTTTTGTTTGTCAAGGTGCGTGAGTTCTTTGTATATTTTGGATGTCAACCCCTTATCAGATACATCATTTATGAATATATTTTCCCATATTGTAGGATGTCTTTTTGTTCTACTAATGGTGTCCTTTGCTGTACAGAAGCTTTTCAACTTGATATAGTCCCATTTGTTCATTTTTGCTTTTGTTTCCCTTGCCCGGGGGATATGTTCATGAAGAAGTCACTCATGTTTATGTCCAGGAGATTTTTGCCTATATTTTTTTCTAAGAGTTTTATGGTTTCATGATTTACATTCAGGTCTTTGATCCACCTTGAGTTTCCCTTTGTGTATGGGGTTAGACAGTAGTCCAGTTTCATTCTCTTACATGTAGCTGTCCAGTTTTTCCAACACCAGCTGCTGAAGAGGCTGTCATGTCCCCATTGTATATCCAGGGCTTCTTTATCAAATATTAATTAACTGTAGGTGTTTGGGTTAATGTTCGGATTTTCTATTCTGTTCCACTGGTCTGTGGGTCTGTTTTTGTGCCAGTACCAAACTGTCTTGATTACTGTGGCTTTGTAGTAGAGCTTGAAGTCATGGAGCGTAATTCCCCCTGTTTTATTCCTCCTTCTCAGGATTGTTTTGGCTATTCGGGGTCTTTTGTGGTTCCATATGAATTTTAGAATTATTTGTTCCAGTTCATTGAAGAAAGCTGTTGGTAGTTTGATAGGGATTGCGTTGAATCTGTAGATTGCTTTAGGTAGTACTGCCATTTTCACAATATTTCTTCTTCCTAGCCAAGAGCATGGGATGCATTTCCATTTGTTAGTGTCTTCCTTAATTTCTCTTAGGAGTGTCTTCTAGTTTTCAGAGTACAGGTCTTTCACTTCTTTCGTTAGGTTTATTCCTAGGTATTTTATTCTTTTAGGTGCAATTGTGAATGGAATTGTTTTTCTGATTTCTCTTTCTGTTAGCTCATCATTAGTGTATAAGAAAGCATCAGATTTCTGTGTGTTAATTTTATATCCTGCAACTTTGCTGAATTCAGATATTAGTTCTAGTAGTTTTGGAGTGGAGTCTTTAGGGTTTTTTATGTACAGTATCATATCATCTGCAAATAGTGACAATTTGACTTCTTCTTTACCAATCTGGATACCTTGTATGTCTTTGTTTTGTCTGATTGCCGTGGCTAGGACCTACCGTACTATGTTGAATAACAGTGGAGAGAGTGGGCACCCCTGTCTTGTTCCCGATCTTAGATCAAAAGCTTTCAGGTTCTCGCTATTAAGTATGATGTTAGCTGTGGGTTTGTCATATATAGCCTTTATGATGTTGAGGTACTTGCCATCTATACGCATTCTGTTGAGAGTTTTAATCAAAAATGGATGCTGAATTTTGTCAAATGCTTTTTCAGCATCTATGGAAATGATCATGTGGTTTTTGTTCTTTTTATTGATGTGATGGATGATGTTGATGGATTTTCGAATGTTGTACCATCCTTGCATCCCTGGGATGAATCCCACTTGATCATGGTGTATGATCCTCTTGATGTATTTTTGAATTCGGTTTGCTAACATTTTGTTGAGTATTTTTGCATCTACGTTCATCAGGGATATTGGTCTGTAATTTTCTTTTTTAGTGAGGTCTTTGCCCAGTTATGGTATTAGAGTGATGCTGGCTTCATAGAAAGAGTTTGGAAGTATTCACTCCTCTTCTATTTTTTGAAAAACTTTAAGGAGAATGGGTGTTATTTCTTCTCTATATGTCTGGTAGAATTCAGAAGTGAATCCATCAGGTCCAGGGCTTTTGTTCTTGGGTAGTTTTTTGATTACCGATTCAATTTTGTTGCTGGTGATTGGTCTGTTTACTTTTTCTGTATCCTGCTTGGTGAGTCTTGGAAGGCTGTATTTTTCTAAGAAGTTGTGCATTTCTTCTAGGTTTTGCAGCTTGTTGGCATATAGATGCTCGTAATATTCTCTTATAATTCTTTGTATTTCTGTGGGGTCCGTCGTTATTTTTCCTTTCTCATTTGTGATTCTGTTTATGTGTGTAGATTCTCTTTTTCTCTTAATGAGTCTGGCTAGGGGTTTATCTATTTTGTTTATTTTTTCAAAGAACCAGCTTTTGGTTTCATTGATTTTTTCTATTGTTTTATTCTTCTCGATTTTATTTATTTCTTCTCTGATCTTTATTATGTCTCTCCTTCTGGTGACTTTGGGCCTCATTTGTTCTTCTTTTTCCAATTTCAATAATTGTGTCCTTAGACTGTTCATTTGGGAATGTTCTTCCTTCTTTAAATGGGCCTGGATTGCAATGCACTTTCCTCTTAAGACTGCCTTTGCTGCGTCCCACAGAAGTTGTGGCTTTGTGTTGTTGTTGTCATTAGTCTCCATATATTCTGTGATTTCTGTTTTGATTTGGTCATTAACCCATTGATTCATTAGGAGAATGTTGTTATGTCTCCATGTATTTGTGAGCCTTTGTGATTTCTTTCTGAAATTTATTTCTAGTTTTATACCTTTGTGATCTGAGAAGTTGGTTGGTAAGATTTCAATATTTTTGTATTTACTGAGGTTCTTTTTGTGGCCTAGAATGTGGTCTATTCTGGAAAATGTTCCATGTGCACTTGAGAAGAATGTGTATCCTGCTGCTTTTGGGTGCAGAATTCTGTAGATATCTGTTAGGTCCATCTGTTCTAGTGTGTTGTTCAGTGCCTCTGTGTCTTTACTTATCCTCTGCTTGCTTGATCTGTCCTTTGGAGTGAGTGGCGTGTTAAAGTCTCCTAGAATACTTGCATTGCTGTCTATTTCCTCCTTCACTTCTGTTAGTATTTGTTTCACATATGCTGAGGCTCCTGTGTTGGGTGCATATATATTTATAATGGTTATATCTTCTTGTTGGACTGACCCCTTTTTCATTATGTAATGTCCGTCTTTATCTCTTGCTATTTTCTTCATTTTGAAGTCTATTTTATCTGATACAAGTACTGCAACACCTGCTTTTTTCTCTTTGTTGTTTGCTTGAAATATTTTTTTCCATTCCTTAACTTTTAGTCTGTGTATATCTTTGGGTTTGAGGTGAGTCTCTTGTAAGCAGCATATAGATGGGTCTTGCTTTTTTGTCCACTCTGTTACTCTGTGTCTTTTGATTGGTGCATTCAGTCCATTTACATTTAGGGTGATTATTGATAGATATGTACTTATTGCCATTGCAGGCTTTAGATTCGTGGTTACCAAAGGTTCAAGGGTTGCTTCTTTACTATCTGAGAATCTAACTTAACTTTCTTGTTAAGTTATTGTGAACGCCGTCTGATGTTTCTTTATCTCTCCCTTCCTATTCTTCCTCCTCCTTTCTTTATATATTAGGTGTTTTATTCTTTGCCTTTAGTTGGTATTTGGATGGTCTGCTTTCTTTGCTATGCTTTTATTTTCTCTGGTGACATCTTTTTAGCCTTAGGGGTGTTTCCCTCTAGAGCAGTCCATTTAAGATATCCTGTAGTGGTGGTTTATGGGAGGCAAACTCTCTCAACTTTCTTTTGTCTTGAAATTGTTTAATCCCTCCATCATATTTAAATGATAATCATGCTGGATACAATATTCTTAGTTCGAGGCCCTTCTGTTTCATTACGTTAAATATATCATGCCATTCTCTTCTGGCCTGTAAGGTTTCTGTTGAGAAGTCTGATGACAGTCTGATGGGTTTTCCTTTGTAGGTGATCTTTTTTCTCTCTAGCTGCCTTTAATACTCTGTCCTTGTCTTTGATCTTTGCCATTTTGATTATTATGTGTCTTGGTGTTGTCTTCTTTGGGTCCCTTGTGTTGGGAGATCTGTGGGCTTCCGTGGACTGTGAGACTATTTCCTTCCCCAGCGTGGGGAAGTTTTCAGCAATTATTTCTTCAAAGACACTTTCTATCCCTTTTTCTCTCTCTTCTTCCTCTGGTACTCCTATAATGCGAATATTGCTCCGTTTCAATAGGTCACACAGTTCTCTTAATATGCTTTCATTCTTAGGGATCGTTTTAACTCTCTCTGCCTCAGTTTCTTTGTATTCCTGGTCCCTGTCTTGTAATTCCTTGATCGTGTCTTGAAACTGATTCAATCTGCTGTTGAGCCCGTCGATGGCTTGTCTCATTTCTGCATTGTCTTTCCTCACTTCCCTCACATCCTCCCTCAGTTCTTGCACAGTTTTCTGTAGATCCGTCAGCATGGCTATGACTTTTATTCTGAATTCTTTTTCTGGAAGACTGTGCATGTCCATTTCTTCATATTCTTTCTCTGGGGTGGTTTTTGTCTGAAGCTTTGTCTGTATCATATTCTTCTGTCTCCTCATGTCTATAGAATTGGTTGTTGGTAGCAAGGAGAGATAAGAAAGGAGAGAAAGGAAAAAAAAGAAATTTCTACTAATAATAAAAAAGTAAAAGGAGACAGAGAGAAAGGAAAAGAAAAGAAAGAAAAAGGAAAAGCAGCAACATGTAAAAGAAAACAGCAACAACAACAAAAAAAAGAAAACAGCAAAACGCCCACCGGGGGTGGTTTCTGTGTGAATGCTGTAGGTGGCGCTATTGCTCCACTATTCCAGAGCCGTGGCCACGTCGCTCCACACGGCCCTTTAAAGCTGTGGCCGGGGTGAGAATGAATGGGAGGCTGTTGAAAGAGAGGGAAAGAAAAAAAGGAAAAGAAAGGGAAGAAAAAACAATAACAAACAAACAAACAAAAAAGCCACTGAGAGTGGGTTCCACGCGAGTGCTGTAGGTGGCGCTGTTGCTCCACTATTCCAGCGCCACTCTATAGTTCTGGCTGGGTTGGGAACGAATGGTAGCTGTTGATCTCCATGGGGGCCTCAATGGCGGGCACCCTTTCCCAGTCACCAGCCAAGGGGTCCAAAGCTCCCCAGGACTGCCAGCGTGCTGGGCTATGTTTGCGGGGCTATCCGGCCCCTCTACTGAGATCCTGTCTCTTTAAGACCGCTGAGGTAGAGCGCGCGCTTTTCTTCCCCTTTTTCTCCTTTCTTTTTGCTTCCCGGAGCCTGCCGCGGGCAACTTGCACGTTCCGGGCTGGGACCCTGTGCCCTCTGTCTCTCCTATCTCCGCTACACCGCAGGCTGTGTGTCGGCGCTCCCGGCGCAGACTTCCACTCCCTCCCGGCTCTGAATCCTCTCCTCCCGCTGGAGCGCTGGGGGTAGGAGCGCTCGGTCCACTCGCGGCTCTGTACCTTACCCGCCTTGCCGGGACTCCCGCCAGAGTGCTGGGGTGGAGGGGCACTTTGGTCTCGCTGGATCGCGTTTCGGTCCCGCCTCGGCGGGTGCCGAGTCCTCTGTCCGGAGTGTCTGGCCTCCAGAGCTCTGGGGGTGGGGAGCTCTCGGTCCCACCGGGTCGCCGCTCCGTATCCCTTCCGCCTCACTGGCTGCCAAGTTCTCACAGGTGTAGTTGTACGGTGTGCACTTTCCTGTGTATTCTGGTCTCTCTTTTAGGGATAGTTGTATTTGCTGTATTTTCGTGAATAAATATAATGTTGGGAGGAATTTTTCTGCTGGTCCATTCACGTCGCCATATTCCCGGAAGTCCCTATTAGCTGTAATTTTTCAAATGAGAAAATTATCAGAGAGGTGAAACTTCTTCAATATCACCTGCTCCTCAAATTCAGGTCTGCATCATTCCAAAGATATGTACATTCTTTCCACCACACTGGACTGTGGTCTGGTCTGTATTTCCCCTTACTTTTATGTAAGATGAAGTTGGACCAGACTAGCTAAGGACTTTTTCAACTCCAGCATGTCATATTAAATTATTTTAAAGACAGAGTTCATTTAAACAACATTTCTTTCCTTGTTTTTATTTTCTGTGTTAGGAAGTTCCTGTCAACATTGGAAGAGTGGGTGCATGTGTGGTGGTGCTGAAGCTACCATAAAGCCATCTTTATCAAAGGGACGGAAAGTGGATAGTTTCAAGAAATGGTGTAGGAAGAAGAGAAGAATGTTCTTTCCTTCAGTTACTAATCCAACATGAAAATTCTTGTGTCATTTTAATATGTAGTTATAATTGCTCTTGTTTGTGAAGCCAGAACAAGTTTTCAAGCATAAATTATATATAGCTGCTAATCATGTTAAGTGTGTGTGTTGTCACACCTCCTACTATAAATGAAAATCCAATAGGCCAGGCTTAGCCTCATTACTTTAAAACGTTAAAATGTTTAAGGGTAACTGATAGTAGACAAGGTATGAAATGTTATGAAAGCATTGGTAATTTTTAATTTGTCAGAAGTTAAAAAACATTTTCTATTTTAAGAAAAAAGTACTCTAATATCTGTAAAATAACTAATATAAAAGAGAACATCTAAAACTGAAAATATAAAGTTCCATTTTTAGTAAAATATATTTCTCTTATTCAAACAATATCCGAAATAGCTAAATAATACTTCACATTTGCTCAAAGGAAGGTCTTTACTGTGTTGAGGCTAAAAAACAAAAACACTGTTGCACTGATCACAGTATGCTAAAACGTTCAAACTTACTCTTGTACAGGACCATCTTCCAAAGCAAACAGAGATTTGTTATTCTTTAACATTTTGTCTTGTCAGATGTTACTAGTAAAATATTATTGTAATTTCATATATACAATGTATACAAAAAATAGCAAATATTTTTCACATTGATATAAACTGTGACCTCAGCTTTAAGAGTGTCAGGGCCTCATTTGTACAGAAAGTAATATTCTCCTCAAACATTTCTGTGAACACCTAAATAAAGTTAAACAGGTTTTCCAAAGCAGTTTTTAAAGTACAGTAAAATTGGCAAGACGTTCTGTAATATTAACGCATGGAAAAACCAAATGTCCAATATCCACACTTAATTGTATAATTATATTTTATGTACCAATACATGCTTTCCTAACGTTGTATTCATACAGATGAAAATATTAAGGATATGTGCACTACAAAAATACTTTTTAAATTAAAAAGAACAAAAAAGGTAGTTGGGTAGTATTTTACCTTTAAATTCTTACTTCTGTTGATTCTATTATAAAATATTTAAAATGAAATGTTGAAAATACTTCAAGAATTAACTCTTAAAATAAATGTACTATTATTTTAGAATCTATGCAACATGTTCTTTTATACAAGCTTTATATTCTCGTATGTGAAAACAGCAAATAAAATCCAGAGAGATGCTCATAAATGTACTACTGCCTTTTTACTTTAAAAAAAGAACTACATAAATTGTGTAAAGGTATTTGTACTTTGACATATTCAATTTAAATAAAATTTATTTCCTCTGGTTATAAAGAGTGTGGCTTTAAATTATATGAAGCAAAGGTTGAATTGACTTTTTGTATTTATTTTCCTAACAGTTAAGATATTTATTTCCAAAAACAACATCCCGCTGTTTGCTTCTTATCCCTGCCATTATCCTTAAATAGAGGGCTATAGAGATATCTTCAGTTCCAAAGGTAAAAATGGAGAAATAGCAGCTGTAAAAAGATAAAAACACCAGATACACAGAACTATGTTGGATCTTAAAATGCATACCATTTCCGAATTAGTGTAGATGTAGAGTCATGTAAACCTTTATCCCCAGAGCGCAGCTTGGCCACACAAGTTGAACTGGAGTGTGAGCCAGTGGGAAAAAGAAAAAATCAAAGTACTTCTCACAGCCCTGCTTGCCAATGCCCCAGTCACAACTGGATGATCCCACAGAAAGATCATGTCCAGAGTTATGCCTAGTTACGCAAGCAGAGATTGAATACCATCTTCTCAATGGTCCAGTTGGGCTCGCATCATTTTGATCAGGTATTGACCAGTAGGAGAGAGATGTTGCCCAGGGTTACTGCTACATAGCTGTACTTTAAAATCGTGCTCAGACCACTATGGCCTAGCTGGGTTTCCAAAATCTGAGCAGGTCTGAGCGGTCAGAATGGAGAGCTGCAGAGACTCAAGGCACTAAAACAAACCTGTGCTTGCCTCATTCAAGCCTCCTCGAAAAAAGGAGTTACAGAGGCAGGCACCTTGCTACCGTGGAAGAGTGCATATGACCTATCAGGCAGGTTTTAACTAACAAGGATAAGATAGAGAGTTTTTTATTTCTTCTTTCAACAAGTGGCACGTTAGACACTCTGCTCCATTTGGAAAGAAAAATGTTAGTTCTTGATTTTTCTGTAATCACTATGACCTTGCTCAGGATCCCCCACTCTGCAGCCCTCAGTTTGTATCATGATGACTCTCCAGACAACATTATCAGCTACTTTCCCTGTATTTCCACAGGGCATGCAGAGACTTGTAAATACCTTCTACACCACACTGAGCTGAAGGAGACTCTGGGGCACTAAACTTGGGTCCTCCCTCTGCCTAACTATGCCACCCATCAACTTGACTCAGCGGTGGTTGCTGACAGACCTGTTTTGATATGGAGGGAACACTAAATGAAAGTCTCCTCCAGGAGACCCAGATGGGGTACAGAACAGATATTCCTCTGATTTCATATTTTCCATTAAGCTCTCTACCAAGGCTCCTATGCTGAGATCTTAGTCCAGGAAAGGAGAAAAGATCATAAAACATGTTTCCTCAGCTGTCATCACTCTTCACTCCTTCTCTTATCACAGTCATCTGAGAGGGAGGCACAGGCGTTCCAGTCACCTTTCCTCTTTGTAATGGAATTCCTTTAAGTCATATCCCCCTTCCTGGAGACACTAAGCCCCAACCTGAATGATGGGAGGGGTATCTCCTCTCTAGTCTGTGCAAGATACCACATGAACTTCTTATTTCACCAACCTGGCACTCCACATGTCAAAGAAAACTCAAAAAGTTTTAGTTTTATGGTTTTTTTTCTTGTCAATATTTTCTTTTCAAGATAATTGCCTGCTATAGACTAGGAAAAAATCTTATTCTACATGCTGAGAGGTTAATACTGACATCCTCTTCTTTTTTGTACTCCTGTTATAATCCTAATCCCCTGCCTTACACACACACACACACACACACACAGCATACACAATGAAGAAAATAGGCACACCTAGAAAATTACAGAGAATCTTGTACATGAATAAATGTTAAAAGGTTAAAAGGTAAAAGCGCATTAATAGTCTTCAAAAATAGTATACCTGTATCACAAACACTTATGAAGGATTTACTATGTCTTAGGCCCTAATGAGAAACACAAAAATTAAGGTTAAATTTATTAAATCTACCAAATCCAAGTCTATTCATTTAGATTATGTTTTAAGCAATGGAGAAACAATTTGATGTTCTCTCCTCTACAAAGACCACGTGATTTTTCCAAGTTCACATTTCGTCCAAGGTCATGAAGACCCTCATACAAAAATCCCAGTTCCCTATACTAAATTTGGTATCTGAGTGGTTAAATAATCCTGTATGGATATAACTAATTAGACCTTACCTGAATCGGTACACACAGAGGTATCGGCAATCAGAGCACAACCAGGCTTATTTAAAAATAGGCCTGAAAATACAAAATCAGGATATCATTAAAGAAAGAGATGTTATCAAAATGACAGCATAGGAATTTCTATCACCCCAACCTCCATCAACTTAAACAACTATCCATGCATGAGAACACCCTCCTAAAAGCAGATTCCAAGTGAGGGAGGACAGCACCTAAGTGAAGCACAGAAATAAGGACACATAGGGGAGGGAGAAAAGATCGATTCACACTTACCCTCCCACCAAGCCCAGGCAGCACAGTGTGAGGAGACACCTTCCTGCTGAGGCAAGGAGAGTATAGTGAGCACCCAGTGATACCACGGGCCCTACAGTGGACCCACCCCCAGCACCATGCTGACTCCTGTGGCTCTAGATGGCTCCCTATAGGATCCTGTGAACCCAGGCCTCTCACCCAGCACTTGGGGGTTCCAGAAGCCACAAGCAGCTCCAGCAGCCCCAAATGGCATCCTTGGCACCAGGTGCCCAGTGAGCTACTATAACCCTAGAACCTGGCTCACCCTAGTGCCTGCCTACTCCAGTGGCCTCGGGAAGCTCACACAGCTCCTAACAGCTTCCAAGGAAGCACTTATGGTGGCTGATCACAAACCAATGTCCTGTTCACTTCCTCCCTTGCCAATTCCAGCAGTCTCAGGTGGATCCCTTGGAACCAGGTTCCCTGAGGGCTCCCAGGAACCAATCTCACCCACTGGCACCAATGCCCTAAGTGGTGTCCCTGGCACAAAGTCCCCAGTGGGCTCCTGTGAACCCAGTTCCAGGCTCATTCTGACGTCTGCCTACTCCAGTGTCCCACACAGCTCCCAGGACAGGGCTCCCAGAAGACTATCACAAACCCAGGCCATGTGCTCACTCTGGTGCCTGCCTACTCCAGTGGCCCGGGACACCTCTCATATTTCCAGGTGGCTTCCACCACAGGGATCCCAGTGGGCTCTTGGTAACCCAGGAATCTGACATCTCTGGTGGTCCCTTTTGGCACCAGGGTGCCAGCAGGCTCCCAGGAACCCAACCATCATTCCTCACCCTGGCAACTCCCAACTCCATTGATCCCAAGGTGGCTCCTGCTTCAACAGATGGCTTCTCTGGCACAAGGCTCCCAGTAAGTCACTGTGACTCCAGGCCCTCAGCTCATCTCAGCACCTGCTGGCTCCAGTGGTTTCAGGCAGTTCCCATGGACCCAGGCAGCTTCTGCAGCCTTAGGCTTCCAGCAGGTTCCCACATAGCTAGGGTCCATTCCACACTGGTGCCTGCTAGCCCCAGCAGCCTTAGGAAGCTCCTGTGGTTCCAGGTAACTGCCTCAACTCCAAGTTCTCAGAGGGTCCCTGAAAACTCAGGCTTCCCACCCAGCAGGGCCCTGCCAGCTCAAGCAATCCCGCATGGCTAGTGGCCACAGGTGATTTGTCAGCTCTGGAAAGTTTCCTCAGTTCTAGGCTCTTAGAACACTTATGTGAACTGAGGCCCCCAGGCCACTCTGGTACCTGCTAGCTCCCATAGTCCAGCATGCTCTACTGGCCCCAGGATCCCAGCCCACCATGGCACCAGCGACTTCCCAGGCACCAGGTTCCTGAGAGGCTCTCATGAATGCAGACTCTTAGCTCACCCCAGCACCAGCCAACTTCTTCTGCCCCAGAGGCTCCTGTGGCCTCAGGTTCCCAGTCGATGCCTGTAATCCAGTCTCCAGCAAGGCACCTGTGAACACAGGTACCCAGAAGGACACAGTCCCAGGCTTCCAACCCACCCCAGCACCAGAGCACCCAAGGACTCCAGCAAGGAGGAGAGGACACTTTTAAATTCATTGTATGAGGCCAACATTACCCTGAATCCAAAGCCATAAAAGAACACTCCAAGAAAAGAAAAATGCAGGCCAAAATGCCTGGTGAATATAGATGCAGAAAACATCAGAGTTTTAAAATGTGAAGCAAACATTGACAAGATTCAAGGGAGAAATATGCAAATCTATAAAAATAGTAGTAGACTTCAATACCTTAACTTCATGAATGTATAGAACAACCATACAGAAGATCAAAAAGTATATAGAGGGCTTGAACAACATTACAGACCAATTGGACTTAACAGATATGTACAGAACATTCTATCAATAAAAACAGAAAATACATTTTTCTCAAGTGTTCATGGAATATTCTACAGAATAGACCAAATGTTAGACTATAAGACAAATAGATACAGTTAATAAAGCTTAACATCATACAAAACATCTTTACCTAGCACAAGGAAATGAAATTAAAAATCAGTGACAGAATGAAAAGTGGAAGTTTTACAAATAAATGGAAATTAAACAATATACTGTTCTCAATGGGTCAAAGAAGAAATCATAAAGGAAATTAGAAAATATATTGGAATA
Source organism: Phataginus tricuspis (assembly GCA_029783875.1). Taxonomy (NCBI): domain Eukaryota; kingdom Metazoa; phylum Chordata; class Mammalia; order Pholidota; family Manidae; genus Phataginus; species Phataginus tricuspis. The sequence continues at coordinate 69,533,793 of JAQQAC010016209.1, forward strand.
AATGAAAATGAAAGCACAACATACCAAAACTTATAAGATGGAGAGAAACTGGTGCTAAGAAAAAATTAATAGCTGCCAATACTTACATTAAAAAAGAGGGAAAGATCTCAAATAAGCAACCTACGTTAATGCTAGGAAAAGAACAATCTAATCTCAAAGCCAGCAGAAAGAAGGAAATAATACAGGTTAAAACAGAAATAAACAAAATAGAGCACTGAAAAACAATACAGAATATCAAGTAAACCAGGAACTCATTTCTCACAAAGATCAACAAAATCAAGAAAGCTTTAGCAAGATTGATTAAGAAAAGAGAGAGATTCAAATTATTAAAATCAGAAATGAAAATTGGAAAATTACTATTAGTTTTACACAAATAAAAAGGAATACAAGAAAATACTATGAGTAATTATATACAGAAAAATTGTATAAACTAGATAAAATGAAGAAATTACTGTAAATACACAATCTACACTATTGAGTCATAAAAAATAGAAAATATGTATAGGCCTATATTTAGTAAGGAGAGTGAAATAGAAATTAAAAATCTACCAAAAAGAAAAATCCAGGATCTGGTGGCTTAATTGGTAAATTATACCAAATATTTAAAGAAAAAGTAACATTTACCTTGAAACTGTTCCAAAAAATTAAAGAGGAGGTAACATTTTTAAACTTTAAGGCCTGCATTACCTGGATACCAAAACCAGAAAAAGGCCAATTCCAAGAAAATGATGAATATTAATGAATATTAATGCAGAAATAGTCTAAAAATAATAGAAAACTGATTTCAGCAGCATATTAAAAAGATTATACACCATGACCAATTAGGATTTAGTCCTGGAAGACAAAGATGTTTTAACATACAAAAAACAATGTAATATACCACATTAACAAAATGAAGACAAAAACACATGATCATCTCATTGCATACAGAAAAGCCATTTGACAAAACTCCACTTCCTTTCATGATAAAAACAATTCAACAAACTAAGGGTAGGCTGGAAGTATCTCAACATAGGCCATGTATGAATAACTCACAGCAGACATCATACTCTGTGGTGAAAGACTGAGAGCTTTTCCCCTAAGTTCAGGAATAAGACAAGGGTGTCCACTTCCTCATATCTATTCAGCAATTAATTTCAGGTTTTTGGAAGTTCTACACAGAGCTATTAGGCATGAGAAAGTAATGAAAGACATGCAAATTTCAGAGGAAGAAGTTTAATGTTCTCTACCCACAGATGATATAACCTTATATGCAGAAAACCCTAAAGATCACAAACACAAATGTTAGAACTAATAAAAGAATTCAGCGAAGTTGCAGAATACAAAATCAGTGTATTTACTTCAGTGAGGTTGATATACACTATCAATTAATAATCTGTATTGGATGATTTAATTCCATTTACAATAACATCCTAAAATATTTAGGAATAAACTTAACCAAGGGGACAAAAAATTGTACATTTAGAACTATAAAATGTTTGTGGAAATAAATTAAGGAAGTCATAAACAAACTGAAAGGCATCCCATATTCTATTCATGGATTGGGAGATTTAGTATTGCTAAGAAACAATACTACCTAATGCATTCCACAGAGTCAATGCAATTCTCATCAAAATCACAATAACAATTCTTGCAGAAATAGAAAAACTCATCATGAAATTCATATGGGATCTTAAAGGAACCAGAATAAATAAAACAATTCAGCAATTCCATTTCTGGGTATTTATCCAAAGAAAATGAAAACACCAATTCAAAGAGATATATGCACCCCTTTGTTCACTGCAGCATTATTTGCAAGTGGGAAGATACAGAAGAATTTTAAATCTTCATCAGTATATTAAGGGATAAAGAATAATTGGGTGCAGGGAGGGGAAAATCGATGGTGGAGTAGAAAGGTAAAGTGTAAACCTCCTCCTAAATACACATAAAAGAAGAAAGTACAGCAAACACAATTAAACCTGAAAATTGCCTGAGGACTGCAGAACAGACCACCTACACCTCGGGAAGGAGAGAAGACCACACAGAAAAGGGTAAAGTGGCAGAGCCATTACTGAGATGGTCCCAAGCCCTATCCCCAACCTATCCCACAAGCAGGAGGAAGAGGAACAAAGTGGGAAGGGGATAGGGGCCCAGAAACACTGCACACCTGGCCCTGGATATCTGCTCTGGGAACATGAGTACACATTAGTTTCGGTTCTGGTGATTAACATGGATGAACACCAGGGACAGCTAAAACACTCTGGGAGCCTGAGACACCAGCCACTTGTGGAGGACAGGCTCTCTCTGATGGTCCTGAGACCTGAACAAGAGGCAGATGTTTGAAAGAGTTGTCAGCAGTGTGAGGCGTGCCAGAGAGGTGAGGGTTGGATGGAATGCTCTTTTCAGGAGAAAGGACAAGTGGACAATACCTCCCTAACCCTCCCTATGCCCAACAGGTAAGGAATTCTTGGGAGCCCAGGACACTTCCTTCCCCTCACTGCACCATAGCCCTGAGGTTCATCCCTGAATGAACTGTCAGTGATCTAACCCACTCAGCCCAGCAGCAGCACCAGACTTTGCTGCCTGGCAGGAAGAGGGAGACTGTCCCAGCTTCCTTACCCTATTTCAGCCCAAACAGGGAGTTGCCTGCAGAAGCCAGCCCCAAGAGCTATTTCCTCCCTGAAGGTGTCCCAGCCTGGTGCTGCATGGCCTGTCCTTCCCCAGAGGCTCACATTGACCTGCCAATCCCATTAATTCTGAAGCTCTGCCATAGTGTCAGGACAGGAAGAGAGCACACAACCCACAGAAATTCCAGTAGAGGCTTCTGCTTGTATCACAAAGACAGCTGAAGCAAACTACCAGTGCTGGAGAAAGAAATGAGGCTCCACCCACTGTGAACCAACATCAGCTGGGGCTCCAGCAAAATAGAACCAGGCACTGGAGAGTAAAGAGTCTTGAGCTTCTGGGCACCATGGGATGCCTCCTTCATAAAGCTATTACTCTATAGACCAGGAAGTATAGCAGATCAACCTAATACAAAGGAAGAAACACAGAAACGCTGACACAATGAGGAGGCAGAGGAATATGTTCCAAACCAAACTACAGGACAAGACACAAGAAAGTGGGATAAGTGAAATGGAAATCACTACTCTCCTTGATGAAAATTTCAAAGTAAAATTCATAAACATGCTCACTGATTTACAGAAAAAAATACAAGATCTCACGAAGGACTTCTGCAAAGAGATAGAAGAGCTGAGAAAGACCTACTCAGAGCTGAAGAATACAGTAATTGAAATTAAATATACAATGAAGGGATTTAAGAGTAGATTACTACAAGTAGAGGAGACAATCAGTGAGATGGAAATTAGAGAACAGGAACATAACCAAACTGAGGAACAGAGAGGAAAAAGGATCCCTAGGAATGAAAGAATGATAAGAGTTGTGTAACCAGTCCAAATGAAACAATTTTCACATAATGGAGATATCAGAAGGAGAAGAGAAAGACAAAGGAATAGAAAGTCTCTTTGAGGAAATAATTTTTGAAAAATTCCCCAGTCTAGGGAAAGAAAAAGACAATCATATCATGGAAATACAAAGAGTCCCTAACTAAAGTAACCACAGCAAGACAACACCAAGACATATAATAATTAAAATGGCAAAGACCATGATTAAGGGGAGATTATTGAAAGCAGCCAGAGAGAGAAAAAAGATTACTTATAAAGGAAACCCCATGAGGCTATCTGAAACAGAAGGATCTCCAAGTTAGAATCCTATACTCAGCAAGATTATCATTTAAATTTGAAGCAGGGATTAAACCATTTCCCAATAAAACATGTTGAAGGAATTCACCACCACTAAGCCAGTCTTTTTGTTAGGGCGCTGCTATAGATGAAACAGTTCCTAAGGCTAATAGATTTCACCAGTAAAAATAAACCGACAGTAAAGATTGTAGACCAACTAATTATGAAGCAAATACAAAATTAATAAAACAAAAGAAGCAAAATCAACTATAGAAAATATCAGTCAAGGGATACACAAAAGGTGCAGATTATGACATCTACACATAAAGTGTGGAAGAAGAAGAAGAAAAGGAAAAGTACCTTTAGATTGTGTTTGATATAGAGCAACCAGCAAATTAATATAGACAATTATATAGTAAGGAACCTATCCTTGAACCTTTGACAACCACAAAACTAAAGACTACAATATGTACACAAAAAAATTAAAAAAGATATATCTAAACACAACACTAAAGAAAACTATAAAATAAGAGAAGGATATAAGAGAGGAGGAAAGGTACAGAAAGAAGTTATAAAAACATCCAGAAAACAATAAAGTGGCAACAAGTACATAAGTATCAATAATTGCTTACATGTAAATGGACTGAATGTACCAATCAAAAGACACTGAGTAGCAGAATCTATAAAGAAACAAGACCCATCTATATGCTGCATTCAAGAGCCTCATTTCAGACCCAAAGACCTACAGAGACTAAAACTGAAGGGATGGGAAAAGATATTCCATGCAAATAAGAAGCATAAAAAAGCAGGAGTGGCAGTACTTAGATAAAATAGATTTCAAAAACAAGAAAGTAACAAGAGAAAAAGAGGACATTACATAATGATAAAGATGTTAGTCCAACATGAGGCTATAACCATCATAAAAAGCTGTGCAAACAGCATAGGAGCTCCTAAATATGTAAAACAATAACAGAATTAAAGGGGGAAATAGATGGCAACACATTCCTTTTAGGAGACTTTAACACACTACTCACATCAGGAGACAGATCAACCAGAGAGAAAATAAACAAGGGAACAGAGGCACTGAACAATAAACTGAGTCAAATGGACTTAACAGGTATCTAAAAATCACTCCACCAAAGAGCAGCAGGATTCACATTTTTCTCAAGTGTATATGGAATGTTTTCCAGAATATATCACTACGACACAAAAAGAGCCTCAATTAACTCAAAAGATTGCAGTTATATCAAGCAGCTTTTCAGACAACAGTGGTGTGAAACTACAAATAAACTACACAAAGAAAACAAAAAAGCCTACAAACACAGGGAGGCTAAACAACAGACCATTAAATAATCGATAGATCAATGAACAGATTAAAACAGAAATCAAACAATACATGGATACAAATGAAAACAAAGATTCAACAAGCCTAAAATCTGTTGCATGTTGTTAAGGCAGTTCTAAGAAGGAAGTACATAGCAATACATGTTACCTCCATAACCAAGAAAATTCCCAAATAAACAGTCTAAACACACAATTAAAGAAACTAGAAAAAGAAGAACAAATGAATCCCGTAGTTAGTAGAAAGAGAGGCAAAATAAAGTTAAGAGCAGAAATCAATAAAATATAGAAGAATAAAAAATAAAACAATTCACCAAAGCCAGGAGTTGATTCTTTGATAAAATATGCATAATAGATAAAACCTTAGCCAGACTTAACAACAGAAAAGTAAAACATAAACAAAATCAGGAATGAAGAAGGAATAATCACAATGAATACTACAGAAATAAAAAGAATTATTAGAGAATACCTTGAAAAATTATGTGCCAAAATAACTGGACAACCGAGGAGAAATGAACTGATTCCTAGAAAAATAGAACCTTCTGAGACTAACACAGGAAGAAACAGAAAGTCTGAACAGTCCAGTTACCAGCAATGAAATCAAAATGTTAATCAAAAAACTACCCAAAAAATGAAAATTCCAGGAACAGATGCCTTTGCAGCTGAATTCTATCAAACATTTAAAGGAAAGCTAAAAACCATCCTTCTTAAAGTATTCCAAGAAGTAGAAAATGAAGGAATACTTACAAACTCATTCTATGAGAGCAGCATCACTCTAATAAAAAAAACAGACACCACAAGAAAAGAAAACTATAGACCAATGTCCCTAATGAACATATATGTAAAAATCCTCAAGAAAATATAAGCAAACTCAATTCAAAAATACATAAAAGATCATCCATCATGAACAAGTGGAATTTATTCCAGGGATGCAAGGATGGTACAATATTCATAAATCAGTCAATAACATACACCACATTAACAAAAAGAGGGATAAAATCCACCTTATCAGATCAATAGATGCTAAAAAAGCATTTGACAAAATTCAACATCCATTCATGATAAAAACTCTCAACAAAATGGGTGTAGCAGTTATGTGCCTCAAAATAATAAAGGCGGTATATCAAAGACTCACAGCCAACATCATACTTAATAGTGAAAAGGTGAAAACTTTTCCGCTAAGATCAGGAACAAGACAAGGATGTCTACTCTCACTGCTTCTATTTAACATAGTACTGAAGGTCCTAGCCATGGCAATTAGTCTAAACAAACAGACAAAAGGCATTCAAATTGGTAAGGAAGAAATTAAATTATCACTCTTTGCAGATTACAATATACATAGAAAAACCTAAAGTATCCACCCAAAACTATTAGAACTAATAATTGAATTCAGCAAAGTTGCAGGATATAAAATTGTTTGACAGAAATCTGTTGCATTCTTATATACTAATAGCAAACTAGCCAAAGAGAAATCAGGAAAACAATTCCCTTCACAATTGCAGCAAAAAGAATAAAATAACTAGAAATAAACCTAACAAATGTAGTGAAAGAACTACACTGGGCAAACTACAAGACTTTCTTCAGAGAAATTAAAGAGGACACTAATAAATGGAAATTCATCCCATGCTCTTGGGTAGGAAGAATTAATATTGTCAAAATGACCATCCCGCCTAAAGCAGTCTACCAATTAAATGCAATTCCTATCAAAACACCAACAGCATTCTTCAACTAACTAGAGAAATTGTTCTAAAATTCATATGGAACCACAAAAGACCACAAATACCCAAGGCAATACTGAGAAGGAAGAATGAAGTTGGGAGAATTATTTTCCCAATTCAAGCTCGACTACAAAGCCACTGCATTCAAGACAATTTGGTACTGGCACAAGAACAGAACCATAGATCAATGGAACAGAATAGAGAGCCCAGATATAAACCCACACATATACGGCCAATTAATATATTATAAAGGAGGCATGGATATGCAATGGGGAAATGACAGCCTCTTCAACAACTGGTGTTGGCAAAACTGGACAGCTACTTATAAGAGAATGAAACTGGATTACTGTCTAACTCCATACACAAAAGAAGACTGAAAATGGATCAAAGTCCTGAATGTAAGTCATGAAACCATAAATCTCTTAGCAGAAAACATAGGCAAACCTCTCTTGAATATAAACATGAGCAATTTTTTCATGAATATATCTCCTCAGGCAAGGGAAACAAAAGCAGAAATGAACAAGTGAGACTACATTAAACTAAAAAGCTTCTGTACAGCAAAGGACACCATCATTAGAACAAAAAGACATCATACAGAATGGGAGAATACATTCATAAATGACATATCTGATAAGGGGTTGACATCCAAAATATATAAACAGCTCACATGCCTCAACAAACAAAAAGCAAATAATCCAATTAAAAATTGAGGAGGGGATCTGAACAGACACTTGTCCAAAGAAGAAATTCAGATGGCCAAAAGGCAAATGAAAAGATGTTCCACATCACTTATCATAAGAGAAATGCAAATTAAAATCACAATGAGATACAACCTCACACCAGTTGTATGGCCATCATCCAAAAGACAAACAACAACAAATGCTGACGAGGATGGGAAGAAAGGGGAACCCTCCTATACTGTTGGTGGTAATGGAAATTAGTTCAACCATTGTGGAAAGCAGTATGGAGGTTCCTCAAAAAACTCAAAATAGAAATACCATTTGACCCAGGAATTCCACTCCTAGGAATTTACCCTAAGAATTCAGGAGCCCAGTTCAAAAAGACATATGCACCCTTCGTTTATCGCAGCATATTTACAAAAGCCAGGAAATGGAAGCAACCTAAGTGTCCATCAGTAGATGAATGGATAAAGAAGATGTGGTATATATACACAATTGAATATTATTCAGCCATAAGAAGAAAACAAATCCTACCATTTGCAACAACATGGATGGAGCTA
>JAQQAC010016209.1:69541820-69592282 GCA_029783875.1 Phataginus tricuspis
TAAGAAGAAAACAAATCCTACCATTTGCAACAACATGGATGGAGCTAGAGGGTATTATGCTCAGTGAAATAAGCCAGGTGGAGAAAGACAAGTACCAAAGTATTTCATTCATCTGTGGAGCATAAGAACAAAGCAAAAACTGAAGGAACAAAACAGCAGCAGACTCACAGAACCCAAGAATGGACTAACAGTTATCAAAGGGAAAGGTACTGGGGAGAATGGGTGGGACAGCAGGGTGAATGGGAATAAGGGGCATTATGATTAGCACAGATAATGTAGGGTGGGGGTCATGGGGAATATGGACAGTTACTGTAATGGGGTATGTGGTGGGGACTTCATAATGGGGGGAATCTAGTAACCACAATGTTGCTCATATGAAATTTATATTAATGATACCAAAAAAATAAGTAAATTAAAAAAATTTAAAAACCCCCACATAGTACAGGTTGTCCTTCCTACTGCAATTAGGCAAGATGAAGAAATAAAGTTCTTCTAAATCACAAAGGGAGAAGGTCTGTTAGGTCCATCTGTTCTACTATGTTATTTAGTGCCTCTATCTCCTTACTTATTTTCTGACTGGATGATCTGTCCTTTGGAGTGAGTGTTGTGTTGAAGTCTCCTAAAATGAATGAATTGCATGAAATATATTTTTCCATCCCTTCACTTTTAGTCTGTATGTGTCTTTGGGTTTGAAGTGAGTCTCTTGTAGGCAGCTTCTAGATGGGTCTTACTGTTTTATCCATTCTGTAACTCTGTGTCTTTTGATTGGTCCATTCAGTCCATTTACATTTGGGGTGATTATTGATAGATATGTACTTATTGCCTTTGTAGGATTTGGATTCGTGGTTCCCAAATGTTCAAGGGCAGCTTCTTTACTATCTTGCAGTCTACCTAAACTCACTTATTATTCTATTATAAACACAATCTGAGGATTCTTTTTCTCCCCTTCTTTCTGCTCCTCCTCCTCTCTTTACATGATAGGTATCATATTCTGTATTCATTGTGTATCCCTTGACTGACTTTGTGGGTAGATGATTTAATTTTGCATTTGGTTAGTATTCAGTTGGTCTACATTCTTTGCTGTGGTTTTATTTTCTCTGGTGAGAGCTATTTAGCCTTAGGTGCACTTCCATCTAGAGCAGTCCCTTTAAAATTCACTGTGAGATGGTTTCTGTGAGGTAAATTCCATCACCTTTTGTTTTTCTGTGAATTGTTTAATCCCTCCTTCAAATTTAAATGATAATATTTCTGGGTAGAGTATTCTTGGTTCGGGGCCCTTCTGTTTCATTGCCTTGAATATATCATGGCACTCCCTTCTGGCCTGTAAAGTTTCTGCTGAGAAGTCTTATGATAACCTGACGTGTTTTCCTTTGTAGGTGATGTTTTTTCTATCTCTGGCTGCTTTTAATACTCTGTCCTTGTCCTTAATCTTTGCTATTTTAATTATTATATGCCTTGGTGTTGTATTCCTTAGGTTCCTTGTTTTGGGAGATCTGGGGACTTCCAAGGCCTGGGGGACTATTCCCTTACCCAGATTGAGGACGTTTTCCGCAATTATTTCCTCAAAGACACTTTCTACCCTTTTTCTCTCTCTTCTCTTCTGATACCCCTATAATGCAAATATTATTCTGTTTGGGTTGGTCACACAGTTCTCTTAAAATTCTTTCATGCCTAGAGTTCGTTTATTCTCTCCCTGACTCGGCTTCTTTGTATTCCTGTTCCCTAATTTCTATTTCATTTACCATCTCCTCAACCTCATCTAATCTGCTTTTAAATCTCTCCATTGTTTATTTCACTTCAGTTACTGTATTTTGAAGGTGTGTATCTCCCTCCTGAATTCATCCCTTAGCTCTTGAATATTTTTCTGTAGCTCCATTAGCATGCTTATGACTTTTATTTTGAATTCATTTTCAGGAAGATTGATGATTTCAGTTCCACTGAGCTCTCTTTTTGGTGTTTGAGGGATTTTGGATTAAACTAGGTTCTTCTGACTTTTCATAATCCTGGAGTGATGTAGTCATTAGAGACAAATGGCATGGGTGTCAGCTGGGAAGACAAAGTGCCTTCATGCTTGCCAGTTGAAGTGCCTTTCTCTGCTGTCTGGGCTGGTTAGCTTCACGCCAGGTGTGGCCTCTGGGTTAATCCCCTAAACTGCCATGGGTGGGGCTGCCCTCCTGCTGGCCTAGGCAATTGCAGGAGTCGCAGGCAAGCACAATGGTTATTTGCAACCCTTTCATGCTTCCCAGTCACTGTGCCTGTCTCTGCTGGCTGTGCCAGTTAAGCACATGCAGGGAGCAGCCTCTGGGTTTATTCCCTATGCTTCTGTATGCAGGGTGGCCCTCGTGATGGCCTAGGGCTTTGGCGTGGGTTGCTGGCATGCTGCATGGATATTTTCTGGGAGGGCAAAGCCCTTTTGTGCTTTGCAGTCACTGTGCCTGTCTCCACTGTCTGTGCTGGTTAGCCATGCACATGGAGATGCCTCTGCATTAAGCTGCATACTTGCTGTAGGTAGGGCTGCCCTCTGGATTGTCTGCAGCAATCGTGGGGAAAGCATATTTGCCTTCAGGTGCCAGCAGGGAGGAAGGAGCGGCAGGCTGCTTATCATGGTGATGGGCCTCAGGGATGCTTTGCCAACCAGTGGGATAGGGCACCTGAATCTCTTGAAAGTTCCCAACCTGCTGGCCTGAGTGTTCCAGGACGATTTTGTCTGCCTGTTTCTTCTTCTAAACCCTTGCCTCTTTAGCAGCCTTCTGACTGTTGAGAAGTCTTTTTTTTTCAATTTATTTTACTTTAGTATCATTAACCTAAAATTACATGAGCAATATTGTGATGATTAAACTACCCCCTTGATCAGGTCCCCCCCACCAACCCTATTACAGTCACTGTCCATCAGTGTAGTGAGATGAAAATCACTACTTGTCTTCTCTGAGCTGTACAGTCCCCCCCGTGCCCCCCCCACCCTATGTCTGCCAAATGTAATGCCCCTTTTACCCTCTTATCCCTCCCTTCCCACCCATCTCCCCAGTCCCTTTCCCTTTGGTAACTGTTAGTCCATTCTTGGGTTCTGTTGAGAAGTCTTTTAAAGCACCTGCTTTTCTTTTTTCCCAGGGCAGCCTGTTGTGGGAACCTGTTTGCAATCTTAGTCCCAGACTTTGGTTTTCAGCTTCTCTAATATCCAGAGCACCATGCAATCTGGGTCTGTGCTCCTGGGTTAGATTTCTAGGGCTGGATATTTAGCAGTCCTATGCTTTCATTCCCTCCCTGCTCTGATTCTTTTCCTCCCACTGGTGAGCTGGGGTAGGGGGAGTGTTTGTGTCCCTCCAGGACACACGTGGCTTTGTACTTTACTCTTTTGCATAAGATGTTGACTTCTCCCAGATGTAGACTGGCTTGTGTATTGTTACTTCTGTCACTCTTTTAGAAATAGTTGTATTTGCTGTATTTTCATATTATATGTGGATTTGGGAGGAGATTTCTGCCACACTACTCATGCCACCATCTTTCTTCCTCCTCCTTCACTTTTTCAACATTCTGTGCTTTCTTGACTGGAAGAATGAACAACTTGTGCCCAACAATTCCCCTATTCAAAGACAAACAGAAATCATAGGTGAAGATATACACTAGGTGGCTACACTTCTACATATTTATTTAAAGAAGTAAAAATTTTCAAGTTTTGAAAAATTTCTGCTCATTTCTGAATCACAGCAATCACCACTGCATGAGTCTCATTAAATTTTATTGGTCATCATCCCCAGTGATGGATAAAACATAACATTTCATATTACACAGTTGCATAGTAATTAGGGTCAAAAAGTACTCTCAGGACAAAAAGCTATTCTTAATCAGGAGATTCTGAGAGATGCTTCAGTGATGAAATAAACTTTAAAAAGAAAACACCGATTTAGTACATAATTAGGAATTAAGAATTTAAATATCAGGTTTAACAGTAAAAATTTGCCATTTATGTATGTCTGAAGCTCTGAAATGTTGGGTAAATCTTTCACTAAATGAGATCTTTTCAAACTTGTATGCATTAAATGAGACAACCCAAGGTTATACAGTATTAGAAAAGGAGTACTCGTTTCATCATATCAGCTTACCTTCACGAACTTTTTGGGATTTGTTTCATGGGAACTTAGCCACACTCATTCATATACATACTAAAATCGCAGAGTTAATAAATGAAAAAGACACTGTGTGTGGTTCACAAAATTAGAAATATTTACTGTTTGGCTATCACAGAAAAAGTGTACAGATATCTGGGCTATGTCTTGAGAGAGCATTTTTCTGAATTCCTCTACCCCTCCTGTAACACACAGCATAAACCCAGATGAATCCACTCTTATAGCTGTCCTGTGCTATAAAAAGTAGCATTTCTGGCTTTGAAGTTCTGCATGTAAGGATCCTGGAATTTGCCAAACTTTCACAACAGATGAAAAGCTCCAAAGAAAAAAAAATCAATAACTCTTCTACTGTCCATAAGAGAGGTTAGGACACCGTGAAAAAGTTTTTACCAGCATTGGAGAAACAGGTTAAAGCTAGAGTCACAGCCTAGAGAATGTATCCTAGAGAATGTATGGTAAACTGATGTGGTAAAAATGGAGAGAAAATGAAACGATATAAAATAGTCAATTAAAACCACAAACGGAAGGAAAACAGTGAAAGATAGAAATAGGAGTGAAGAACAAGGGTAACAAATATAGATATTAATCCAACTCTATCAATAATCATTTTCCATGTCAATGGTCTAAATGAGCCAATTAAAAGATGGAGATTGCTAGAATGGATCAAAAGGCAACACCCAACTATACACTGCTTATAAAAGCCCATCTTAAATATAAGGACATATTATAAATTAAAAGTAAATGAATGGAGAAAAATAGACCATGCTAAAACAAATCAAAAGAAAGCAGGAGTAGTTTCAGGTAGAGCATTCTTCAGAGTAAGGCCAGTTATCAAGGATAAACAAGGGCATTACATAATCACATAACAAACCTTAATGTGTATGCAGATATGGCGATGACTTTTTATATACAATACCAAAGGCATGGTCCATGGAAGAAATAATTGGTAAACTGCGCTTTATTAAAATTTAAAACTTCTGCTCTGTGAAAATCATAGACTAGGAGTAAATATTTGAAAGAGACACATCTGATAAAAGAGTGTTATCCAAAATATAAAAAGAATACTTAAAATTCACCAGTGAGAAAATAAATATCACAGTTAAAGAATGAGCCAAAGACACTTCACCCAAGATACATATAGCAAATATGCTTATGAAAAGATCCCACACATCATACTTCATCAGTGAAATACAGACTGATTAAAGCAATCATCAAGTATCATTATGCACCTATTAGAATAGCCCAAATCTGGAACACTGACAACACCAAATGCTGCTTAGAATGTGGAATAACAGGAACTCTCATTCATTGATGGTGGGAATACAAAATGATACATGTGCTTTGGAAAACAGTTTGACATTTCTTACAAAACCTAACATACTCTTACTGTGTGACACAGAAATCATATTCCTTGGTATTTACTCATGAGAGTTGAAACATATCCGGACAAAAACATGTACTGCGATGTCTATAGCAGCCTTTTTCATAGCTGCCAAAACTTAGAAGCAAACAACATGTTCTCCAGTAAGTTAATGGATAAACTGTGATACATCTGAAAATGAAATATTATTCAGCACTAAAAAGAAATGGGCTCTCGTGTCATGAAAAGATATGAAGGAACCTTTAGTGCACATTACTAAGTGAAAACTCCAATCTGTGAGAGCCTCATATTCTGTGATTCCACCTATATGACATTTTGAAAAAACAAAACTACAGGGACACAAAAAATACCAGTGGTTGCCAGGGATTAGAGGTTCCAGGAGGGATGAATAGGCATAGCACAGGGGGTTTTAGGTCAGTGAAACTACTCTGTATACTACTGCAATGATGCATACATGTCATTATACATTTGTCCAAACCCATTGAATGTACAACACCAAGAATGAAGTCTAAAGTAAATTAGAAACTTTGAGTGATGATGATGAATCAATGTAGGTTCACCAGTTGAAACAAATGCACCAAAATGGTGGGCAATGTTGATAATGGTGAAGACTATGTATGTGTTGGAGCAGAGGATATATGAAAAATCTTTGTACCTTTCTTTCAGTGTTGCTGTGAACCTAAAAATGCCCTTAAAATATAGTCTTAAAGAAGTACCATGTCTTTCTAGGACAGTGTAATCTTAAAGCTTCCTGCTCAATGAGGGCTTGACTTAAGGGAAAACAAAGGGTGGGGAACCCGTTTTCTAATCTCCCAGAACTGAAAAGGAAAAGGAAGGAAGAGGGTAAAATTATGAGCTTTGGGACTCTCTTTTTTCTCTCTACAGATTTGGGATGTAGGGGAGAACAGACGATATGTCCTGACATTTTCGTGAAGTTAAACTGTAAATATTTTCTGCTGCTGTATATAAAATCTACTTTTACAGATTTACAGTTCTATGGGCAAGGGATGACTTATAACCAGTGAAATAATAAATGTATATTCATTGAAGTCATTTATTTAAGCTATGAATAGACTATTTTTCTGAAGATATCCAATTGTTTTACCTTTAGAAAATTAGTATTTCTTGATGGCAGAGGTGACACTGTTGGTCCACAATCATAAAGTTGTGATTTGAGTTATTTCCAGTCGACCAATGGCACTCTTGTTCAGTGACTAACTCAGGACGATTAAGTACCTGGGAGTGGGCGTATTGACTATATACAACCTGCGATTTCATCGTTGTTTTTTCAAGAGTAACAAAAGGACCATAGACTAGGCTTGAGATGTATTTGGGAAAATCAAAATTACCCATTTTAAGCAATTATAAAACAAAGTATTATGTACGTAAGGGATCAGCAAACTCTAAATGTTTTCAAGGGCCAGGTAAGTAATATAAATGTGTGAATGAGACCATTTACATGCAAATTTAAATCATGAAGACTTTGGGATTGAGAATATAATCTGCTCTGAAGGCATTCAAATTCACTTTAAAATAAAATGCTTGTAAGTCAAACAAAACAAGTTAGCAGGCAGAGTTGACCTTCGATAACTGTTCACTGTCAAAGTTTGAAGAGAAATATAAAGAAGAGAGATCTTCTGGTTATTCAGGGCTTCAAATTTATCTGTTTCTTAGGGTCATCACAGTCCATGATTTGTCTCCTAGCTTTGCAAGCCAGGGATCTTGATTGTTTCTGGTTACCTGTGTTAAACAATTTATATGACTTAATCATATATATCATTCTCATAATATAATAAATTAGGATACAATTGTTTTAGTGTCTACAAAGAATACATATTTGCTGCAGCCAAAATTACCCAATACATCAATTCCTTAACCAGTCTATTTGGGAAGCTAAATTGATCATCATAGCAAAACAAATTCTTGCTTGTGAAAGATGTGTCACCCAAGCTGTGGTCAGTCTGATAAATAACTGTGACCCATTAATAAGGATAACTTTTATAATAACTGAGCTACTTTTGCCTACCAGCTACAGAGTATCCCTCACGGACTTTACATGTATACAGTGACTAATTCTTACTATTGAGCTCTCTTTTTTCTAGGCTCCATACATTTCATTGAGTTTTTGCTATGCATCCTGTCAGTAGAGCATCAAGTAAAAATAATTTAATTATATACTTAATACATATAGTACATATGTATGTAATTTACTTTATGTATAATTTTGTATATATGTGTGTTTCATACATATGTTTATACATACATTTCATTATTAATCATGTTAAGATCTTGAAGATACCTTCTAATCACTTTGATTGGACTTACGCCATCCCAACTCTCCTCAGCAACACATTGGATTATATAACAATTAGAAGCGAAGAACCCCTCAACTCTGCATCAGACTGGCTGGAGGTAAAATGCCTACAGAGGAGAAGAGAAGACATATTTTTGCTTGTGTATAAAGTGGGAATCTGAGGACATCTAAGAAGGTCTAGAGAGAAAAGATGATGGTTGCCAACAGAAGAAATGAATAACCCAGAGTAGTTTAGCTTGTTAATTCCCATAGAAAACCTTTTTCCTTCTCTTCAACTTAAGTACCCATGCCCCTTCCTTTTCCTCATAACAACCCCTTACTTTCATCCTACAAGAGGGACACTCATTTGAGTTTCTACCTGAGTTTGTGCTCCCTGAATTGCAATTCTTTGATCCCAAATAATGTTCATTTGTCTCTCAAAAGATAAAAGAAAAAATAAAAAGAGAAATAAATGTCTCCCACATCCCCTACCTCCAGATGAAGCTACAAATGAAATGCAGGTTAAGAACAGACTAGGAGAAAAACTACTATTTGGCTTGTGGATCCAGAAAGGTAAGAAGCACCTAAGGTCACAGTCATCAAAGATAGGAGGTCTGCTCTCTGGGGCCAGCAAGTGGCTTTCCTGTGTGCCTACAAAGCTCACTCCATGCTCAGGATGTGAACACCCAGCATGGAGAGGAAACAAAAGGTCCTTACTTAAAATGTGTCCTGCTTTTGGGCAAAGATGAATTCAATCCATCCAGCATAGCTCCAAGGAAGCTGGAAGACTGCAGGAAGACTATAGGAAGGAGGGCAGACATGAACAGTGATGGTGCAGAAATAGGAGGATTGTTCCTTACAAAATATTGATCCAGAATGTAACACATGATGTTTTGATTCTAGGTAGTCCATTGAGAGCTAGTGCTTCACTTTAATAATACCATTACAGACAGGATAATGGAATGCCACAAACATGTCTATGTGTCATCTACTGTTGTGAAACAAATTACCTGACGTTTGTCATTTTAACACAAAAAAGAATTTTTATGTCACAGTTTGTGAGATTTAGAAATAGAGGAATGGCTTAGTTGTATGGTTTTGTCTGAGTCTCTCATGGGGTTGCAGTCATCCTGCAGGCTGGGAATGAAACCAACTTAGGGTTTAAAGAGTAAGCCCATCCTGAAGTTTACATAATATACAGGAAATGGACATTGTATAAATTATTACTGTTTAAGTAAATAGGCTCTTAAATACTGAAATCCCCCAGAAATTGTCTATGTTCTTTTGTAGCTCAGATACTTTATGTTAGACATATATGATGCCTGGTTTATTTTTTGCTAATTACAGTTCCCGATTTAACTCTCTGTAAGAGAACCAGCCCCATTCTTTGGATAAATCATGGGAAAGGACATGGTGGTGTTAGGATTCCATACCAACCCATAACTGTGTCCTTATATAGTAAAAACATTTGGAGTCAAAATGACCACGTTCAAATTCAGATTCTGAACAGACTTTGTGGCCTTGACTTCTTAGAACCTATTTCCTCATCAGTAGGATGGCGATAATAATGGTACTTACTTCATTTACAGAGTTATATAGTGAGGATCAAGTTAAGCAAAGAATAGATATACATATGTGACATAAATATGTGTATATATATAAACATGCACACATACATGCATACTCATATATATGTATATAATTACTTAGCCCTACAAAGTGCTCAATAAATGGTAACATTTAATGTGATGTCTTTATGTGTATGCATGTTGTGCATATTGCTGCCCAACAGCTAATCACTATTGAAGATTCATGGGCTTTGAAGTTAGGAAAACCTGAATTTGTGTCCTGGCTGACCCCACCATTTAATAGCTGTGTGACTGTCCTAGTCTGTGTAGGCTACTCTAACAAATGCCAAAGACTGAGTGGCCAAAAACAAACAAATGGAAACATTTATTTCTCAGAGTTCTGGAGGCTGAAAGTCTGAGCTCAGTGTGCCAGCGGTTGGATGAAGGCCCTCTTCAGAGTCCTAGATTTCTGACTGTATCATCACCTGGCAGAAGGGCTAGGGAGCTCTGTGGGTTCTCTTTCATGAAAGCATTAATCTCATTCATGTGGGCTCCACCGTCAGGATGTAAGGCCTCCCAAAGGCTCCACCTCCTAACACCATCACATTAGACACTAGGATTTCAACATATAAATTTGGAGTGACACAAACATTTAGACCATAGGTGTGACCTTTGATGTTTATCTTCTCTAAGCTTCAGTTTACCTGTAATGTGTGACTTTAATAACAATATCTACCTCAAAGGTGTCATGCATCCTAACCACAGTGGAAAGCAGCTAGCAGTGCCACTGCTACTATTGCCCAAATAAATTTACTGCTACTACTTTCTCTCATCTTTCCTGACCTGCTTCTCCTTTCTGCTATGTGACGATCCTGAGGCAGGAAGGAACACAAATGCACACTCATATGCACACACATTCAGAGTCTCATGCTACCCTAGTGGTACACTGGAAGCCAGAGCACAAACTGTTGCCACTGGTAGTTCTTATTAGGAACTTCAAGGTGCATTTATGGTGCCTTCAGAGTTGCACTTTTCTACACTCTTGAGCCAATCAAATCTGGCAAAATCAGCAGTACAAGGCCTGCTAGGGGAATTAAGCAGATTCCCTCTTCCCACCCACATTACCGATCCCATTCTTCTCATCCAAATTACCTAACCCTGTCCTCTGGTTTCTGGCTCAGTACAGGTACCAGGCTTCAGGCTCTTAACCTCCCAGTTTGACTAGTAGCAATCACCTTTTCCCCTGCAGGCACGTACTGCATTATGCCTTCTTTTGCTGAGGCTCAACATGACTGAGGTGAAGCCTAAGGCCCTCTGATTCCAACCAGTACATTGTTGTAATATTTCTCCACTAAGTCCATTGCTCAATACACAACAATATTGACACATGTGAACCATATAATAAAATACGAGGAAACATAAATGGACATGTGTCTTTTGTATTTGTGAAGTACAAGCTTTGTTTTAGATTTATCTTTGTCAAAGAGGGTTCAAGGATCACCTGCATCAGAATCTCTCAGGCTGTTTGCCAAAAATGCATATTCCTTGGCTGCACTCCAGGCCTACTGCATCAAAACATGTAAGGTGTGTGATCCAGAAATCTGTGCTCCAAATTAAGACTCCAGGTGTATGCTGATGCATATACAAGTTGAGAAAATTGGTTTCTTATATCTCTCTAATCTCGGATTTTCTCAGTAGATGGTGTTATCTAACCATTTTTCTCTGTATCTTCTACCAGCATATTAATCGTCTGCTATCAGTATCAAGTATTGTAGGTTTAACTGGCCATACTGTCCCTGTAACAACTATAAAACTTTGCTGTTGTAGCATGAAAACAGCCATAGACAATAAGTAAATGAATGTGTGTTGCTTTGTTTCAATAAAACTTTATTTACAGACACGGAAATTCCAATTTAAAGTAATTTTTACATATCACAAAATTGTGTTCTTTTGATTGTCTTTCAACCTCTTAAAAATATAAAATCATTCTCAGCTCATGGGCCAGAGGAAGGGACTTATGTGACATGATGTAATTCATCAGTCCCATATCTAGATACTTGTATTTGTTCAAAGCAAAGATATCATAGTTAAGAACTTGGGTTCTTAATCTGCAGGCGAGAATTGCTCCTGCTCACACTGAGGGCAGTGGCAGCAGTCTTTGGTTTCTCATTTCCTGGCAGAAACTGGCTTTTTTTCTTTAAGCAGCTTAGTTGTTCACTTATTCCTACATGATTTTTTCAGCATAATGCTTTTCCTCTGTAGTGTCAGTTTCATGCCACAATTATTCTCCTGCCAATTCCAGGAATCGACAAAGAGTCCCCTCATCCACTCCAATCTTTCTCAAGCAGGAATCTCCATACTACACTGTGAACTATATAGTATTGACCTTCTCCATCAGCCACTGCCTAGCCTTGAGAGCTCTCAGAGTTTGGATGAAAAATCTAAGTGTGTTGTACAAAGGACACATTCAAAACAAAAAGTAATTCAGAAAGGTTAAATAGGCAGACAAAGAAATAGGATATAAATGGTACAGAAAAACAAGATGGAGTTATGATAGTAACATCAGTTCAAGTCAAAGCGGTTAAATGAGACAAGGAAATGTATTTTAAGAATCAAGGGTAAAACTCCACAAATGGATGTCACTGTTTTAAACTTCATGCAATAAATACCAAAAGGAGAAACCAAAATGAGAAACCAAAACTGAAGCCTGGCCCAGACATCGCTGTGAGGTATACATCCTGCACCATCATCAGAGGAAAAAAAACCTTCAATCTGAGAAAACCAAAAAAAACACAAGAACATTTGAGTTCCCTCCAGACATAAAGCCTTGGGGCGCTTTCCTGTGAAAGTTGCTGATTCCATGAGCAAGAGATGATTATCCCTGACATCTGAAGATATGGAGCAATTCTTGCGGATCGGACAGTCATGCAAGGGAAAATAGCCTTTAACCACCCAGGGAATAATGTACAGCAAAACTATAACTTTCAGTTTTTTGATCCTTTAAATGTTGGCTGCATACTTAATTCAAGAAACCCATTTTTCCCAAAGGCTGGACTCTTCTATAAACATTGCAGATGAAAATAATGTTCAAATTTTTCTTTGAAATTTTCTTTACTTCAACATTGAGGCCTATCAAGCTTCAAAAACAGGAAATGTAATAGAAACACATTTGGAAAGAAATGCACAAATGTGTTCATAATGGAGAGAAACACAAGTGCAAAAACACTAACTCAGCTTTTTGGACCCAGGACATATTAGGCAGAAAAAAAAATTGTTTTTAAAGGTATGTAACATTTGAGAGGATTAAAGATGGCAGAGTGAGAGGTGAAACAGGCTTCCTCCTAAAACCGCATATAATACAACAATATAACTAATACACTAATCCTGAAAGAGCAACAGGAAAGAGGACTGCACCAAACTGCATACACCTGGAGAAAAGAATAAACCTCATGGAACAGGGTAACATACCAAAGCTGTAGCCCAGTGAGACCCAAGCCCTTCCCCCACCCCAGCTAACCAGTGGGAGGAAGAGAAACAGAGCAGGGAGGGAGTGGAGGCCTGGAATGGCTGAATACATAACTACAGATATCTGCTCTGGGAGCACAAACCTACATTTCATGGTGTTTCCATGTTACTCTTGTGATTAGGGGGTTGGAAAGCTAAGACAGGCAGAATACCTGGAGAGACTGAGATTCCAGCCACTTGGGAAATCAGGGATCAATATCTGGCTGCTCTGGGACAAAATAAAGGTGGGCAGTCTGAGAGAATTCCTAACAGCAAGATGACTGCTAAAGGGTCAAGGATTGCACAGAGCTTACTGCTCAGGAGAAAGGACAGGTAGAAAAAATTTTCCAGGCACACTCTGCCCAGCAGGTTGGGAACTTTCATGGTCTTCAGGAGCTCCAGCTCCCTGGCTGGATACACAGGTATAAGGAACCCCTCTGGGATAAGCAACCTACTGTGCCTTTCTCCCAGCCAGCCCCACCTGTATTGCAAATCGGCAAACCCTACCCTGGCATTAGGCTGGCCATAGGGGAGCTATGTCTACAGGAACTACTAATGCAAAGCATAGAGGCTTATACCTGGGTGCTCGGACCACTGGTTCTGGCAGTGGAACAGGAACAGCAGCTGGGAAGCAGGAAACAGCTCTTTCACCCACCAGGCACCAATACCACTCCCCTACAACCACTGACATTGTATCAGGGGCTGAGTAGCTCAAGAGAGTAGAGCTTTTGGGAACTAGAGGGCGCCATATACAAATATGAAACACCAAAGGAACCTGGTTCAAAGTAAAATTGTGAATATGAATACAATGCTTGAGAAAGATTAAAATTAAATTGACCTCATGAATCTGCCTGAAAGGGATTTCAAAATAAAAATCATTAACATGCTCATGGAGGTACAGAAAAATATTCAAGAACTCAGGGAGGAATTCCAGTCAGAGATCCAATCATTATGCAATACAGTATCAGAAATGAAACATATAATGGAAAGTTTTAAAGATTAGATAAAGTGGAGGAGACGATAAATAAATAGAAACTAGAGAAGACGAATACAAAGAACCAGAGGCACAGAGTGAAAAAAGATCTCTATGAGTGAAAGAATATTGAGAGACCAGTGTGAACAATCCAAACAGAACAATATTCACATAATAGGGGAACCAGAAGAAGAAGAGAGAGAAAAAGGAATGGAAAGTGTCTTTTTGTAGGTAATTGCTGAAAACTTCCCCAATCTGGGGGAGGAGATAGTCACTCAAGTCATGGAGGTGCACAGATCTCCCAACAAAAAGGACCCAAAGAAGGCAACACGAAGACATAAAGTAATTAAAATGGCAAAGATCAAGGATATGGACAGACAATTAAAAGCAGCCAGAGAGAGAAATAAGATCACATGCAAAGGAAAGCCCATCAGGCTATCATCAGACTTCTCAGCAAAAACCTTACAGGCCAGAAGGGAGTGGCATGATGTATTTAATGCAATGAAGCAGAAAGGCCTCAAACCAAGAATACCTTATCCGGCAAGGTTATCATTTAAATTTGAAGGAGGGATTAAACAATTTCCAGATAAGCAAAAGCTGAGAGAATTTACCTCCCACAAACTGTATCTACAGTGTATTTTGGAGGGACTGCTAGAGATGGAATTGTTCCTAAGGTTTAGTAGCTGTCACCATAGGTAATAACACCACAGTAAAGAAATTAGAACAGTTAATTACTAAGCAACTGAAAAATTAAATCAACTATCCCCAAAGTCAATCAAAGGATAGACAAAGAGTACAGAATATGATATCTAATATAGAAAAAATGAAGGAGGAAGAAAATGGAGGAGAAAATGAGACTGTTTAGGCTGTGTGTGTAATAGCATATTAAGTGAGTGTTAGACTCTTAGATAGTGAGGAAGTTACCCTTGAACCTCTGGTAACCAGAAATCTAAAGTCTGCAGTGGCAATAAGTACATAACTATTGATAATCACCATAAATGCAAATGGTCTGAATGCACCAATGAAAAGACATAGAGTCACTGAATAGATAAAAATACAAGACCCATCTATATGCTGCCTACAAGAGACTCACTTTAAACCCAAAGACATACACAGACTAAAAGTGAGGGGATGGAAAAAGATATTTCATCCAACTAATAGAGAGAAAAAAGCATGTGTTGCAGTACTTGTATCAGACAAATTAGACTTCAAAACAAAGAAAGTCACAAGAGAGAAAGACATTACATAATGATAAAGGTGTCAATCCATCAAGAGGTTATAACCAATATAAATATCTATGCACCCAAAACAGGAGCACCTACATATGTGAAACAAACCCTAACAGAATTAAAAGTGGAAATAGAATGCAATGCATTCATTCTAGGAGACTTCAACATTCCACTCACTCTGAGGGACAGATCAGTCACCAGACATAAAATAAGTAAGGAGACAGAAGCACTGAACAAAACATTAGAACAGATGGACCTAACAAACACCTACAGAACTCTACCTCCAAAAGGAGCAGAATACACATTCTTTTCAACTGCACCTGGAACATTTTCAAGAATAGATCATATCCTAGGCCACAAAAAGAGCCAAGTAAATTCAAAAAGGTGGAAATTGTACCAACCAGTTTCTCCGACCACAAAGGTATGAAACTAAAAATAAATAATACAAAGAAAATGAAAAATACCACAAACACATGGAGGCTTCACAACATGCTCCTAAATAAGCAATGGATCAATGACCAAATAAAAACAGAGATCAAGCAATATATGGAGACAAATGAAAACAATAATTCAACACTGGCAAATCTTTGTGATGCTGTGAAGGACGTGCTAAGACGAAAGTATATTGAAATACAGGACTACCTCAGGAAATAAAAGCAATCCCATATGAAGAGTCTAAACTCAAAATTAAGGAAACTAGAAAAGGAAGAACAAATGAGGCCCAAAGTCAGTATAAGGAGGGACATAATAAAGATTAGAGCATAAATAAATAAAATCAAGAAGAATGAAACAATAGAATCAGTGAAAGCAGAAGCTGTTTATTTGAGAAAAAAACAAAACAAAATAAGTAACCCCCTAGCCAGACTTATCAAGAAAAACGAGAGGCTACACACATAAACAGAATCAGAAATGAGAAAGAAAAAATCACTATGGACACCACAGAAATACAAAGAATTATGAGAGAATACTATGAAAAAAATTATATGCTAACAAACTGGATAACCTAGAAGATATGGACAGCTTTCTAGAAAAATACAACCTTCCAAGATAGACCCACAAGAAACAGCAGTCTGAACAGAAAAATTAGCAGCAATGAAATTGAATTGGTAATCAAAAAACTACCTAACAATAAATTCCCTGGAACAGATGGCTTTACTGCTGAATTTTATTAAACATTTAGTGAAAACATAATACCCATCCTCTTTAAGGTTGTCCAAAGAGTAGAGGAATAGGGAATACTTCCAAACTCATTCTATGAGGCCAGCATCGCTCTAGTACCAAAAACAGGCAAAGAAACAACAAAAAGAGAAAATTATAGACCAAAATCCCTGATGAACACAGATGCAAAAATACTCAACAACATATTAGCAAACCGAATTAAAAAATGCGTCAAAAAGATCATCCATCATGATTTATTCCAGGGATGCAAGGATAGTACAATATTCGAAAATCCATCACCATCCATAACATCAACAAAAGAAGAATAACCACATGATCATCTCCATAGATGCTGAAAAAGCACTTCAGAAAATTCAACACCCATTCATGATAAAAATCTCTCAACGAAATGGGTATAGAGGGCAAGTACCTCAGCATAATAAAGGGTATATATTACAAACCCACAGCCAACATTATACTTAACAGTGAAAAGTGGAAAGCTTTTCCTTTAAGATCGGGAACAAGACAAGGATGCCCACTCTCCCCACTTCTATTCAACAGAGTGCAGGAGGTCCTAGCCACAGCAATCAGACAACACAAAGAAATAAAAGGCATCCAGATTGGCAAGGAAGAAGTTCAACTATCCCTGTTTGCAGATGACATGATATTGTACATAAAAAACCCTAAGGAATCCACTCCAAAACTACTAGATCTAATATCTGAATTCTACAAATTTGCAGGATACAAAATTAATATGCAGAAATCTGTGGCATTCCTATATACTAACAATGAACTAGCAGAAAGAGAAATCAGGAAAACAATTACATTCACTGTTGCATCAAAAAGAATAAAACACCTAGGAATAAACCTAACCAAGGAAGTGAAAGACTTATACTCTGAAAACTACAAGACACTCATGAGAAAAATTATAGAAGATACCAATAAATAGAAACACATCCCATGCTCATGTATAGGAAGAATTAATACTGTCAAAATGGCCATCCTGCCTAAATCAATCTACAGATTTAATGCAATTCCTATCAAAATACAAACAGCATTCTTCAATGAACTAGCCAACCCATTGTTAGACATGTCATTTATGAATATATTCTCCCATATTGTAGGATGCCTTTTTGTTCTACTGATGATTTCCTTTGCTGTACTGAAGCCTTTTAGTTTCACATAGTACCACTTGTTCATTTTTCCTTTTGTTTCCTTTGCCTGAGGAGATATGTTCATGAAAAATTGTTCATGTTTATATTCAAGAGAGATTAGCCTGTTTTCTTCTAAGAGTTTTATGGTTTCATGATTTACATTCAGGTTTTTTTATCCATTTTGGGTTTACTTTGTTACATGTAGTTAGAGAGTAATCAAGTTTCATTCTCTTAGAAGTAGTTCTCAAGGTTTTGCTACCACCAGTTGTTGAAAAGGCTGTCATTTCCCCATTGTATGTCTATTGCTCTTTAATCATATATTAATTGGTCATATATGTGTGGCTTTATATCTGGGCTCTCTAGTCAGTTCCATTGGTCTATCGGTCTGTTCTTGTTGCAGTACCAAATTTTCTTGATTACTGTGGCTTTGTAGAAGAGCTTGAAGTTGGGGAGCATAATACCCCCTGTTTATTTTTCCATCTCATGATTGCATTTGCTATTCAGGGTACTTTGTGGTTCCATATGAATTTTAGATCTATTTGTTCCAGTTTGTTGAAGAATGCTGTTGGTATTTTGATAGGGATTGCACTGAATGTGTAGATTGCTTTAGGCAGCATGGCCATTTTGACAATATTAATTCTTCCTACCCAAGAACATGGGATGAATTTCCATTTATTAGTGTCCTCTTTAATTTCTCTCAAGAGTGTCTTGTAGTTTGGAGAGTATAGGTCTTTTACTTCCTTGGTTAAGTTTATTCCTAGGTATTTTATTCTTTTGGATGCAATTATGAGTGGAATTGTTTCCCTGATTTCTCTTTCTGCTAGTTAATCATCAGTGTATAGGAATGTAACATATTTCTATGTATTAATTTTGTATCCTGCAACTTTACTGAATTGAGATTTTAGTTCTAGTAGTTTTGCAGTGGATTCTTTAGGGTATTTTATGTACAATATCATATCATCTGCCAACAGGAACCGTTTAACTTCTTCTTTACCAATCTGGATGCCTTTCATTTCTTTGTGGTGTCTGATTGCTGTGGCTAGGATCTCCAGTAGTATGTTGAATAAAATTGGGGAGAGTGAGCATCCTTGTCTTGTTTGTGATCTTAGAGGAAAAGCATTCAGCTTTTCACTTTTAAGTATGATGTTAAATATTATGTTCTCTGTGAGTCTGTCATATATGGCCTTTATTATGTTGAGGTACTTGCTCTATTTACCCATTTTGTTCAAAGTTTTTATCATGAATGGGTACTGAATTTTGTCAAATGCTTTTTCAGCATCTATGGAGATGATCATGTGACTTCTGTCCTTCTTTTTATTGATATAGTGGATGATGTTGATGGATTTTCGAATGTTGTACCATCCTTGCATCCCTGGGATGAATCCCACTTGATGATGATGTATGATCCTCTTGATGTATTTTTGAATTCGGTCTGTTAGTATTTTGTTGAGTATTTTTGCATCTATGTTCATCAGGGATATTGGCTGCAGTTTTATTTTTTGTGTGTTCTTGCCTGGTCTTGGTATTAAGGTGATGCTGGCTTTAGGGAATGAGTTTGGAAGTGTCCCTCCTCTTCTGTTTTATGGAAATCTTTAAGGAGAATGGGTATTGTCTTCTCTAAATATCTAATAAAATTCAGCAGTAAAGCCATCTGGTTCTGGGGTTTTGTTCTTGGGTAGTTTTTTGATTACCAATTCAGTTTAATTGCTGCTAATTATTTGGTTCAGATTTTCTGTTTATTTCAGGGACAGTCCTGGAAGGCTTTATTTTTCTAGAAAGTTATGCATTTCTTCTAGATTATCCAGTTTGTTAGAATATAATTTTTCATAGTATTCTCTGAAAATTCTTTGTATTTCAGTGGTGTCCATACTGATTTTTCCCTTCTCATTTCTGATTCTGTTTATGTGTGTTGATTCTCTCTTACCTTTTTTGATAAGTTTGGCTAGGGGTTTATCTATTTGGTTTATTTTCTCAAATAAGCAGCTCTTCATTTCATTAATTCTTTCTATTATTTTATTCTTCTCAATTTTATTTATTTATTCTCTGATCTTTATACTGTCCCTCCTTATACTGAATGTGTGCCTCATTTGTTCTTCTTTTTCCAGGTTCAATAATTGTGAATTTAGACTCTTCATTTGGGATTGTTCTTCCTTCTTTAAATAGGCCTGTATTGCTACATACTTTCCACTTAGAACTGCCTTCACTGCATCACACAGCAGTTGGGGAATTTTGCTGTTGTTTTAATTTGTCTCCATATATTGCTTGATACGTGATTTTATTTGGTCATTGATCAAGTATTTAGGAGCATCTTGTTAAGTCTCCATGTGTTTGTGAGCATTTTTGTTTTCTTTGTACAATTTATTTCTAGTTTCATACCTTTGCAATCTGAGAAGTTCTTTGGTACAATTTCAATCTTTTTGAATCTGCTGTGGCTTTTTTTGTGGTGGAGTATGTGGTTTATTCTGGAAATTGTTCCATGTGCACTTGAGAAGAATGTGTATCCTGCTGCTTTTGGGTTAAGTGTTCTATAGATGTCTCTTAGGTCCATCTGTTATAATGTGTTGTTTTGTGTGTCTGTCTCATTTATTTTCTGTCTGGCTGATTTGTCCTTCAGTGGTGTGTTGAAGTCTCCTAAAATGAATACATTGCATTCTACTTCCCCCTTTATATCTGTTAGTTTTTGTTTCACATATGTAGGTGCTCCTGTGTTGGGTGCATAGATATTTATAATGTTTATAACCTCCTGTTGGACTGACCCCTTTTTCATTATGCAATGTCCTTCTTTGTCTCTTGTTCCTTTCTTTGTTTTGAAGTCTATTTTGTCTGATACAAGTACTGCAACTCCTGCTTTTTTTCTCCCTATTGTTTTCATGTAATATCTTTTTCCATCCCTTCACTTTTAGTCTGTGTATGTCTTTGGGTTTAAAGTGAGTGTCTTGTAGGCAGCATATAGATGGGTCCTGTTTATTGATCCATTCTGTAACTCTATGTCTTTTGATTGGTGTATTCAATCCATTTATATTTAGGGTGATTATCGATAGATATGTGCTTATTGCCATTGCAGGCTTTGGACTTGTGGTTACCAAAGGTTCAAGGGCAGCTTCTTTACTATCTGGCAGTCTACCATAACTCACTTATTAAACTATTATAAACACAGTCTGACAATCCTTTTTTGTCTCCCTTCCTTTTCTTTCTCCTCCACTCTTCATATGTTAAGTGTCATATTCTGTACTAATAGTGTATCCCTTGACTGATTTTGTGGGTAGCTGATTTAATTTTGCATTTGGTTAGTATTTAGTTGGTCTACATTCTTTGCTGTGGTTTTATTTTCTCTGGTGACAGCTATTTCACCTTAGGCACATTTCCATCAAAGATAGATATACTCTATTCAAAATACACTGTGTTTTGTATTCCAAAATACACTGAAGAGATTGTTTGTGGGAAGTAAAGTCCCTCAAATTTTGCTTATCTGTGAACTCTTTAATCTTTCCTCCAAATTTAAATGATACTCTTGCTGCTTATTCTTGCTTTGAGGCCCTTCTATTTCATTTCATTGAATATATCATGTCACTCCCTTCTGGCCTGTGAGGTTTATGCTGAGAATTCTGATGAGAGCTTGATGGCTTTTACTTTGTATATAATCTTTTTTCTCTCTCTGGCTGCTTTTAATACTCTGTCCTTTTCCTTGATCTTTGCTATTTTAATTATTATATGTCTTGGGATTGTCCTACTTGGGTCCCTTGTGTTGGGAGATGTGTGGATTTCCATGGTCTAAGAATCTATTTCCTTCCCCAGATAGTGGAAGTTTTCAACAATTATTTCTTCAAAGACACTTTTTAACCATTTTCCCTCTCTTATTCTTCGGTTAACTTTATAATGCACTTATTGTTCTGTTTGGATTGGTCACACAGTTCTCTTAATATTCTTTCATTCCTAGATATCCTTTTTTCTCCCTGTGTCTCAGATTTTCTGTATTCCTTTTCTCTAATTTCTATTCCACTTACTGTCTCCTCCATCTCATCTAATCAGCTTTTAAATCCCTCCATTGTTTGCTTCATTTCAATTATCTCCTTTCTAAATTCATCCCTTAGCTCTTGAATATTTTTCTGTAGCTCAATTAGCATGCTTATGACTTTATTTTGAATTATTTTTTAGGAAGATTGGTGATTTCAGTCTCACCGTGCTCTTTCTAGTGTTTGAGGGATTTCGGATTGAACTAGGTTATTCTGCCTTTTCATAGTCCTGGAGCGATGGGAGTGGATGCAGGAGAGGACTGCGGGTGTCTGCTAGGAAGAAAAAGTCCCTTCCTGCTTGTTAGCTTCAGTGCCTGTCTCCACTGTCTGGGCTGGTTAGCTGCATGTTGGGAGCAGCCTCTGTGTTAATCTCCTAACTGCCGTGGGGGGGCTGCTCATCTGCTGGCCTAGGCAATTGCGGGGGTTGCAGGCAAGTGTGCAGGTATTTGCAGGAAGGGCAAAGCCCTTTCATGCTTCCCAGTAACCGTGCCTGTCTCTGTTGACTGTGCTGCTTAAGTGCATACAGGGAGCAACCTCTGATTTTATACCGTAAGCTGTTGTATGTGGGGTGGCCCTCTGGATGGCCTAGGGTGAGGGTGAGTGTCGCTGGCACATGGCACGGTTATTTGCGGGGAGGGCAAAGCCCTTTCATGTTTCATAGTCACTATGCTTGTCTCTGCTGTCTGGGATGGTTAGCCATGCACAGGGAGATGCCTCTGCATTAAGCTGTGTAGTTGCTCTAGGCGGGGCTGCCCTCTGGCTTATATGCAGCAATGGCAGAGACAGTGGGTTTGCACCCAGGCACTGGCAGGGAGGAAGGAGCTCCAGGTTGCTGCTTTGCCAACCAGTGGGATGGGGTGCCTGAAGCTACCAAAAGTTCCCAACCGGCTTGGCTGAGTGTGCCAGGACGACTTTGTCCACCTGTTCCTTCTCCTAAACCCTTGCCCCTTCAGCACCTTCTGACTCTTGAGAAGTCTCAAAGCACCTGCTTTTCTTTTATCCCAGGGCAATTGGTTGTGGGAACTTGTTCACAGTCTTAGTCTCTCACTTTGGTTTCCAGCCCCTCTAATCTCCACAGCACCATGCAATGTGGGTCTGCGCTCATGGGTAGATTTCTCAGGTTTGGTATTGATCAGTCTTGTGGTTCCACTCCCTCCCCACTCTGATTATCTTCCTCCCGCTCATGGGCTGGGGTGTGGTGAGTGCTCAGGTCCTGCTGGGTCACGAGTTTTAACTTTACCCTTTTCTGTGAGATGCTGAATTCTCCCAGATATTGACTGGCTGGTGTACTGTTACTTCTGGTCACTCTTTTAGGAATAGTTGTATTTGCTGTATTTTCAAAAATATATGTGTTTTTTCAGAGATTTCCACCACCCTTCTCATGCTGCCATTTTTTCTCAAAATATTTTCTTTTTAAATTGAGGAACCACTGGTGAAATTTCCTTGGGATTACTTCTGGCACATGTATAATTCTTAATAGCACAATAAAATGCCTTAATAGTCTTCCAATCAATGTAGAAAACATAGTTGTCAAATTTATATGAGGAAAAAGTACTGATAAAACTGTAAATTATTCTGTGAAGGTGGTGTTGACTCAACAAAAAAATTCCTTCTGCACTTATTTACCTGCTATCCTTGCTGTCCAACATCAATTAATGTTTAGAAGTGTTTAAGCCTTTGAATAATTATTTTGTAAATTAACTGGTCCTACAATTAAAATGAATTACTTTTTGTAAAGGGGTTCTTTAAATTTGAGTTGAATACTTATCAAAATCAGTTGGAACCATTTAATGAATGAAACATCAAATGAGCAACAAATGGAACACAAAAAAAATTTAGCTTTACAAGCATTTAATGAATCACAATGACTGAAAACAAAGCTTTAAACAGGAAGGCACTGAAATTTATTATTAAGGAAGAAAGGAAGGGACTGGAATTAATGATGAGAGCACAAATTGTAGAATAGTTTTAATTTTGAAATTCTGTAATTACATTTTGGAATATCTTGGTTTGTGATTTTTTAGTAGAGCATCTATTTTTATTGGATATATTAATATTCTGTGCCAGAATAGAATAAAAGAAAGGATATGATTTTGCAACATCTAAATCTGATGAACATTCAAAAGATTCATAAAAAGAGATGACTTCTTCATGAATTTTGACTTGTAAAAATCATTTATTGAAGAAAGATACTCTGAATAGGTGAAAAAATAATTGATCTAAGCTAAAACAAATGCACATTTCAATACAAATAAAATTTGATTATGATATACTCCATTTAGCAGAATTTTCTCTGAGTTTCCCAGGTATCTTAGGACCTATTTTCTTTATTAAAACTATCATGGTCTCATTTGTTTTTAGATTCCACATATAAGTGAGATCATATCGTATTTGTCTTTCTCTGCCCAGCTTATTTCACATAGTATAATACCCTCTAAGTCCATTCACATCGTTGAAAATGACAGGACTTCTTTTTAATGTCTGATTAATATTCCACTGTGTATATGTACCACACCTTCTTTATACATTCATTTACTGATGTACACTTTAGTTGCTTCGATATCTTGGATATTGTGAATAAAATGGTGATAAAAATGGGGTGCATATATCTTTTTGAATCGGAGATTTTATTTTCTTGGGTAAATTCCTAGAAATAGAGTTGTTGGGTCATATTGTATTTCTAGTTTTAATTTTTTTAGGAACCTCCATAGTGGCTGCACCAATTTACATCCCCAACAACAGTGTACAAGTGTTCCCTTTTTCCACATCTTTGCCAACACTTGTTATTTCTTGTCTTTTGGATAGTGGCCATTCTAACTGGTGTTAAGTGATATTTCATTGTGGTTTTAATTTGCATTTCCCTGATTATTAGTGATGTGGAGGGTCTTTTCATTTGCCTGTTTGCCATCTGTATTTCTTCTTTGGGAAAATGTCTGTTCAGGTCCTCTACCCATTTTTTAATTGTTTTTATTATTTTGGTTTTGAAGTGTATGAGTTCTTTATATATTTCGGATGTTAACCCTTTATCAGATAAATCATTTATGAATATATTCACCCATACTGTAGGTTGCCTTTTTGTTTTCTTGATAGTGTCCTTTGCTGTATAGAACCTTTTTGGTTTGATGTACTCCCACTTTTTCATTTTTGCTTTTGTTTGCATTAACTGTTGAATCAATGTGTTGTATACTTGAAGCCAATATATTGTGTACCAATTATACTTCAATAAAAAAACAAGCTATCATGGTCTGGAGAAAACAATCAATTGGCAGTATAAAAATTTTCAAATTTACCAACCGTAAAACGTAACTTTGAGAAACATTTCAGGAAAAAATCAAGAAGAATAAGATAATATTTTTAAACACATTTTTCCCCAAAGAAAATATGCATGATATTACATAGGCTACAAAACTGATCCAGTCTATCAATATATACCAGAATAAATGTTCTGCATATGTTATTTTTCAATGTTCAGGTAAATCATGTGTTTAAACATTTTTTAAATGTTGCTTTTAATATACAGTTATTTACTACTTTATTTTTTATTTTTATTTTTTACAATTTATTTTATTTTAGTATCATTAACCTACAATTACATGAGCAATATTGTGATGATTAAACTACCCCCTTCATCAGGTCCCCCCCACCAACCCTATTACAGTCACTGTCCATCAGTGTAGTGAGATGAGAATCACTACTTGTCTTCTCTGAGCTCTACAGTCCCCACCGTGCCCCCCACCCTATGTCTGCCAATCGTAATGCCCCTTTTAACCTCTTATCCCTCCCTTCCCGCCCTTCTTCCCCAGTCCCTTTCCCTTTGGTAACTATTAGTCCGTTCTTGGGTTCTGTGAATCTCCTGCTGTTTTGTTCCTTCAGTTTTTTTTCTTTGTTCTTATACTGGATCAAGAAGATGTGGTACATATACACAATGGAATATTACTCAGCCATAAGAAAAAAACAAATCCTACCATTTGCAACAACATGGATGGAGCTGGAGGATATTATGCTCAGTGAAATAAGCCAGGCTGAAAAAGACAAGTACTTTATTTTTTAAATAATTTCCCTTTTGAGTATCATTTTTGAATGTAAGTATTTTATAAGTTTACCAATGTAGTAAAACCAACTTGTCAGCTAATATATGAAACAACTTAATTATATAATTTTAATTATTTTGGCACTCCCTGTTACTTTTTAAAATGAAACAATTTGGATTACATATTATAAACCTGATGATGGTCTCTGTGTCAAATTCACCAGAAGTGCCAGTTTAAGAAAAACAAAATGCAGATTTTGAAAAAAGAATGAGACCTTTGGAGCAGCCAGGAATCTGAATCATCTCTGGTGATTATTAAACATAATAAATTTTGAAAGAGATTTAGTAATGAGATCCTACTTCTATGTTCAAAGAACTCTTAAACCAAGAGAAGAAACATCTTTGTGAAATGGTCTAGTCCTTTGGGAGCTAGAACACATAAAAAAGCAATGTAACTCATGATAGTGATGTAGTAATGCATACTTTTAATAAGAAATATTTTTTTCTTTTAACAGCAATTATAGAAAAATAAGAAAATATAAATGAGCAAGAAGAAAATACCCATACTACCTCTATTTAAAGAAAACCATTGTTGAAAACTTGACCAATTCTGATTTCAAATCTTTTACCTTAGAAATTCCTCTAAATTATACTATTCATTGAATTTTAATTTCAAAGATGATTAACTACTTTGCATTGAGAACAATGTGTGTAATACAGCCATACAAAAAGGAATATATATATATATGTAGATATGATTGAGGTCATCTTGTTGGTTATATATTAATTGTCAAGGGCTTGTACTGTGTAATTAGAAAGCCTGTGGTCAAATTCTGACTCTATCACTTCCTTGCTTTGTGACCATTAAAAGCTACTTGCCTCCTCTGTGCTTCAGCTTGCTTACTTGTGAGAGGAAGTCAATAATAATATCTACTTCATATTGTTGTTCCAAGCATTAAATAAGATAATACATAGAAAGCACCTGTCATTTTGTGAGCACATTGTAAATCCTGGCGGTTATTACTTTGATCTGTCTGATTATATAAATAACATCTAGCTTATTTCTGTGAAGAATAAGACTAGAACATTGAAAATTAACTTCTTTATATCTTTCTCAGAAGGCCTATTAACACTCTGTGTAGCAGGGATATTTGACAATGTTACATTCCTTTCATATAAGTAAATTTTCTTATTTTCATTTCTTTCTTTAACTGAAATTTCCTACCAACTTTCCAGGACCAGGACTAATCTTGACATTTAATGTCACAAATTCCATTTGTCAGCCATCATCTTTACTTATCACTCCATGATAGCTAATTTTCTGTTAATGACCTACTACACAGTAATGTGCATACATGCACATGCACACACAGCCAGCATATAGATAGAAGGACCATTTTTTCTTTAGTAATCGTTAAGGCTGCAATTATATGCTAAAAAGAAACAAAATATTAGCTTAGCTATATTTTGGTGTAAGCCTTCAGAATTGGATTGTTCTTTCATGGAAAAAAAATCCCAACTCATGTAATCAGGTCATTGGCAAATTAGTCAGTCTTCATCAATTTACATTACTTGGGTATTTTATTTTTCAATTTGTATTTAGGCAACTACAATACAATCAGGTCTGAAGCCAGAATTTTCTTTAAAAAAATGTGAGAATGTGAATGTGAATATGTGTGTGTGTGTGTGTGTGTGTGTGTGTGTGTGTGTATGTAACAATTTAATAAAAAATTGATTACTGGTTCTAAGCCCTCTTGTTCTAATAAAAATTATAATCAATAATTTTTAAATACTATGACAGTATGTTGTGATAGTCTTTGCATATTTCCTACATAGATTTCAACTTCCTTTCAAACACATCATTATTTCTGATGTTAGTTTTTTTTTTTTTTAATTCAGAAATAGGTAATGGAAGACTTTACTAGGAAGGGGTATTGCTGTAAGGGGAGGGTGACTATTGCAATATGGAGAACGTTCAAAACATGAGATATGCAAGCATCTGAAAAGTAAGGTAGAAATAAATTTTCTTTTATTGAGAGGGGTAAACAAAGCTAGAGAAAACAGGCTATGGGGCAGTAGGGTGAGTAGGTGGTGTAATTGACAGTTGAGTAGATGTTTTTCCTTGCTATTATCCAGCTCGCAGAAGGAGCCATTAAGGAGGGGCTGTTCTATATTGTGATGCTGGCCTGACTTAGCCTGCGTCAAAGTTCAGAGATGTAGAGGAAGGAGGGAAGCCTGACTTATGTTTGGTCAACCCAAGTTAGTGGCATTTAATCCAGATGGATCAGTGGGAACAAACAATTCAGCAAACCATTTGTGAGGCAAAGAATGGGAATTTGGCAAGTTATTGTCTGGCCTTGTCATAGGTAAACAAGGGGTCATCCACCAGATTTAAGTAATATGGGGAAGTGTGGTTCTCTGCAGTTAGCAATTTCCTGAAACACAAAACGATTGTGGGTACTTTTAACTGTCAGTGTTTTCTAAAATATATAGGTCAGGTAAAGTTTAATATTGTTAATTTTTATTTTAAGGACATTTCCTTGATACCTACCTAGTGCCCAGAGAGCACAATCATATTTACCAACATGATCTCTTCTCTCACAAAATACTTATCTCTATGAATCCCTCTCTTTTATATATGGTTGGTGGAGTTGAGGGAGTGGGGAAAACTGCACCTGGCCAGTGGTGTTTCACAGAGCAATGATTTTCAGTGTGTTGGCATTTTGCACTTCTGCCCAAGCTCATTTTTTTCTTCCCATTTTTATTTTGTTTTGTTAGGTTTGGTTTTCTTTTTTGATTTTCAATATAACATTTAATATATCAAAGAATTATTAACACACCTAAATATCAAATAGTACTGGAAGATTTATAATGAAATTCAGTGGTCCCTTGCTTCAGTCTTTCCTAGCTCTGATCCTCAAAGGCAAATATTTTTAATTTTTGTAGTTGTTTCACTTGATGGTGATGTTCATACATCTAAATAATATACATATAGAAAGAACCTTTCCTTGGTTCATTAATTCTAAACATTTTTCAGGTACTCCCTATTAAAATAGATGAAGATTTAGTTATCTTGTACCTCCTCTCCCTTCCCAACTGTCCCTCTTCCCCTCCTCTAAATATTTATACCCATCACTGTATTACTTAAATCACTGGTAATCACTATGTTCATAATTATTACTGATGTACATATTATTCATTCGGTATCCAAGTCTTATCATCAGATATAATTATTTATATTTTTCATATCTTCAAGCTATTATCTGCTCAGCTTATTCCCTTGCATAATTTTTTAGATGCTCTTAATTCTGTCTAGATCCACCATCTTCTGTAGCACCTGAGCTATTGAGTTTAATTTTCCTGGACATCTCCCTTCTGGAGCCATCTATCATTGTTATCTAAACTGGACATATTGTGCTGCAGGCTTGCCATACAGTTGTTACCCTGGGACTAATCTTCATAGTTCACCTGAGTAAGACTACTGGTCCCTAAAACCAGGACAGATATTTAGCTGGTGGACACCTGAATGACATAGTAGCCAGCTTAACCTCTTCATTATTGGAGAATCCATTCTTGTTAGTTAGTGTCATACAAAACTTTTTAACATCATATCTTAAGACAATGTCTTGTTCTCTCTAATTATCTATCCCATTTTGCTGGAAAACATGTTCTCACAATAGATTTTTTTAAGGACCTCTTTATTTTCCACCATTAGCATCTACTATAAATGCTTATTTCAGGTCCTTAACTTTTCTGGAGTTCTGTGAAGACATATCAATTATTTCTCCTATCTTACAATAACTTGTTATTATAACCTATTATATGCTGATGTCCCATCATTATTGTTTGTCTTTACGTGATTTGTACAATTTTGGCTTCTTTAAGTATTAAAGCTTGATCATAATGCACAAGCTGTTAAAACAAATAATTATATTGACCTAAGCTTAGAAATTTGTAAAATTTATAGATTATTGCTTTATAAAACCCTTTGACTTTTTAGCTAATTTTTCCATTATGGATTTAAGTCAAAGAAAATTACTAAGAATAATATTCCCACACTAAGTTTTGTACACACATTAAGTCCTCTACACAGAAACTTTTGTTTAAACATCAAATATTTTTACAGAATTGAAATAACTTAGGTCAAAACTCAGGTAAAAACTAGATCCAGATTGTCTGGAAGGTATTATCTGTTACACAGACAAGGAAAATATTTCAAAAACATAACAACTCAATGCTTGGTATATGACCCAGAATCACATAGCTTAAGAAGACTTCCAAGGCTTTGGGAACAGTAAACAGCATAGGTTTAGCAAAATCAAACCTAAAAATATTGTTAGTACAATACTCAAAATATAATTCTACTTCCTGAGTTAGACAAGATATTAGAAAAAGTATAAAATGAATATAGACTATCATATTCAATAGTGAAATATATTTACAGCTATTTGTACTTGTTTCTATTTTTTGATTTGGTTATTCCTCCTAACAGAGGTATATGTGGATCTGTTTCATTTCCACAATTCTTTCCTCCCTAACTTGGCTAACCAACTTCTAATGAGGTCTATAATCCTTTTAGACCCAAGGAAAATTTACTTTTTCACCCTCTCCTCCTCCTAAAAAAAAATTACAAATAAAAATCTTCACAAAACTCAAAACTTTAATAATATCTTAAAATATACTTTACAAATAAAGTGTGTAATTTAACTCATGATTCCTTATACAACTTTTCATGTGTTACATATTATGTGTAACATCAGAAAGGATTAAAGATGGTGGTGTGAGAGGAGAGATAGAGGTTTCCTCCTAAAACCACATATAATATGAAAATATAACTAATACACCTAGTCTTGAAAGAGCAACAGGAAAGAGGACTGCAACAAACTGCATACACCTGGAGACAAGAGCAGCCCTCAAGGAAAAGGGTAACATAATAAAGCTATGGTCCTGCGGGATCCAAACCCTTTCCCCACCCCAGCTCACAGGCAGGAGGAAGAGGAATGGAGCATGGAGGGAGTTGAGATCTGGGACTGCTGAACACCTAACTCTGGAAATCTGCCCTGGGAGCACAAACCTACATTTCATGGTACTTGCATGATCTCTCATAATTTTGGGTTGGAAAGCTAAGACAGGCTGAATTCCTGGAGAGACTAAGATTCCAGCTGCTTGTGGAAAGCAGGGATCCATATCCAGCTGCTTTGGGACAAAATAAAGGCAGGCAGTCTGAGAGACTTCTTAATAAAGAAGCCCTTAGCAAGAGGGCTACTAAAGTGGCAAGGATTGCACAGAGATTACTGCTCAGGAGAAAGGTCAGGTAAACAAAATTGTCCAGGTGCACTCTGCCTGGCAGTTCGGGAGCTTTCACGATCTTCAGGTGCTCCAGCTCCCAAGCTCTATTCACAGCTCCAAAAACCCGTTCTGTGACACGCAGACTACTATGCCTTTCTCCTGGCCAGCCCCACCAGGCTTGCAAATTGGGATACCCTACACTGACATTAAGCAAGCCAGAGGGAAGATCTCTTTATACTAACTAAAAAAGCAAAGCACAGAGGCTTATACCTGTGTGCTCGGCCCACTGGTTCAGGCAGTGGAGACAGGTATAGCAGCCGGGAAGCAAGAAACAGCTCTTTCCTCCTTCCAGGCACCAATACCACTCCCCTGCAACACCCAACATTGCTTCCGGGACTGAGCAGCTCCAGAGAGTAGACTTTCTGGGCAATAGAGGGCACCATACACAAATATGAAACACTAAAGGAACCTGGTCCAGAGTAAAGTTATTAATACAACTCCTAAGGAAGATTTAAATGATATTGACTTCACGACTCTCCCTGAAAGCAAGTTCAAAATAAAAATCATTAACATGCTCATGGAGGTACGGAAAGATATTCAAGAACTCAGGAATGAATTCCAGTTGGAGATCCAATCATTGAAGAGCACAATGGATGGTATTAAAAGCAGATTGGATAAGGTGGAAGAGATGATAAATGAAATAGAAACTAGAGAAGAGGAATAAAAGGAAGCTGAGGCAAAGACAGAAAAATGGATCTCTAAGAATGAAAGAATATTGAGAGAACTGTGTGACCAAGCCAAGTGGAACAATATTCACATTATAGGGGTACCAGAAGAAGAAGAGGAGAAAAAGGGATAGAAAGAGTCTTTGAGGAGGTAATTGCTGAAAACTTCCCCAATCTGGGGAAGGAGATTGTCTCTCAGGCCATGAAGGTGCACAGATCTCCCAACACAAGGGACCCAAGGAAGACAACATCAAGACATATAGTAATTAAAATGGCAAAGATCAAGGATAAGGACAGACTATTAAAAGCAGTCAGAG
This sequence comes from Phataginus tricuspis, assembly GCA_029783875.1. NCBI lineage: Eukaryota > Metazoa > Chordata > Mammalia > Pholidota > Manidae > Phataginus > Phataginus tricuspis. Next base: position 69,573,579 of record JAQQAC010016209.1, read on the forward strand.
AGAGAAATAAGACCACACACAAAAGAAAGCTGATCAGGCTACATCAAACTTCCATGCAGAAACCTTACAGGCCAGAAGGGACTGGCATGATGTATTTAATGCAATGAAGCAGAAGGGCCTTGAACCAAGATTACTTTATCCAACAAGATTATCATTTAAATTTGTAGGAGGGATTAAACAATCTCTAGATAAGCAAAAAATGGAGAGAATTTACTTCCCACAAACCATCTCTACAGTGTATTTTGGAGGGACAGCTGTAGATGGAAATGTTCCTACAGTTTAATAGCTGTCAACAGAGGTAATAAAACCACAGTAAAGAAAGCAGAACAGTTAATTACTAAACAAATGCAAAATTAAATTAACTATCTCCCAAATCAATCAAGGGATAGACAAAGAGTACAGAATATGATACCTAATATATAAACAATGGAGGATGAAGAAAAAAGAGGAGGAAAAAAAACAAAACCAAAAAAAAGATCCTTTAGATTTTGTTTGTAATAGCAAATTAAGTGAGTTAAATTAGACTCTTAGATAGTAAGGAAGTTAACTTTCAACCTTTGGTAACCACGAATCTGAAGCCTGCAATGACAATAAGTACATACCTTTCCATAATCACCCTAAATGTAAATGGACTGAATGCACCAGTCAAAAGGCATAGAGTCACTGAATGGATAAAATTAAAAGAACCAACTATATGCTGCCTTCAAGAGGCTCCCTTTAAACCCAAAGACATACACAGACTAAAAGTGAAGGGATGGAGAAAGACATTTCATGCAACTAATAGGGAGAAAAAAGCAGGAGTTGCAATACTTATATCAGACAAAATAGACTTCAAACCAAGAAAGTCACAAGAGCCAAAGAAGGATATTACATAATGATAAAAGGATCACTCCAACAAGAAGATTTAACCATTATAAATATCTATGCACCCAACACAGGAGCTCCTACATATGTGAAACAAATACTAAAAGAATTAAAGGGGGAAATAGAATGCAATGCATTCATTCTAGGAGACTTCAACACACCACTCACTTTGAAGGACAGATCAACCAGACAGAAAATAAGTAAGGAGACAGAGGCACTGAACAACACATTAGAACAGATGGACCTAACAGACATCTACAGAACTCTACACCCAAAAGCAGCAGAATACACATTCTTCTCAAGAGCACATGGAACATTTTCAAAAATAGATCACATACTAGGCCACAAAAAGAGCCTCGGTAAATTCAAAAAGATTGAAATTGTACCAACCGGCTTCTCAGACCACAAAGTAATGAAACTAGAAATGAATTATGCAAAGAAAATGAAAAATCCCACAGACACATGGAGGCTTAATAACATGCCCCTAAATAATCAATGGATCAATTACCAAATAAAAACAGAGATCAAGCAATATATGGAAACAAATGACAACAATAATTCAACACTGCAAAATCTGTGGGATGCAGCGAAGGCCATGCTAAGAGACAGTATATTGCAATACAGGCCTACCTCAGGAAAGAGGAACATTCCCATATAAGCAGTCTAAAGTCACAATTAACAAAACTAGAAAAAGAAGAACAAATGAGACAGAAAGTCAGTAGAAGGAGAGACATAACAATATTAGAGCAGAAATAAATAAAATCGAGAAGACTAAAACAATAGAAAGGATCAATGAAAGCAAGAGCTGGTTTTTCGAGAAAATAAACAAAATAGATAAACCCCTAGCCAGACTTATCAAGAAAAAAAGAGTCTACTCACATAAACATAATCAGAAATAAGAAAAGAAAAATCACTACGGACAGCACAGAAATACAAAGAATTATTTGAGAATACTATGAAAAATTATATACTAACAAACTGGATAACCTAGGAGAAATGGACAACTTTCTAGAAAAATACAACCTTCCAATGCTGACCCAGGAAGAAACAGAAAATCTCAACAGACCAATTACCAGCAACGAAATTGAACTGGTAATCAAAAACCTATCTAAGAACAAAGTGCCTGGACCAGATGGCTTCAACGCTGAATTTTGTCAATCATTTAGGGAAGACCTAATACCCATCCTCCTTAAAGTTTCCATGGAGAAGAAGAAGAAGGAATACTTCCAAATTCATTCTATGAGGCCAGCATAACTCTAATACCAACACGGCGCAAAGACAGCACAAAAAAAGAAAACTACAGACCAATATCCCTGATGAACATAGACACCAAAGTGCTCAATAAAATATTAGCAAACCGAATTAAAAAATACATCAAAAGGATCATACACCATGATCAAGTAGGATTTATTCCAGGGATGCAAGGATGGTACAACATTCGAAAATCCATCAACGTCATCCACCACATAAACAAAAAGAAGTACAAAAACCACATGATCATCTCCATAGATGCTGAAAAAGCATTTGACAAAATTCAACATCCACTCATGATAAAAACTCTCAACAAAATGGGTATAGAAGGCAAGTACCTCAACATCGTGAACGCCATATATGACAAACCCACAGTCAACATTATACTTAACAGGGAGAAGCTGAAAGCTTTTCCTTTAATATAGGGAATAAGAAAAGGATGCCCACTCTCTCCACTTCTATTCAACATAGTACTGGAGGTCCTAGCCATGGCAATCAGACAACACAGAGAAATAAAAGGCATCCAGATTTGCAGGGAAGAAGTTAAATTGTCCCTGTTTGCAGATGGCATGATATTTTACATAAAAACCCTAAATAATCTACTCTAATATCTGAATTCAGCAAAGTTGCAGGATACAAAATTAATATGCAGAAATCTGTGGCATTCCTTTAAACTAACAATGACCTAGCAGAGAGAGAAATAAGGAAAACAATTCCATTCAAAATTGCATTGATAAGAATAAAATACCAAGGAATAAACCTAACCAAGGAAGTGAAAGACCTATACTCTGAAAACAACAAGACACTCATGAGAGAAATTAAAGAGGATACCAATAAATGGAAACACATCCCGTGCTCATGGATAGGAAGAATTAATTTTGTCAAAATGGCCATCCTGCCTAAAGCAATCTACAGTTTCAATGCAATTCCTATCAAAATACCAACAGCATTTTTCAACAAACTAGTGAAAAACATTCTAAAATTCATATGGAACCACAAAAGACCGCGAATAGCCAAAGCAATCCTGAGAAGGAAGAATAAAGCTGGGGGGATTATGCTAGCCATCTTCGATCCTTACTACAAAGCCACAGTGCTCAAGACAATATAGTACTGGCTCAAGAACAGACCCATAGACCAATGGAACAGACTAGAGAGCCCTGATATAAACTCAATCATCTATGGTCAATTAATATATGATAAAGGAGCCATGGACATACAATGGGGAAATGACAGACTCTTCAACAGCTGGTGTTGGCAAAACTGGACAGTTACATGCAAGAGAATGAAACTGGATTACTGTTTAACCCCATACAGAAAAGTAAACTCGAAATTGATCAAGGACCTGAATGTAAGTCATGAAACCATAAAACTCTTAGAAAATAACATAGGCAAAAATCTCCTGAATATAAGCCTGAAGGACTTCTTCCTGAACCCATCCCCTTGAGCAAGGGAAACAAAAGCAAAAACGAACAAATAGGTCTACATCAAACTAAAAAGTTTCTGTATGGCCAAGGACACCATCAACAGAACAAAAAGGCATCCTACAGCATGGGAGAATATATTTGTAAATAAAATAGACGACAAGAGGTTAATATCCAAGATATATAAAGAACTTATACACGTCTACACCCAAAAAGCAAATAACCTGAATAAAAAATGGGCAGATGATATGAAGAGACAGTTCTCCAAAGAAGAATTTCATATGGCCAACAAACACATGAAAAGATGTTCCACATCACTAATCATCAGGGAAATGCAAATTAAAACCACAGTGAGATATCACCTCATACCAGTAAGGATGGCCATCATCCAAAAGACTAAGAACGACAAATGCTGGGAAAGATGCGGAGAAAAGGGAAACCTCCTACACTGCTGGTGGGAATGTAAGGTAGTTCAACCATTGTGGAAAGCAATATGGAGGTTCCTCAATTAACTAAAAATACAAATACCATTTGACCCTGGAATCCCACTCCTTGGAATTTACCCAAAGAATACAACTTCTCAGATTCAAAAAGACATATGCACCCCTATGTTTATTGCAGCACTTTTTACAATAGCCAAGATATGGAAGCAACCTAAGTGTCCATCAGTAGATGAATGGATAAAGAAGAGGTGGTACATATACACAATGGAATACTATTCAGCCATAAGAAGGAAACAAATCCTGCCCTTTGCAACAACATGGATGGAGCTGGAGGATATTATGCTCAGTGAAATAAGCCAGGCAGAGAAAGACAAGTGCCAAATGATTTCCCTCATTTGTGGAATATAACAAAGAAGCAAAACTGAAGGAACAAAATAGTAGCAGACTCATAGACTCCAAGAAGGAACTAGTGGTTACCAAAGGGGAGGGGCGTGAGAGGTGGGTGTGGAGAGCGGGAGAAGGGGATGGTGGGGTATTATGTTTAGCACACATGGTGTGGGGAATCACGGGGAAATCACTGTAGCACAGAGATGTCAAACTGAATCTGTGGCATCTTACTAAACTATGGCCAGTGACTGAATTGGGGTATGAGTGGGGACTTGATAATATGGGTAAATATAGTAACCACATTGTTTCTCATGTGAAACCTTCATAAGAGTGTATATCAATAATACCTTAATAAAAAAAATATGTGCAACATCTATTTCCCAATAGGATATGTTTTTTGAGGGCAGTTATATTACTTATTCATTAAACAGTACTGAATACCTATTATTCATCAGGCACTCTGCAGGGCTCCAGGAGATACAACAGTAAATAAAACGGCATTTTCTGTCATATGTACCTAAGTACACATGTGCTGGAGTCAGATAAGCCTCGATTTGAATCTTACTACTACTACCTGTGTGACATTAATGACATTTACTTCATAATTTTAACCTCATGAGTTTCCGGACACAATGCGAGGTCTTAATAACTGTTAGCTACTCTCTTAATAAATATTACCATTACTACTATTAATTTTTTTTAATTTCTTGTGCAACCTTGAGTGTGTATGTGTGTGTTGTGTACTAAGCAAATAATTGGAAAGTAGTTATACACCTAAGTGTTAAGAGATGAGTGAGGAGAGGACTATTTAATCAGGAAGTGGGCATTTTTTTCACTTGTACATTTTATTTTATTGAAAAGGATTCTCCGGTAAAACAGTGACAAATATGAAGATTGATGAAAGCAAAATTATTATAAAGTACATGTCTAAGAAAGCATTTTTAGAATATACTATGTCCTCCCTTTTTTATTGAAATGAAGTTGAGATTTCAATGCCACTTTAACAGCAAGCCCTTCTAAATACATGTTGTTTGATAATGGCTTTGGGAATACTCATGTGACTGTTAGACTTGAAAATCAAAGAGCTTTTGATGAACAATCAAGGCTCCATTTGAGATTCAGGTGACAGTTTAAATGATATATAAGGGAAATTACAGATGAGATGAAGAGAAATGTGAATATAAATATAAAACTGTGATCTTAAAATATGTTAAATTTCCAATACCAAAAACATTGAAGAGTTCAAAAGATCCTAAAGAGAAAGTAATCTGACACTATTTGGATTATTTCAAAGAGGAAAGTACCTAACTCTGTGATTGATTTAAACTGTGCTTTCATTCTAGTTAGAACTTCTTACCTGAATATCTTGACGTAAAACGTGTTCTTGAAAATTTTGTACAATTTGATGTTCTCTAACATGATCTTCAATTTATTTATAACATAGTTTTATACATCTAACAAAATCTGGATGGACAATCATTACCGTATTTAGCAAGTGTTAAGATTTCTATAGATTATGTAAGTGCTGAACAGGTAGCCCTAGCTACAATGGAATGGCATGGCTCTAACATGGTTTACTGTATTTGACTTAACAAGGGAACTGATAATAAAGAAATAAATTTCTATCCATGTGGAAAACTACTCGTCTGCCTGAATATTACACTGAACCCGGTCACAAGGGACTTCATATAGCCAGAAGATGCTCAAAAATTTATCAATAGCCAGAGGTTTTCGTCAATGTGATTGAAGAAAATAGATTTTCTAAAGAATATATGAAAGGACTATTGAAGAGGAAAAGTTTCCTTCTTGAAAAATGAATGACTGCAGTCAGTGAGCTTGTTTGTTACCTGACCTCAATTTCTCAAGATTTTTACTACTGTCGATACCTATTCAGGGCTATTGGTAACTATACCACTTTAAGGAAGGCACAAATGTTTCTATAGATTAATACCATTTTACATCATGAAAGAATAAAACCTCAAATTGTCAATGATGTTTTTCTTCCTCTAATATCATCATCCAATCTTTTCTTACAGATTGAGTGTTTTTATCAAGAGGAAAATGTATACACAGGGAGTCATAGGGCATATTGAGTTAGATTGGTTCTTAAAGGATGTCCCAATCCAAACGTCCCAGTCAATTAGCCTTGGGTGTGACACAAGAGAAAGAAAAACTTTCATAAGACTCTAGGCAATTTGCTCTAAGTCCAGATGGCATTCAAAGTAAATCCAAAGTTTTAATTTATACCATGAAGGGATTCAAGAATTTTCAACTGCAAATCAAAAGGAACCCTTTATAGAGGATGCCTTTAGGCATTCAATAGGGATTTCCTAATTCATTTCTACCCTTCTTATGTGCCTTACACTTCCCTCAGCTTTAATAGTCTATGGATCTATGATAATTTGAAATTTTCCCAAGATCACAAAGCTATGAAGTAATAAACCTAGGATGAAACACATATTATCTGACACTAGTCCAATGCTTTTCCTACAGAGCCATGAAAAGAGTGAAAAATAAGGGATATAGGAGTAAATCTAAAACAACAAGAAAAGAGCCTGTCAAGATAGAGCTTAAATGTGTTTTCAGTCCCTGATAAGTGTTTTAATTTTTTTCTCTTAGGTATAATTTAGATACATTGAAATGCATATGTTTAAGTGTAAATGATTAGTATTTTTAAAATGTAAACATGACCCTAGTCAAAATATATGACATTTCTATCATCCCAGAAAACTTCCTCATTCCTGCTTTTAGTCAAACCCAACACTCACAGACAAACTCCATTCTTATTTCTAATAGCAGGAGTCAGTTTTTGCTGTTCCTGAACTTCATAAAATGGAATCATACAATGTGTACAATTTTGTACCTGGCTTCTTTCACTGAACACAATGATTTTACATTCATCCACTCTTTGGCATCTCTAAGTAGCTCACTTTTTTCTTTTTTCTTTTTGCAGAGTAGTAGTATTGTATGAAAATCAATAATCCACTTATCTATTTTCCTGAGTGAATAATAGGAATACAATTGTTGGATTGTAGGGTAAGCGTATGCTTAACTTCACAAGTAATTGCCAAAAGTTTTTTCCAAAGTGACTCTACAATCTTCCACTCCCACCAGCAATATGTGGTAGTCCTATTTAATCCACACTGTAATAACTATTTGGTATTTGTTGGGCTTTTCAATTTTAAACCTTTAAGTAGATGTGGAATCATATCTCATATTGGTTTTAACTTGCATTTAGCTGCTCAATAATAATATTGTGTACATTTTCGTATCTTTAATAAGTATTTTACATCTTATTTTCAAAGTGTCCAGGGTTTTAACCATCTTTTGGGGGTTTTTCTTTTGGTTATTATTCAGTTGTAGCCTTTGGAATACAACTTTGTATATTTTGTAATAAATTCTTTGTCATATGTATGCATTATGATTTCTTTTTCAGTCTGTGGCTTGCTTATTTTTGAAAAACTTGTTTTTAATTGAGGTATAAATGACATACAACATTATATTAGATTATATTATACATACTATGTCCCTTGCCTGAGGACACATATCCAGGACAAAATTGCTAAGGCCAATATTTTCTGTTAGAAGTTTTATGGTTTCAGATCTTACATTTATGTCTTTAATTTATTGAGATCTGTTTTTGGCCTACCATAGGGTTTACCCTATATGTAAACCTATAGTGTACACTTCAGAAGAATATATATCCTGCTATATGTATGACATATATATACATGAAAGATGTATATATGTGTGTGTGTGTATGACAGATGTACATATGCATGTATGATGGATTGTATGATGGCAGATGGTAAATACACTTATTGTAGTTAGCATTTAGTAATATATATAATTGTAAAATCACAATATTACTTTTTAAATATGATGTATATGTATTATTGTTTAGCCTGGAGTTTAACATTAATATCTTAGTTTTCAAGTTCAGATTAATAGCAAATTAATTTCAATAATACAAAAAACATTGCTCCTATATTGCTCCCCAACCCTTTTATGCTGTTATTGCCACTAACTGCATCTTTATACACTGTGTCCAGCATTGGTGACTGATAATTATTGCATCATGCAGTTGTCTTTTTTAAATGATCTAGGAAAGAGAAAGCATTACAAACAAAAAATTAATTTATACTATCTTTTATTTCACCTGTGTAGTTACTTTTACCAGTGCTCTTTATTTATTCATGTAGATTTGAATTACTGTATAGTGCCCTTTTATTTTACCCTGAACGTCTCCCTTTCACATTTATTGTAGGGCAGGTAAACAAGATACAAACATCACCAGCTTTTGTTTATCTGGGAGTATCTTAATTTCTCCTTCATTTTTTGAGGATACCTTTCTTCCCGCTCTTAACTATATCAAGATCTGCAGAACTGGAGGAGAAAATTAAATTGACTGGGCCTTTGTCGGCCGTGAAACCTTTTTAAGAAATTACAAAAGTATAAACCTGGTAAGATAAAATTAGCCATTCTTTTACAGACTTTTGTTCACAAATATTCTGAAAACATGCACCCATATCCTCTGGCCTTCATTATTTCTGATGAGAAATCAGCATTATATTTATTGAGTTTCATATGTATGTGATGAGTAAATTTTCCTCTTGCTGAATTCATGATTTTCTTTGTTTCTCAATTAAAATTTGTTCTATGAACCATCTGGATTGGAACTCTTTGACTCCACTGAGCTTCTTGGATATGTAAATTAATGATTTTCGTTAAACTCAGAAACATTTCATCCATTTCTTCTTCAAATATTCTTTATGCTCCTTTCTCCCTCTTCTCTCTGGAAACTTCCATGATGCTTATGTTCATATGTTTGATATTATCCCAAAGGTTTCTGAGGCTCTATTCAATCATGTTCATTCTTCAGACTGCATATCTCAATTGACCTACCTTGAAGTTTAATGATTCTTCAGCCTCTCTAGTAAATTTTTCGTTTTAATTATTGCACTTTTCAATTCCAGAATTTCTACTTGGTTCTTCTTACTATACTTTTATTGATCTTCTCTTTTTGTTTTCACTATTTCTTGGTTCATAATTCTCCTTGATTCCTTCACTTTGTTTACTTTAGCTCTGTGAACATATTTAAAACAGTTGACTTAAAGACTTTTTCTAGTAGGTGCTATTTGGTCTTCTCAGGGACAGTTAATCCCATTGATTGTTTCTTTCCTATATATTACCAGCCATACAATTTTTGTTTTTTCACATGCCCTGAAATTTTGTGTTGAAAACTGGACTCAGGATGATTGCTTAATGCATGATGTTGGCATATTGTAGGAGTTACAAATATTTAAAATTCCAAATGCTATAGGGCATCAAGAGGGAATTGTAGAAAGTGATTACTCTGAGGATTCCAGGGAAATATATGTATTCAATATATTTACAGTTCAAATACCTATTTAAATATCTTAATAATCAAAAGTAAAAATCTGTTTATTGAAAGCTACTAATCTCACCTTTGGATTGACAACCAATATCAGGACATAACTTATATTACATTATTATTTATTTCAGTGTGTCTCTTTTTAAATTTAAACATAGTGACTACTATCAAGCAAATATGTGCCAAAATGAAAAAGTAATCGTTTGGGGAGTATATATTCAAACAATAAACACAACAAAACATGTATATTTTAAGAATAATGATAGGTCATATGTAATAAATATCAGCATTCAGAAAAATATTATTATTTGTACAATATATTTTGCAGATGGAAAAAATAAATTTACATTCTGTGCTTTGGTTTTAAAGCTTCTTTAACATGAAAGGGTAAAACGAGGATGCATCACTTGCATACTTATTCAAATAGTAAGAAATCTATATTTCATTATTTTGCTTTAATTTCATTATCTTCTAATGGATTGTGTAATCTAAAGAAAAAAATTTATTCTGGTAAAGGTTTAAAGAGGGAGAAACAAATTCAACATGGATTTCAATAGCCCACATTAGAAGGGGCAATTGAGGAGGATATGGGTGCATGTTTTCAGAATATTGTGAACAGAAGTCTGTAAAAAAATGGCTAATTTTATCTTACCAGGTTTATACTTTTGTAATTTTTTAAAAACATTTCAGGGCCGACAAAGGCCCAGTCAATTTAATTTTCTCCTCCAATTCTGCAGACCTTGAAAACGGTGGGGGAAATGCACTCCCATACCTAGTCTTACAGTGCAGAAGGGTGCGGCCAATTATTTAGTGAAATTGACACCACGTGGTACACAACCTGTTACCAAATCTTGCTCCTGTTCCTTCTCTCATAGAATTAGAGGATTCCTTTAATATTGGGCATATATTTATTTCTTACCCAACTTCCTACTCCTGTGCCGTCACCTTTGATGCTGTCAATAATTCATTCAGAAGACAAATATCGAGGGTCTACTAAGTACTGAATATTATTCAAGGAATTGAAGATATAACAGGCAGAGGAGAGATAGGGCTCTGCCCTCCAAGGGCTGATAATCTAGAGGGAGAGAACACAGCGATGCAGTCTGTCAGTACCATCATTCTGGGTCTCTAAAGGCTTCCTTGAAATAGTTCAGACTACTTCGGTACCTGTTAGAGCCAATCATAGTGCCTTTGGGACACACTTCAGTTATTAAAAGCCAACAGTGAACACATTCAAGATGGTGATGATAATTGCTTTCTAAAGTCTCCATTGGCTTTTTGACATACTTTTTAAAAGCGAAAGGAAAAATAAGATTTTGCACCTTCTGTTAAAGAAATGTAATTCTTAGGCAATAAGGTAGAAGGTATTAGCAAGTCTATGGGAAGAATCATGGTAGACTATTGCAAAAATCATTTTATATTTGTTTAAAATTTAAGCATAATATGACTTTATTTCAAAAGACAAACTCCTTTAATGAAAAGTTAAAAAGCATGAAAAATGTCACTGTAACATTAAACAAAATTCAAGGCAAAATAAACTGCACTTTAAAGAAATCAGTATTTTTCTATTTTGTAAATAAATGCATCAGAGAACTACACAGTATCTTGTTTTTTCTGAAATAAGGATTATTACACACAGAATGTTCATTTATACCTAGCAAGAAGTTCAGGCTCTATAGAAATCAAGTTTTATGTGATATGCTACTAAGATCTTTGGAAAAAAACTATATATCTAAGGTATTCTCAGCAACTTTTTCTTCCTCAATTCATAGCCCTTCAAGGTTTTTATAAGATTTTCTTCTCAGAATTGAAATGCTAGATTTCAAATATACTTTATGCAAGGTCAGATCAGACTACCCTTTGTCTTACTGTCAGTTCAAGGCTCTTTTTGTCCTGGCAGGTAGAAGAAACAATGTAAAAATCTAGCAAGGAGTATTATTTAAAAATAGAAGGGCAAGGATCGAGTCTGAAACTTTTATGGTATCAGATGGACAGTAAATCCTAGTTGAAAAGTTGTATAATGCATTAACTGGCATATAATAGATGTATCTGCTTATGTTTAGGCTTTCTTACCTGCTGTTAATACATAGCCTCTGGGTATTCATACATTTACTGCCATGAGATGATCAAGACACAGTGGTAGGCAACACAAATAAAAAGACTAGCCAAATAAATCAGAATATAATAGATCTGACAAAAACCTAAGGCAGAACATTAATATAGCTGTAAGATAAGTTTGTAAGAATTGTGGACATTCTACAAGAAAGGCCATATCTGCTGGAGGAAATTTACATTCATTTTCTATTCAAAAAACATTTATGGAGAGTGAATCCCAGATAGGTGCATAAATGCAGATTATTACATCAATTGATAAGTTTGCTAACATTATCTCTATTGTGAAAAGACTGTACTCCAGGGAGAACAGAGCAGTCATTCTTATCAGAGTCCAACTTGTCAGTAGCACATATACCCTTAATCTCATTACTCAAAACTCTTCAAAGGTTAGAACAATAGTGCCATATATATATATATATATACATATATGTAGTATAAATTTTCACATCAACTTCCATTGTCTAGACTAAATGCTTCATTCTGGTTAATTTATTTTAAGGTACCTTAAATTTATGTTACATAATGAGATATATACTTCAGAACTAACCATACAAATGATTTTCAAAATTAGTGAAATTAGCGTCCTACATAATGTCAAAAAGATACTCCTACCACTATTAGTACTACCTCTATTACTACAAGTATCCACTACTATCTATTAAACACTTGCCATGTGCCTGGAATTGTACCAAGTTACCTACAATTATTTCATTTATTCTCATAATCATTCTATGAGTTGTCTTTTATTATCCCCATTTTTGAGTGAGGAAACTAAGTTTCAGACAATATAATAACTTATTCAGTGTCCCATTACTAAGCATTAGAGCCAGAGAGAATTTTGGCCTTTCAGGACTGATAATTTTTTATTAAGGTATCATTGATAAGCACTCTTAAAAGGTTTCACATGAAAAACATTGTAGTTACTACATTCACACATATTATCAAGTCCTGCACAGACCCCACTGAAGTCACTGTTCATCAACTTAGTATGATGCCACAGAGTCACAGCTTGTCTTCTCTGTGCTACACTGTCTTCACCATGACCCGCCAACACCATGTGTACTAATCATAATACACCTCAGTCCCCTTCTCCCTGCCTCCCCACCAACCCTCCCCGACTCCTACGCTTTGGTAACTGCTAGTCCCTTCTTGGAGCATGTGAGTCTGCTGCTGTTTTGTTCCTTCAGTTTTGCTTCATTGTCATACTCCACAAATGAGGGAAATAATTCAGTTTTTGTCTTTCTCCTCCTGGCTTATTTCACTGAGCATAATACTCTTTAGTTCCATCCATGTTGTTGCAAATGGAATGATTTGTTTTCTTCTTATGGCTGAATAGTATTCCATTGTGTATATGTACCACCTCTTTATCCATTTATCTACTGATGGACACTTAGGTTGATTCCATACCTTGGCTATTGTAAATAGTACTGCAATAAACATAGGGGTATATGTCATTTTGATTGAGAGAACTTGTTTACTTTGGGTAAATTCATAGGAGTGTAATTCCTGGGTCAAATGGTATTTCTATTTTTATTTTTTGAGGAACCTCCATATTGCTTTCCACAATGGTTGAACTAATTTACATTCCCAGTAACAGTGTAGGAGGGTTCTTTTTCCCCACATCCTCGCCAGCATTTGTTGTTGCTTTTCTTTTGGATGTTGGCCATGCTAACTGGTGTGAGGTGACATCTCACTGTGGTTTTAATTTGCATTTCCCTGATAATTAGCAATATGAAGCATCTTTTCATATGCCTTTTGGCCATCTGAATTTCTTCTTTGGAAGAGTGCCCGTTCATATACTCTGCCCATTTTTGAATCAGGTTATTTGCCTTTTGGGTGTTGAGACATGTGAGTTCTTTATATATTTTTGGTGCCAACCCCTTGTCAGACATGACATTTACAAATATATTATCCTATACTGTATGATGCCTTTTTGTTCTAATGATGGTATCCTTTGCTGTACAGAAGCTTTTTAGTATGATGTAGTCCCATTTATTCATTTTTGCTTTTGTTTCCCATGCCTGAGGAGATGTGTTCAGGAAAAAGTTTCTCATGTTTATATTCAAGAGATTTTTGCCTATGTTTTTTTCTTCTAAAAGTTTTATGACTTACATTCAGGTCTTTCATCCATTTTGAGTTTACATTTGTGTATGGAGTTAGACAGTAATCCAGTTTCATTCTCTTACATGTAACTATCCAGTTTTGCCAACACCAGTTGTTGAAGAGGCTGTCGTTTCCCCATTGTGTGTGTCCACGGCTCCTCTATCATGTATTAATTGGCCATATATGTGTGGGTTTATATCTTGGCTCTCTAGTCTGTTCCATTGGCCTATGGGTCTGTTCTTGTTCCAGTACCAAATTGTCTTGATTACTGTGTCTTTTTAGTAGAGCTTAAAGTTGGGGGACATAATCCCACCTGCTTTATTTTTCCTTCTCATGATTGCATTGGCAATTCAGGATATTTTGTGGTTCCATATGAATTTTAGATCTATTTTTTCCAGTTTGTTGAAGAATGCTCTTGGTATTTTTATAGGGATTGCATTGAATGTGTAGATTGCTTTAGGCAGGATAGCCATTTTGACAATATTAATTCTTCCTACCCAAGAGCATGGGATGCATTTCCATTTATTGGTATCTTTTGTAATTTCTCTCATGAGTGTCTTGTAGTTTTCAAGGTATAGGTCTTTCACTTCCTTGGTTAGCTTTATTCCTAGGTATTTTATTCTTTTTGATGCAATTATTAATGGAATTGTTTTCTTGATTTCTCTTTCTGCTAGGTCATTATTAGTATCTAGCCTTTTCTCATCCAGCCTCATCTTGGACTTCCCTTCCATCTCTTACTTGTACCAGCCACACTTGTCTTCATTCCTCAGATATGGCAAACCATTCATCACTTAGGCCTTTGCACATACTGTGTGGCTTTGCCTGAAATATTATTACCCATTTCTCATGGGGTTTAAATTTAAACGTCATTTCCTCAGGACAACCTTTCTTGACTCTGTAATCTGTAGTGTTCATATTAGTCTCACAGCACCTGCCCACTTATTTATGTACTTGTTTCCTGCTGGTTGGTTACATCACAGAGTAATCTCTGTGAAAATTGGAATCAAAGCTGTTTTATTCAGCACTGTTGTCTTACCTATTCCACGGTACCTCATAGTGATGCCGTTTCATTCACCAACAAATTTTTTACCTCCTCAATGGCACCTCGCTGCCAGTGTTCTTGTGCTGCCTCCTCTTGTATCAATGCCATTTCATTCTTCAATGAATCCATAGCATTTTGCAGCTCACATTCTTATGCTGCCATTTCTTGTGTCTCTTTCAGGAGCATGTTCTTCTCATCTATAAACTTTTGTAATACAGTGAAAAGCAGCCAACTCATAGTCCCCACTGCTTCCTGGGCACTGTGTTTCTCAAAAGACCTACTTACTATATCAAGGGCCACCCCTACTGCCTTAGGTATCACCTCCACCTATCTCCAGTCTGGGGTGGGACCCAGCCCTCTAGAAGGCAAGCCACTCCAGACCACAAACCCATTTGGGGACAGTCGACTGTCTCCCCAATCATAGGTGCTGCCTGGTGAAGCAACCCTCAAATAAGGGCAGTCTTTTTCCTTGGTCAACAATGAATCCTGCTGATGTCGCCAATTTTCTTGCCAATGAGTTTCAGCCCCGGGCAAGTTCACTGTGTATTCAGTGTGACCAAAGAAATGACAGTAGAACGTTCTAAGGGTGAAAGGGTTTATACCCAACTTTATTCCCATGGTAGTGGGTCAATCACTAGAATCCCATCCACTCAGAGAGATTCTGCATGCAGCAAGCAGGTCTATGCTTCTGGGACTCTCTGCCCCCTCAGCCGTCTCAGTGTCTGTCCTTGGTGCTGCCACCACTCCAGTCTCTTCTCTGCTCTCCTGCAGCCTTGCAGCCTAACAACCATGCCACTGTGTAGCCCAGAATACTGGGTGGAGCTCTTTATACAGAGTCAATAATGATGCATTGCCCACATGTGTGTAGTGAGCTAGCCAACCAGGGCCAGGTGAGAATCATGGCTACAGGAACCTTCACTTTATCAACATTCATTTACATTGAAATCTGTTTTTAGTGTCGACCTTCATCAATGATCTTAGCTAGATAATTTGGATAACTTATTGTAGCTTCTACACCATCACTTGATGCTTCACCTTGCACTTTGATACGAAGGAGGCATATTTCCTTAAATTCATGACCCGACCTCTCCTAGCTTCACACTTTTCTTCTGCAGCTCCCTCGGCTCTCTCCACCAAGGTAGAATTGAAGAGAGCTAGGGCATTGCTCTGGATGAGGCTTTTTCTGTGAATGTTGTGGCTGGTTTGATCTTCTAACCAGGCCACTAAAACTTCCTCCATTATCAGCAAAAAGGCTGTTTCACTTTCTTATTATTAATAAGCTCACTGAATAGCACTCTTAATTTCCTTTAAGAACTTTTCCTTTGTATTCACAACTTAGCTAACTGAGTGGTGTGAGGAGGCCTAGCTTTTGACCTATCTTGGCTTTTGACACACCTTCCTCACTAAGCTTAATCACATCTGGCTTCTGATTTAAAGTGAGATCAATGTGACTCCTCCTTTCACTTGAACAGTTAGAGGCCAACGTAGGATTATTAATTGCCCAATTTCAATGTTGTTGTATCTCAGGGAACAGGGAGGCCAGAGGAGAGGGAGAGACAAGGGAATGGCTGGTCAGTGAAGTGATCAGAACGCACACATGTATTAAGTTTACTGTCTTATATGGCTGCAGTTCACATCACCCAAAACAATTATGTTAATAACATCAAAGATACCTGATCACAGATCACCATAACCCATATAATAATAACTCAACCGTTTGAAATATTGTGAGAATTACCTAAATGTGATACAAAGACGCAAAGTGAGAAAATGCTGTTGGAATAGTGGCACTGATAGACTTGTTCAATGCAGGGTTGCTGTAAGTCTTCACTTTATAAAAAATTCAATAACTACAAATTGCAATAAAGTGAAATACAATAAAATGAAGCATGGCTCTATTTTAAACATAATATATCTATGGATCAAGGAAATCATAAACATTAATGAAAAGCCAGCTTCAAAGGCAATATGCTTATCTTGAACCATGTGTCATCTATGATACAAGCAGTGCACCTGTAGGTGTATCAAACTCTTTTATTGGTGGCTTTAAGGATAATAATAGCAAGGGTTCAGTATGCACTTTAATCAGCTTCATGGTATTTGTACATTACTAGGAGATTATTTTCCTTCTCCTTGGAAACTGAGTATATATTAACCATTGCAGGGTTTAAAATCATTTCTCTTCACACCTCAATGAGGTAATTTATCAAGAGGTGATATTCAGTCCCCTCAGACATTCATATGGATGTATTTATATATTTAGGAAAGCTCTTCACCTAGATTCCAACTTATCACTTCCGAGCTGATTGTGTATTTACAAGGTGAACCTGGGAAATATTGCTTCATATATCAGAGTGTTTTGGAAAGTCATTTGAGAGGGTGAGCACAGAAAGAAGAAACAATGTCCACTTTGAACTGGTATTACCACACCAGAATTACTGACACCCTTATGAAACCTTTCATACTTTACTAATCTCAACCGGCTAATAACCTTGTTTGTATATAATTATATACCATGATTTAAAAAATAACATTAACTTTTGGTGTTTTTCTTGGTAGGTGGTATATTTTACATCTCTTTTCCCCTATGTTGTCCTACTTATCCTGTTAATATAAGGTGCCGCTCTGGAGGGTATATCCAAAGGAATTTAATACTATATTGGAGCAGTCAAATTTTACAAAACCTAGGGAAATTGAGGTAAGACTTAATTTGGATTTCAAATTATCTGAAGGTTAAACCTTAAAAACAAATACCTAAAATCTTTGGTTGCATATGAGCATCATAATGTCATAGCTTGCAAAAGAATATGTAGTTAAGTTAGTGTTTCTGTCTCCTAGGATGTCCGATTTAGCTACTTAATATGATCCCAGTACTCTCTTACTGGAAGTGAGATAATCATTTCAGCAATAGAATTTTAGAAGTCATTTTATTCATAGAAGTGATTCTACCTGACCAAAAGGATTTGGGGTTTATTAATCTGAAAAAGAATATTACATGCATGAATACCAACAAATTGATGACTCGCACTATGTGGCTTGCTGGATAAACTCATAGATTTCAAGATTTAGTTGAAAGTTTAATGGTCCAATATACATTTTAATTGTCTTCAAAGTTAATATCCCAAAGGTGAAATCAATTTTTACCTAATAGATTATGAACTTAAGACACAAATTTGAAATGGACAAATAATTCCATAAATAAAAGTTACTTGTACTGAGACATAATATGTGCTATGAATATGAAATGGATAACCCTCTTTTAACATTATTCCACCCCCAGATAAAGGCTGTGTGTGTCATGGGTACATGAGATCTTACAATTTTGGCTGCAGAGAACATTAACACCAAGTGTACTCTATATACTACGGCTCTATTGATACAGCCTTAGAGTGCATTCACTTTTTTAGGAGTCATACCACATTCTTGGCACACATTAAGTTCCTAGTCACCTGAAGTCTTCCTAATTTCCAGCAACTGCTGTTTTCTAAACCCTTACAGTCCAGATATTTAATTATTTTTTGGAGAACTTTTCTGGTAAGCATGTCAAATTTATCAGTTTTTGGTCATACACATCTATCCCTTACCTTTATGAGAAATGAAATGTCAATCTCTGGCCTTTGGTTACCTTTTTGTGCCCAAATAATTCTCATTCAATAATTAACTACAACAGCACCGAATTATTT
>JAQQAC010016209.1:69592292-69635216 GCA_029783875.1 Phataginus tricuspis
TCATTAATCTTGGGCTTTACATCTTTTAACCTTGCTTGTTAATCTCCCAACTCAAAACCACCTTTGGTGGCAGATAAGAAATAAATACAATGAAAGTTGGGATACATCATCTTCTCTCTGTTAGGTTATTAAATAAGATAAAATATGTTAATGCACTTTTGAAATGGTAAACTGTTATAAATATGAGCACACAAATATTTCCATTATTGCTGTTATATTATACCATATTCTTATAGATGCAATATTTTCTCTAAGAAGTAGGCCCTCCATATTCTTTAAACCTAGTAAGTTTGAGTGCAGTTGAAAAGTCCCTTTGATATTCTTTAAGTGGCTTTCTAGTTCCTTGAAACTCTCTGAAAAACTGGTATGACTATTTTATATTGGTCTGTATCTCGGTGTTTCTATTATCTTCAAATCATGAGAGCTAAACTTAAAGCTGCTTGTGAAACATACAATTTAGTCCTCCTAGCATCCCACCGCAACACAAGCACTACCCCACTCCTTCTTTGGGTTTGCTGGCAAAAAGAAATTTTTCTTTGATTATTTTATTTATTTTTCTCAAGCCATAGAATCATAGGTATATATATATATATATATATATGTAATAAAAATATATGTCCTTTTATTTGAATATCTGAACTTTGCTGAGTTGTCTGGAAGAGTAAAGAACCACACAGATTTATAGCTAGAGGGGTCTTTAGGTCTTCAGTGATTATTTTATTATTTTATTAATACCCTCATCCTACAACAATGAAATTCAGGCCCAGAAAGAGTCACATTTAGTTAAGTTTACACAGCCAGTTTGTGCAACTTGAATAAAGATTTCCCAGTCCTTAAACTAATAATATTGTATATAGCTGAGACTGCTAAATATGGATATTATAATTATGTTTGGAATTTCACTTTTTTTGCAACTTAGATACACCTCACAGTATGCAGTAGCATTCTTACACAACTCAGACCTGCCATACCCACGTCCTGTTCCCCTCAGTCTTATACATATATAATGTATCGAGTACAAGCAGCTGAGACCAACAGAAGCATGTTGTTCATCTCTTAATATGTACAACTGCCTAAGAAATAAGAGCGTTTTATTTCTAATGTGACTTTGCTATATGTAAGTGAAATAACCTTGATTGATTGATCAATCACTATCTATCCATTTATCTATCCATCCACCTTGCTTCCTATGGGCTTCCTGCCATGATGAGGCAATTATAGTGAAGTAATCATCTGACATCAAGTTGTATTCTGAAGACTAGTAATATTTCTCTTACTCCCTAACAACTTTATTTTTATTAAAATTGGAAATAGATTACATACCCTTTGGGGGTAAATTATTGTTTTTAACTTCCACAGAAGAAACTGAGTATCAATTTTTGAAGATTTTTCATAATAACAACAATAGCTACCATGAAGCATCATAATTG
The DNA here is from genome assembly GCA_029783875.1 of Phataginus tricuspis. Lineage (NCBI taxonomy): Eukaryota > Metazoa > Chordata > Mammalia > Pholidota > Manidae > Phataginus > Phataginus tricuspis. The sequence continues at coordinate 69,593,723 of JAQQAC010016209.1, forward strand.
TTTTACATCTGCTATCTCATTTAATTCCCACATCATTCCTAGGACACTTATAATAATTATTATCATCTCCATCTTATAGATGAAAAAATATGCATAAAAGTTTAAGTAAATTGACGTCAAAGAGAGTGAGAGGTACTGGATATAAATTTCAATCTTTCTGACTCCAGAGCTAGAACTCTTAGTCACCATATTATACTGCCTGCCTTCCGCTGGCCATTCCTGTTTTCAGATGGACTAAAAACACACTTTTGCCCAAATATATGCCAGTTTATCTACAACATTCAAAAAACTTTTCTATAAACCCAAAAACATACAAAGCTAAATGCCATATTGTGTTAGGTTTAAATATTTTGTATATATGTACATAAGTAGTAAAAATGTAAACAAGAAATGATAAACACAAAAGTCAGAATACTTACCACTGGAGGGTAGAGGGTGGTATGATCAGGAAGGGGCACATGGAGGATTTAGAAAAATGGTAACCTTATATTTCTTAAGCTGAGTATTGGGTACTTGGGTGTTGATTTCAGTGTTATTTATAATAGCTATTCATTTGTGTATGTGTTTTATACAAACAAAAATGAAAATCAAGAGTTCATATTTTTGCATATTAAATTATTTTCTAAGATTAAGAATTAAAATTAAAAATTAAGAACATATTCTTTAAAATATCCAATTATTTTCTTTTGTAGATTTGGAAAGATGCTGCCACTCAGATATTTTACTCCCTTTCAGTGGCTTGGGGTGGCTTAGTTGCTTTATCATTTTACAATAAGTTCAATAACAACTGCTTCTCAGATGCTATTATAGTTTGTTTGACAAACTGCCTCACTAGTGTGTTTGCTGGATTTGCTATTTTTTCTATCTTGGGACATCGCTCATATATCTGGAAAGGAAGTCTCTCAAGTTTTAAACTCAGGTATGTCATGCTGCATGTTATTAAATTTGATTAATCCAATGTAGTTCACTTAAGAAACACTAATATATAGCAATTTATGTAAAGCATTAAAGATTTAGGGTATTGCATTTTCTTTTGCATTTCATCTTATATAATTTAGCGGTTTTAATGATGTAATAATTCTTAAATGATCTGAGAAAATAGGACTATATTAGGGAACCATTATTTAAGAAGATATTTTTTCAAAGTTTTGTTTAGGCCTTAATATGAACTACTCATTGCACAATTACAAGTAGCAGGCATTATGCTAAGCACTATACATCCATTAATTCATGTGCATATGTATATATATACATGTATATGAATATGTGAGAGACAACATATAAAAAAAATCCTCCATGTGCATTTACAGTATTGGGTTTGAATTTTTAAAACACACCAATATCATATAGATAGAAACCCAAGCAACTTTGTACAGCTGTTCCCAGTTTTATAGTAATCTGATCAGTGAACTTATTACCTTTAAAGACATTAGCTAGGGATGCTTAGTTATGTGGCTAAAGATTCTTAGGAAGAGTTCTAAGGTTCTTTAAAGTTATAATCACTCATTAAATTTTGATTTAGGGTTAGTATCACTTGATGGAGAGACCGGTGAATGAGAATATAATATTATGACTAGAAGGGACTGTGGAGGTCTGGTGTCCAGCTCTTCATTTACAGAGAAAAGGACTGATAAACAAAAATGTTATGTCTTACAAAAGATCAAATTGTTAGGAAGTGACAGAGCCTAGGGTAGAAGCTAATTGTCCTGAATCCTAGATCAGTTTTCTGTGAGGTTGGAGAAACTTAACATATTTAAAATTAAGTATTACATAATATAATTGAAGTTTTCGAAAAAGGATCTCTGATGATAACATATATCAAATAGAAAATAAAACTCAGTTTACAGTTTCATTATATAAAATTTTGCAGATGCCCCTATAATAATTACAATGGCACTACCTATAATGATTCTGGGTAAAGATTTGGAGATACAGTTGAAGACTAAAAATTTAGTTCCATAAATCTTTCTTAGATGGTGTAATTCTTTTCGAATTCCTAGGTTAAGATAAGGTGACCTGATTTAGGTTTCTGGAGTTTAAGACAGGTGCTAGTCTTCATTAGCATTAAAAAAATGAAATCAGTTAAACAAAATAATTGAAACAGCTAAATATTTCTTCTGTGAAAAATGTACCATTTACAAAATTTATCTAACTTAACTCATTTCATATGTTCATAGAACAATGAAGTCAAATATTTTTAAAGGTGAAAATGAAATAGTTGCTGAATAATTTATACCATGGATTTGAGTAACAAATTATGATGAGATTTTTATAGTATCATCTTCTGAAAATGTCCAAATATGTCCATTTTCTTGGCAACTAACATAAATTAAAATGCCATACATTTTTCTTAGGTTTTGATTTGGCATTCATTGCTTATCCAGAAGCTTTAGCCCAACTCCCAGGAGGGCCATTTTGGTCCATATTATTTTCCTTCATGCTTCTGACTTTGGGTCTTGACTCTCAGTTTGCTCCAATTGGTAAGTAATGCTCCCAGGGTTAAAATATCCCTCTTATATTTGACTCATGTTTTCTCTACTTAAAAATATCCGCATTACCACCTCTAGCTTTAAGTCTCAGTGTTGGGGTTTCTAGCCTCTCTCCCACTGGTCCTGCTCACGGTCAGGACTACAGCCCTTTGTGTTACAAGCTCTTTCTGTTGCAAGCTCTTTCCATAACCCTCTGAGCCAATGGAGGGAAAGGAAGGGAGAGAGAGACACGCCCCAACAGGTGAAGCAAGGGAGGTAAGAGCCGACTGTCCGCCCGTTCCTGCAGCCTCCAGCACTCGCCGCCGCGCCGCTTGCTGCTGCCGCCGCCGCCGGAGACAATCAGATGTGACAGGAAGTTCACTCGAAGGAAGAACTCATTTATTGGGGCTCAGGGCATGGAATATATAGTGTGAAGTCTCTCCTGATTGGTTACACCTATGCTAATAAGGTGACTTTCAATTTTCCAATCACGCCCAGAGTTGTGCACATGCGTAGCTGTCTCTGACGTAAGAAGAGGACTGGAGTGGGTGCAGCTAAACCCCAGGGGTCTTTCAGCAGACACTCCTGTGGCGCCGCTAAATTCTCAGCGGCCATCTTTGGCGTGACTGAGATTTAATTCAAAGGTAGTTCTCAGCAGCCACCCTCGTGGCGAGGCTGAGATTCAAAGGCAGTTCCCCACATTTCCCCCTTTTTGTTTTTGTATGAGCATGAGAAATGCCATCCTGTACTCGAGGATGTGCCTGTCTTAGGTTGTCCCCATCTTTCAGGAGATCTTACCCATCATTGACTACCATTCTAGCACTTCCAGTAATGACATTCTCAAGAGGTCGCTTGCACCTCTCTGTAGGGCTATAAATGCCCATGAATGCCCTGGGGTATGGGGAACTCCTTCTTCAATAATGTCTGTTGCTGTTGATATGATCTTCACCACCGCACGAGCATGAAAATAACTGATGACATTACAATTATTATACCTCCTAATAACAGCTTGGGTAGAATAAACGAACTTAATTATTTCTTCCCATACTCTGGTAAAAAAGGAAGCAGAGGGTAAGAAAACATAGGACTGCAAAGATGTCCTTGTTGAAGGCTTAACAGTGTCACTTCTTCAGCAGTCTGGACTATGGCAGGAGTAATAATCCAGCCTTCATCACTCCTTTTCTTCTTCTTCAAAAGGTCAGTCCTGAAAGAGAGAAGAAAGACAAGCCCTCAAGAGGTCACCCTCTTGGGGAGAATCTATATCATGGCTTTCTTCCATTTGCTGAGTGGTCTGAGGGCAGAATTTCAAGTTCCTAGCAGGAACCCAAATTGGATTTGGTCCGCCTATAGGAAATACACATCCGAATCCTCTGCCCATACTTATCAGTGGATCTGGTCCTCGCCATTGCCCAGTCAGCTGGTCTTTCCAGCGCACTTCTATTTTGGCACATGGCATTTGATTTGTCCAGTGCCTTTGAAAGGCCGTTAGAGGTTGATCTTTTGAAAAATTTAAAATATTTAATGTAAGTAAAGCCATCCGTAATTGGTCATGGGGGCTTATTCCCCCTTTTTGTTTTTGTAATAGGTCTTTTAATGTCTTATTATGATGCCCTACTATGGCCTGGCCCTGTGGGTTGTATGGGATTCCTGTGGAGTAGCTGATACGCCACATATTAAAAAGTCTTGTAATGCCCTGCTAGTAAAGCAGGGGCAATTATGTGTTTTTATTTGATGTGGTATGCCTAATATAGCAAAACATTGTAAAAAATGGCTTTGTGCATGTTTAGCTTTCTCTCCAGCATGGGCACTAGCCCAGCAGGCGTGGGAGCATGTATCTATTGAGACAAAGACATATTTTAATTTTCCAAAAGCTGCATAATGAGTAACATCAGTTTGCCAGAGACAATTAGGTTTAATGCCTCTTTGGTTAACTCCAGGAGACTGAAGGGGTGGAATTTGTAGAAAAGGCAAACAGGATTTACAAGTCCTGATAATTTTTTTCAAGTCTTTAATAGGAATATGAGGAAATCTATTATGAAGTCCTCTCCAATTTGGATGGGTAAGTTCATGGAGGTCTTGGGCCCACTGGAAATCTTGGGCCTGTTGCATGGAAAGGGCTTGAGCAGCAGAGGATGCTAATTGGTCAGCTAATAGGTTTCCTCTGGAGAGGAATCCGGGCAAACCTTGGTGTCCTCAGAGATGCTGCAAGAATATGGGCTTGGATTGTGCCATCAGCAAGGATCTCACCTGAATCATCAAGGGGGTTATGGGTTTTTATATAACCTTATATAAGAAGAGGCTAAGGTGGGTAGCAAGTTCACCACATACAAACTATCAGAAAAAAGATTCATAGGTTCAGAAATTTTACTTAGGGCCAATGCTATAGCATACAACTCCTTAAATTGTGCTGAGCCAGTAACCTTTTCAAAATGCTGGGTTTCTTTTAACTTGGGCAAGAGGTGATGAGGGGGAAAGACAACAACAGCAGACCCCTCCTTCCCTCCATCGGTCTTAAATCCTGTAACATCCTCCATTTGCCAGAGGCCTTCTGAATAACAAAAACAGGACTATTCTATGGGCTTAGGGAAGGTCTAATATGTCCCAGTTTTAATTGTTCTTGGGTAATTTCTTTAAATCTTTGAAGTTTAGCTTGTGGTAATGGCCACTACTTCTAGGCTAACAAATACTTGTTTAAACCAACAAACTATTAGTTATAATATTTGAGAGCTTAACCTAACAGGAACATAAAATCTTAGCACAAATATAACTGACCTAGAATTAAACAAGGCTTATATATTACAAATAAAACACCATATATACAAAATCAATGGCATCTATTGATTTCTAGATCTTAAGTGTTTTATCAGACTTAGATATAACCAATCAGAAACTCAAATCTGGATACAACAAATCCAAGCTTTGTTGATTTGTATGAAATTTCCTCTATATATATAGGAATTACTAGGGTCAGTTTAAACACTGTTTAATTTCCAATAACAGCAATTTTATGTTATTTCTGGGAATATTTGCACTATTTTGAAATAACTGATAAACGTAAAACAACTCACACTGACAGTTAAATGCACTACAAGATGTCGCTAAATGTATTTCTTTTAACCTGAGCTGAATTTATAATAAATTATATTCCTCAATATCACTAAGAGTCTTCAAAAGCATGGAGACTGCTATTTGTAAATTTAACCAAATAAAAATTCCTGGAATTTAATCACATGGCAAGATATCCTGAAGCAAACACTTCTATGAATTCTCAGAAAAGGAGATAAGGCTAGAAAGATCAAACATCAAGTGTTCAAACCTTTCATTCAACAGAGCCTTATTAACATGTGAATATCTTTTGCCTCAAGATATACAGGCTTTCCTTATCTTTAGTTCTATTTCAATATTTTAAACTTAAGGTTACTTCTGGATCTTAACACGTACAGTAACCTACTAAAATTGGTCAAAGTAAACTTTATTCTGTCACTTTGACTTTTAAGATTATCATTTAGGTTTATATACAATTAACATTAATACTTGCTTTCAATGAGCTGGAAAAAATTCTTTTTTACATCTTGCAGGTTCCAAAAAAATTAGTCCATATTAAGCCAGTCTTAAAGAACTAATCTAAAGACAAATTTATAGACCTTAACAGCTGACAGTTTTATTTTACTACTAAGAGACAAAAATCCAACTCCAGCGCTTCTTTTCTCATGCCTAAGTGATGCCTAGCAAACATGCAAAGTAGGAGAGCAAGGAACAGGCTTTTATTTAGAAATAAAGTGATAGGACAGAGCTCCCGGCTCACCCCAGGAGGGGACAAGAGAGTCTGGTGTGCTGCATTTGTCTGAACACCCAGAATTAACTTAACAAAAGGAGTTTCTCAGCCCATCTCTCTCTGGGATACTGGCGTCTGGCCTAGGGGCATATCAAAAGGCAGCCTTCCCAGTCCCTACGTGGGATGAGGTATTGTCTGTTTGCTAAAGAGAAAGTTAAGAATCCTGCTTCCCAAACTTCCTGGGTGTTAAAATGCAATATTATCTTTAAGGTGGAATCTTTTGCTGCCTTTTACTATGTTGTTTACAGCTGGCTTTGCATGCTAAATCAGTTGCCTGGTTTGCAAAACCACCCCATCAGATCTGAAAGAGGAAAGAGAGCAAACAGGCCTGAGCCTTTTAGCATGCTAAAGTGAATCCTACAAGTGATTAGCATAATAAAAACAAGGTACTCTTCTTTATCTGGGGAACACCCACCGATCTCACTGAAGAATGACTCTGGAGCTTAATGTTTAACACAGAGCCTTGGAAGGGGGTTTCCCTGCATGCAGTCACGTTGCTCTGACTGTAAATATTCTGCCTTGCTTTTTCCCGGAGGTCCTCCCCCCACTCTGACTACACCCACAGTCCTTGTCTCATTAGCAGAGATGCTGTACTAGCAGAAAGTCAAGGAGCCATCTTTACTAAGCTTTCCCAGACCTTCTCAGCTTGAGAGTCCAACAGTTCTAATCCTCAGCTCTTAAGTATATCAGCGCTTTAAGCGCAGGTTCATCCTTAGAAAATTGCCTTTTCCATTTTCCCGGGAGTGCTCTTACAACATAATCACCAACTGCTCACTCTGCCGCACTTTAGGTCCATCAACCGAGGGATCGTTGATCCATACTGCATTCATCACACGCCTTTTCGGACCTGCTCCACGCTGGGCACCAGCTGTTGGGGTTTCTAGCCTCTCTCCCACCAGTCCTGCTCACGGTCAGGACTACAGCCCTTTGTGTTACAAGCTCTTTCTGTTGCAAACTCTTTCCGTAACCCTCTGAGCCAATGGAGGGAAAGGAAGGGAGAGAGAGACATGCCCCAACAGGCGAAGCAAGGGAGGTAAGAGCCGACTGTCCGCCCGTTCCCGCAGCCTCCGGTGCTCGCCGCCGCGCCGCTCGCTGCCGCCGCCACCGCCAGAGACAATCAGATGTGACAGGAAATTCACTCGAAGGAAGAACTCATTTATTGGGGCTCAGGGCATGGAATATATAGTGTAAAGTCTCTCCTGATTGGTTACACCTATGCTAATAAGGCGACTTTCAATTTTCCAATCACGCACAGAGTTGTGCGCATGCATAGCTGTCTCTGACGTAAGAAGCAGACTGGAGTGGGTGCAGCTAAACCCCAGGGGGCTTTCAGCGGCCACTCCTGCAGTGCCACTGAGTTCTCAGCGGCCATCTTTGGTGTGGCTGAGTTCTCAGCGGCCATCTTTGGCGTGGCTGAGATTTAATTCAAAGGTAGTTCTCAGCGGCCACCCTCGTGGCAAGGCTGAGATTCAAAGGCAGTTCCTCACATCTCAGAATTATCTTTCTGGAAATACTTTTTAACTTAAATCTTAAATGCAGAAAAATACTAAGTACTCATGTATCAGACACCCAAAAGGAAATGAACATTAATATTTTATCATATTTGCTTTAGATAATTTTTAGAAAAATCATCTGTAACAGATAAATTTGAAGTCTTCTATGCTTCTCTCCCTCATTCACATTTCTTCTTTCCTAGAAGCAACCATTAGCATGGATTATGTATGCTACTCAGTCCATGTTTGTATACATATAGGAAATAACCTTGTCAAACTTGTCAAGAGTGAGGATAGCCAAATTAGAAAGTCTTATGTTCCAGATTCCTCAGAAAAGATAAAGAAAACATCTTGTATTATGAATAGGATTACACATTGATTATATATCATTGACAATTGGTTTAAACATGACAGCCTAGGGTGATGAACATTGCCTAAATATGTAAGAAACTTTTAAGCTATAAGGTTATTAACCTGGACTTCACAGAATGCATGAAACTGAAATTACTGCATTATTTTTTCTACATGTATGTGTGCATGTATTTTTCTAGGGAGAGAGTCCATAGCTTCCATCAAAATGCTGTGACTCAAAGGGATCTGTGACAAAAAATTTAAAAACTATATACAGTACTGCTGGCTTTTTGTTCCTGGCAAGTGAGGATTAAAAGGAATATTTCTAAGTCTTAACTTCCTATTCATCTTAAATTCATTTTCCTCTTCCTTTTGATTGAAGATTAGAGTAAGGGATTAGGTATTTCTTTAACTTATACTGGTAATTTATTTTGGGAAGGAGGCAGCATGAAGTTAGATAAATAGGTAGGCCTGTAATTAAACAATCTCAGTGATTTATGTACATACACAGTTGACCCTTGAACACGGGTTTGAACTACATGGGCCCAATTATATGCAGATTTTTTCAATAAATATATTGGAAAATTTTGGAGGGATCTGAGAAACTTTTGGACAATATGAGAAAATATTTTCTTTAGCTTACTTTACTGTAAGAATATAGTATACAGTATATATAACCTACAAAATATGTGTTAATCGACTGTTCATGTTATCTGTAAAGCTTCCAGTCAACCACAGGCTATCAGTAGTTAAGTTTTTAGGAAGTCAAAAAAGTTATATGCAGATTTTCAACTGTGGTGGGAGGGGGTCAGCATCCCATCCCTCCTATTGCTCAAGGGTCAATTGTAGATTAAATGAACTCATGTTAGATATTTTGAGGATTTTCTTTGAGGGGAGGTCAAATGATGTTAATGAGCTTCAACAGATTATTAATTCTATACTTAAACTGGAACTTATAAAATATTACTTGAAATAGATGGCTGACGGGACCTTAGACATCCTTTTTCTCAACATGAATCTGTATTACATTACATGCATCCCACCATGATATTTTGGTGCTACTTGAGGGGTGCTATTTTTCACCAAATAGAAAAAGGCATGCAATTTTCTACAGGTGATTTGCAATTCTGTGAAGATTTACACACATTTCTACTGAAATATTATCTAATTGCTGTGTATGGGGGTGTAGTGAGTGAAGGGGAAGAAGTCCCCTGCAAGAGCTGACTACAAAGAGTTTGTGTGACTCTCTTCACATGCTTGTAAAGTTCATAACTTAACAGTGACTAGCATATTTTAGGGGTTTAATGATAGCTCATGATCACACAGATTCAGCAGTGGTTAAGAAAGAGTATTCTGCATAATGGAAAAAAATACCATCAAATCCCATTTAATGCAAACTTTGAGACATCTGCAGTATTGTAAACCATTACCCAAAACTGTTTTTCACACTTGCGTGAAATTAAAATCACTATCTTAAATATATTTTTACTGTATTTTGTGTTAAAAATGCTTTTGGACTGTTTTTCTCTATTGTGCTTTCATTCCTTCCTCAGTAATATGAATTAGAAACATATAACAAATTCTTTAAATGTGAGTCAGCAAATTGATAAATGCCTGGATTTTGCATCTTACTTGGCATCCCCTCCCCTTCTAAACAATAATTTATTTGATATAAACACATACAATCAAATGAATTCACTCAAAATGCCTTTTACGAGTGCCTTCATCATCAGTACAGTCTGTAAGCCCATTGGTGGACTTTGAACTAACCAATTAGGAGATGTTCCAATTCAGCCAACTTGTACTGCATGATCTTGAGCTTTGCCAATATTTTCCCCTGCATGGCTCTTGAATCAGGATAATTACTTAAACTATCCCGAGAGAGACTCTTGACTGAAAGGCTATCAGTATTGCTCTTAGGTGACCCAGCAGAAAAGGATGGCCTTACTAGGGCAAGATAAGTCAAACTTGTGGATATTTCACCAGTTTCTCTCTGTAAGGGAAGGACATTACACATATGTAGTTTACTGAGTTTAGCAATTTCTAATACTACCAAATAACATGCTGAGTCTTGGTTACCACAGTGATCTGACTGTCCTCCCCTAAGAATCAGAGATTAAAAATCTGTTGAATGATTAGATTAAAATATGAAGTCAACCTTTTAATGCCTACATGTCATATCCTTGGCTTACATTTCTGAGCAGTCCAGTAGGTTTATGTTTTACTGTGTCTGACCCATATTTAAAAGTATTTCACTTGCAACTTTAGATATTACCAGGAAACCCACATTTTGACCTGAATTATTTGTGAATGCTCAAAACACTCTCATAAAGATGGCTGAAAAGGAAAATACAGGGGAGGAAGGTAGTGACACAGGGGGCAATAGAAGCCACAGATAGAGAAGGTACAGGCTCTTAAAGTGGGAGGTGGTGGTAGGGAGTGGGCACTTTCAACTCTTCAAGTGTGTGAAAAGCTGACTATCACTTAGTGACGGGGCTTTTATGACAGATCCTGGCTGTCGAATGGTCCGTCAATGTGAGAGAACTGTGAGGGTAAAGAGTAACCATCTGGGGCTCTCAGGAGAAAGGAGGAATGAATTGACCTCCCCTTACACTTTACTATTTTACTACCTTTATACTCTCTTAGACATCCCTCCCCGCCCCCCACCCTACCCTCCACATATTCATCTAGCTTCACCTAATTCCAATTATACTTTACCTAAAAACACTGTTTATATAAATGGAACATCAAGGCAAATAAAATGACGCTCAGTAAGACCAACAGGATATCCGTTCATGTTGTCTGTTCAGGGTCTCCCTCTTCTCCAGAATGGAGGCACTGAGCTGTCGGTTGGTTGGAAAGCAGGGGGACACGAGCCGCCCGTTCTAGGGAAGCCACGGGCCAGTCCTGCTCCACGTGGTGTAATTGAGGGGCACTTCAGTGCCCAGCCGTCTATAGCCTACAGGGTGCCTGACCTCACAGTGAGCATGCGCGTGGGGGTGCTCACTATGTCACAATGTGATGACTTAATGCCGGCCCGAGGGAGACCAGCAGGCATTTTGTAGCCTCCCTCTGGTGGTTACTGAGTCAGGTAGTTAAGAGAGTGGAGTTAAGGCATGATGGAGTTTGGGGTTCTCAGGATGCTGAAATGTGGTAGAAATACAGACTCCAAACTGACTGATAAAATACACGATTTTAGAAGTACTCCTCCCCCCTTCTATTCTTTAAGATATGTTTGTCTTTGCCTCAACCACCAGACTATTTATTTCAAAAACACGTTCAAAAACAAGATATAAATGTACTGTAAAATGTACCCACTATTTGTAAGCCTTTACCAGAAACTTCCACGCACCTATTGGTATTATAGAATTCACTCTAACTGTTCACATTAGGATAATTATGTACATTTGTGTCATTGTGCAGTTTAAAAACTAATTGCAGGGACATTTTCCAATATAATTCTCACAATAATTTGGTTCTATGGGTAGTTTTAATGCCGTGTCTGCTTTTGGAAATGCAGGAACAGATTCAGGTGTTGAGTGAACTTACTTGAAACTAGTAGCACAAGCAGGACTTGAATCCAGAGTAGCATCCTGAGACAGACTCCACCATTTCCTCAACCTCATCTCCACCCTTAGGACCTCTGCCTCCACTTGCAGACTTGTGAGCATAAAGTATTGAATATATTTGAATTAGTATTAATGAGAGGTTGCAGATATAGGAATCCCTCCCTGTACTAGACAAGTTAGAAAATGTTCAGGAAATTCAGGTAAACGTACAAAATAATGCTGAACTAAAAACTCAGAAGTAAAAACAATAACTCTTGAGTGTCAAACTGAAACCCACTACCTCTGCTTAGTGAATAACACACATATTCATATAGGTAGGGAGAAGAGGAATTACATTTATACATTTTTCTAACAGAATTATTTCCCAACTATGAGTTCAGATTAAAGATACATTTATTCAACACGTATTTACTAAACACCTATGTAAACAGCACACACTATGATATATTCTGGGAATAGGATTATGAGTAAAAACAGTTTCTGATCAACTGGAATGTGCACTTTAGTGTGGGGAACAGACATTAATACCCACAGAAATGAATGTCAAAGTGCTAATGAGATGAGTGATAGCAAGAAGTACACGAGCTTATAATAGGATAACGAATGTAAAGAAGAATGAAGATCCTGGCTTTATGGCTTGCTGGTTGTATGGGTGGTAAGTAAACACATATGTGGTTAGCAATCACGAATTTGTTCTAGGCTGTGCTGAGTTTGAGGGGACATGGAAGTATGAAATAATTGATCTTGGGAAGATAACTGAAGACATAAATTTGTCAGGCATCTGCATATAAATGACAGTTGAAGCTCAAGATATGGAAGAAATTCTCTCCTGTCAGTGTAGGGCATACAAACAGAGAAGTTAGGATAGAGCATTGAACGATAAATATTTAATGGCTGGGTGATCACACTGCCTTGGCATGTTATTGTGATCATCTTGACATCTGAGGTTTTTGTTTCATCAAATAAAATTGAGTGAGCTCCTTCACTCATTCACTTCTCTGTTCATGTTTCCCTTTAGCTCTTTGAGCATAAAGACAGCTCTTTTAAAGTCCTTGTCTAGTATGGATGATGCATTTGTTCCTTCAGGAGTGATTACTGGAGATTTATTTTGTTCCTTTGAATGGGCTGTGATTCCTTGTTTCTTTGAATGCTTTTTGATATTTTGTTGAAAATTGGGCATTTGAAATAATGCTCACCTGTCCCAGTCTTTGAAGACTGACATGGAAGCCCTTGACCATTCAGAGCATTCCTGAGCCTTAGGATCAGCCGAGGGTGAATGAAGGTTTGAGGTCTTCTACAATCTTTTCTTGGCATTTGTCCTCTATGGGTCTATGTATACGCTTTTTAGATTTTTATTTCCCCAACTGCTTTTAAATGTCTTAATATCCCAAAATAACTCATACTACTTTCTTCCTGGGGCTTTAGAATTTCTATTGCATTCTTCTACTTGTATTCTCTTGACCCCAGGCATCCACACATCTGCTGTCTCCTACAGTTTTTACATGTCATGATGCTCTCTATTGTCTTCCATGGTGTCAAGATTGAGATCTAAAGTTTTATGCTCAACTGAGCTCTGAGTCAGGCAAAACAGAAACCAGTCACCCAAACAGCCAACAGGCCAACCAAAACATGTAATCAGTATTTGCTCTGCTTCTTCTGTCCAGAGGATGGAAACAGGAATTGGGCTGCTACTTTCCAGCCATACCTCTTTAAAGGAAGGAGTGTGCCAAGGGTGAGCAAAGGAGCTACAACATTTCCTTCTGTTTTTGACATAGCTTTTTCTTTACTGGGGGATCACTTGGTTGCTGTAGATCTTTGACTGGTTTACAGAAATCCTATAAAGGCTTTAGTCAATATGTAGTTGCTTATTTGGTATTTCGATGGAGGAAACAGGGTCTGGAGTTTCCAAGAGCACCATCTTGTTGACATCACCTACTAATCATTGATTTCTAAAATATGCCAACTGGCAGATATAATTGAAAGTGTAGAATCTTCCAACTTGTGTGAAACTAGAAATAAATAAATAATAACGGAATGGATATCACACATATCATTAACTTTTAACTTTGCTACCTCCTGTTAATTAAAAGTAAATTTTTCTTTTCTCTCCTTTTCCATTTATCACTGATAATTTGAAAATTCCCTCCTTTGTTTCCAGACTTTAGGAAACAATAAGTATCTTTCTAAGTTTTGGACTTAGAATTGTCACTTATCTGACTTACTGTTTAAACCAGGTGTAGTCACTTTTTAGTATGTATGTGTTAAACTGAGGGTTCCTGCCTCTCTGCCATCTCCCAAACTTGTAAGGAAATATATTTAGCTTTGCACTATGAGCAGTTTATACATATCTGGGGCTGGCTCTTGCTTACTTGTCTCTTTTGTTCTTGCTCTTCCTCTCTTTTTCTATATTTTGGGAAACATTAATGTGTAATTGATCAAAAATTTATTTGTTACTATCTGAACACTACAGGAATACATTCATTCCAGATAAACAGTCAAGATCTTCCAAATAACTACAACAAAAAAGATATTTAAGGGTTTCTGTTTTGTTGCATTACTTATGTTGGCTTTCAAAGTTTTTCTCACTAAAACTGTAAATCACGTGAAAAAAAAATTAACTGTGACTTCAAACAGTGGCCTATGTTGGTAGGTAACAAATTAAGTTGAAAAGAGAGACTCAAGAGTTTTCGGGGTGATTTCAATGGTAAAAAGTTTTATGTATTGTATTAGAAAATGGGTCATGTAGCATTCCATATAAATAGATGGCACTTTGGACAAATCAATGACTTAATTTTAATTTAATAACGATCTTCTTTTTCCTCCCCAATTTTACCATGTAAAAATGATAAAAATACAATATTCTACATACTTCAAGACTTGAGTTTAATTTATGAAGGTTAAGATATTTAAATTTCCTACTTTGTTCTATAGGTCAAGTAAATAGTCTATTGTTTTCACAAATAGTTTTAAGTAACCACAATATAAAATTTTGTTGAACCAAATGAATTTTTAATAATGGAGATATTGCAGGTTCAGTTCCAGACCACTGCAACAAAGTGAATATCACAATAAAGTGAGTCATAATGATTTTTTTGGTTTCCTAGTGCATATAAAAGTTACATTTACATTATACTGTAGTCTATTAGGTATTCAATAGCATTATATCTAAAAAAACAATGTACATAGCTTAATTATAAAACACTTTATTGATAAAAATGCTAACCCTCATCTGAGCCATTAAGAAGTCATCATCTTTTGTTGGTGAAGTGTCTTGCCTCAATGTTGATGGCTGTGGACTGATCAAAATGATGGTTGCTGGTTGGGGTGGTTGTGGCAATTTCTTAAGTTATGACAATAATGAAATTTGTTGCATTGATGGACTCCTTTCAGGAACAATTTCTCTGTAGCATGAAATGTTCTTTGGTAGCACTTTACTCACAGTAGAACTTTAAAAGTTGGAGACAGTCCTTTCAAACCCTGACACTGTTTTATCAACTAAATTTATATAATATCTTAAACCCTTTGTTGTCATTTCAATAATATCACAGTCTCCACAAAGAATAGATTCCATCTCAAGAAACCACTTTCTTTGCGCATCCATAAGAACCAACTCTTCATCCATTCAAGTTTTATTATGAGATACAGAAATTCAGTCAGATATTCAGGCCCCAGTTCTAATTCTAGTTCTCGTTCAATTTCCATCACATCCACAGTTACTTCCACTACAGAGGTCTTGAATTCCTCAAAGTCATCCATGAAAGTTGCATTCAACTGCTTCCAAATTCCTGTTAATGTTGATATTTTGACGTCTTCCCATGAAATTCAAATGTTCTTAATGGCATCTAGAATGGTAAATCCCTTTCGGGTTGTCAATTTACCTTGCCCAGATCCATCAGAAGAATCACTGTTTGTGGCAGCTACAGCATTACATAATGTATTTCTTAAATAATAAGACTTGAAAGTCAAAATGACTTCTTGATCCATGGGCTGCAGGATGGATTTTGTGTTAGCAGTCATGAAAACAACATTCATTTCATTGTCCCTCTGCATCAAAACTCTTGTGTGACCAGGTCTATTGCCTATAAGCAGTCATATTTTGACAAGAATCTTTTTTTCTCAGCATTAAGTCTCAATAGTGGGCTTAAAATATTCAGTAAGCCATGTTGTAAATGGATGGGCTGCCATCCAGGCTTTATTGTTCCATTTAGAGAGCACAGGCAGAGTAAACTTAACCTAATTCTTAAGGATCCTAGATTTTTGTAATGGTAAATGAGTACTGGCTTCAACTTAAAGTCACCAGCTGCATTAGTTTCTAACAAGAGATTCAGCCTGTCCTTTGAAGCTTTGAAGACAAGCACTGACTTCTCTCTAGCTATGAACATCCTAGATGGCATCTTCCGCCAATATAAAACTGTTTCATTGTCTTGCCAGTGGTTTTCAGCCCCGGGCAAGTTCACTATGGATTCAGTGTGATCAAAGAAATGACAGTAGAATATTCTCAGGGTGAAAGTGTTTACAGCCAACTTAATGCCCATGGTGGTAGGTCAATTACTAGAATCCTGTCCACTCAGAATCCCATCCACTCAGAGCAAGCCAATCTCTGCCTCTGGCCCTCTCTGACCCCAAAGCCATCTCAGTCTCTGTCCTCATCACTACCACCACTCCAGCCACTGCTTTCCTGAAGCTGAGCCACCCGTGTCGCCCAGAGCACTGGGCAGAGCTCTTTATATAGAGTCAAAAACAACACATTGCCCACATGTGTGTAGTGAGTTAGCCAACCAGGGCCAGGTGAGAATTCTGGCTATTGGAACCTTCATTTTATCTACACTCCACCCCTCCAGAATTCTTGCCACTCATTCTATGTGCCCTCAATACTCTGCAATTGTCCCAGTGCAAGGAAGCTGGAACATTAAAAGAACCGTGGGTGGGCCTTACAATACCCACCTTCTCCAGCCTCTCCAGCAGAAAGTTTTGTAGACACACAGGCCAATCTGTGCCTTCTGCTTTGTCCTCTGTGGCTGGAGCTGCTCCAGTGTAAGTTGTTGCCACAGCTCCAGTCATCCTATTTCTTTCTGTCTGCTCCTGCCTTTTCAAACCAACCCACATCTGGGTCCTCGTAACCTGCATGGGCCCTTTAAATTCTTCTTGTGAGTAGCAGACCTTATTTCTTTCTGTGCTCTGATTGCTTTAGCCTCTCCTAAGTCTGCTACTGTATGTGTAACCTCACTTATGGGCTTTCCTAAGTGAGGGGAAAGAAAGGCCACTAGAGACCCAAAGAGGGGTGTAGGAGCTGTTTGATGCAAAACATTTCTCATCCCTGAAGTAAAAGGCTCCTCATCTGGGCCATGACTCTCTGGACTGTAGATGGCATTTTTTATGCCTATCTCCCATAACACCTGTTGGAGCTCAGCATACATCTGCCATCTAGCAAGGGAGGATGGTAGAGCACCCTGATTGGGCCACACAACCTGAAGTGCAGCTGTCAGCCAATTGAGGATGGAGTAATTTCCTGAAGTCTGATGAGAATTTTGTAATAGTTGCCTCAAAATAGGCTGAACTATCAGGGAAGCTAATTTTCCCATCTCTGATCCAGACAGAAAATTTCCATCCACCTCTAAATCCTACAGATGCATGAGCCAAGCTGATATTGACTCCGAGGGCTTCTGCCTAAACTAGGAGCCCAAATCCACCAGCTCAGCCTTAGTATAGGGGCAGAGCATAGAGTACTCCATGACCTGGGGAAGGGGCTGAACCTCTCCTGGGGGAACCCTCAGTTGCTGTGTCTTTATTTTCTTTACAACTACTGGATATTCTTTCAATAGAGGAGGGGTCAGTGCCCCCAGGACCACCCCTTAATCCTTCCCCAGCTTCTCCATTTCCTAGGCTGATGGAACCTTTCTCTCTACTCCCCCAAGTCCCCCCTCTGCTACATCCTTTACCTTTTCTACAGTGCCTCACAGCAATGCTAGCTCAGTTTTCAGCAGCTCTCTTACCTTTACCTCAATGCTTTGCAGCTGGCATTCTCCTGCCACTCCTTCCTGTGCTTCCCTCAGGAGTACATCATTTTCCTCCATGACCTTTGCTTCCTTCAGAGCACCTGACAGTGCCGCTGTCTCATTTTGTAAGGAATTGTTTACCTCCTTCACTTAACCTCACAGCTTATGTTCTCATACTGCCTCCTGTAGATTTTTCAGGGTCTGTCATTTTCCTTCAGGGCCTTTACCTCTTCCACAGTACTTTGTAGTGATACCATTTTAGTCATCAACAAATTTTTTACCTCCTCAACTGCACCTCGCTGCTGGTGTTCTTGTGCTGCCTCCTCTTGTATCAATGCCATTTCATTCTTCAATTAATCCACAGCAGTTTGCAGCTCACATTCATATGCTGCCATTTCTTATGTCTCTTTCAGGAACATGTTCTTCTCATCTACAGACTTTTTTAATACTGTGAGAAGCAGCCAACCCAAAATACCCGCTGCCTCCTGGGCACTGTGTTTCTCAAAGGACCTGCTTGGTATACCACAGGCCACCTCTATTGCCTCAGGTATCACCTCCACCTGCCTCCAGTCTGGGGTGGGGCCCAGACCTCTAGGTGGCAAGCCACTTCAGACCACATACCCATTGGGGGATAATTGACTGTCTCCCCATTCATAAGGGCAGCCTGCTGAAGCATCCCTCCCATAAGGGCAGCCTGTCTTTTTCATTTGTCAAGAATGTATCCTGCTGACATAACCAATTGTCTTGCCAATGGGTTTCTGCCCCTAACAAGTTCACTATGGATTCAGTGAGACTAAGAAATGACAATGGAACATTCTTGGGGTGAAAGGGTTTATTACCCAGCTTGTTCTCCCGGTGGTAGGATGAGCACTGGAATTACATCTGAATCCAACAGTCTGCAGGTCTGTAATTCTCCTTCATCTCTGCCTTCACCCAGAGTACTGGGCAGAGCTCTTTATATTGTGACTCAGTCAATAATATCTAATTACCTATGAGTGTGTAAGCAGTAGCCTAACAGCAGGCCAGTTACATCATCAAGTAGTTTAGATTCAGGTGAGGATCCTGGTCACAGGAACCTTCACTTTATCCACAATTATATACATAGCACTACCACAGTGCCTGGCACATAGGAGACAATCAATCAGTATTTATTAAATGGTTCAGTAAGTGAAGTAAGCAATAGCAACCTGGTACATATTAATATGTAGGTATTTCATGAATATGTACAATTATGTGTATTGATTTCTCACACATAAAATAATTAGATGAGTGTGACAATACAGTCTCATTTCAATCAGTAAGAGGGTATTTGTGGGGAAGCCCCTGCCCAATTCTCCTACTGTTCTATGAAGACAGCTGCCTGCTGCTTCACTCCTGATATGTCTGGCCTTGAAAAAATTCTCGTACCCATGGGAAAGGAGCTAGATAAGGGCCTTGAAGGCCAGATGCCTGGCCACATGCATGTGCACCTTAAAACACTTATGTAATCATAAATTAGCAGTATAGCAGTATAAGAAGTACAGCTTTGTGCAGAATAAAATGGCCTGTTTGAACACACTCCATGACGACTCCCACTGCCTTCTTTGCTCTTTACATTGCCCAAAACCTCAAAGGCAATTCCCAGACCCTGACACTTGGCGTTATGAGCAGGATGAGGTAGGTGGTCATGAGAGCAACAGTCCTTTGGCTCCCCTGGACATGGAGGGGCGGGTGGCCCCCAGAATCTATTTGGTACCCAGTAGCAGTGTACTTGACCATGTGGGCAGGCCAGAGGATTGGGAGTCCATACAACTGACCCCAGAGGTTATACAGATGGCATTGGAAATGCTAGAGTTCCTAGTCCTTCAGGTGCACAGGTAGTTGGCTGGGCGAGTGGCATAGATGTTCCTGACAGTCATCCACCATGCCGCTCGTGAAACTGTGGACTTGCAGCAGCAAGTGCAGAGTCTCCAAAGAAAGGAGGAGGATTTAGAGCAATGGCTGGCAGCCACCCAACATATATTACAGGGATCAGTGAGTACTGCCCCGTTATCATGGGCAGAAAGCCCTGAAGGTGGCACAGCGCCAGTGGTTTTGCACACTCGCCCCGCTGTGTGTCAATGCATTGAGGTACAAGAACCCATTGGTGCAGGAGGGCAGGCAGAGGTGGCCCCCAGATAGCTACCCAGAAAATGACATACATAACATATATGTCCATGGAGTTCCGGGATTTGGCCAAGCACTGTTACCAGCATGTGGGGGATTCTGTGCCTGCCTGCTGTTGCAGCTAAGGGATGAGGGCTCTGAGAATACTGAGCTCTCACCCTCTGAGGTGTCACACCTCACCAGCATAACAGCTATGCCCTCTATGTGGCGCGTATTGCTGGGTGCCAGGTGCACAGACCCAAATGCTGGCAATAGGACCCTGATTAATTGGCTAATGGCTGCAGCAAACGTGGTGTGGGGTACCCCAGGGGAGATGACGGAGCATGTAACAAATTGGAGCACGTATCTGGAGTTGGTGCATGTGCTCCGTGACATGGGTATGAGGCAGATGATGTTTGCTTGCCATTACCGCAGTCCAGAAGAAGAACTGTTAACGACTCGTGTGAAAGATCTTGTTCTAGCCAATGGTCCTACAGGTACCTTTGGAACTGTCACTCTGTTCCTAGCACCATACATTGACCACCCAATATATGAAGCGGTGTCAGCCTTAGCTCACTTGGGAGACATAGAAGTAAAGCGACCTCAAGCTACCAAAATGAGAACTACCATGCGGTGAAGCAGCTCAAAGGAAAAAAAAATAAAACAGCCATGGCGAAAGTGGTCCCTCAGGTGGCCGCAGTAGGACCACTGAAAGTGAGCCACAAACAAGTATGGACTGACCTTTTGGCTGCTGGTTTGGCTTGTGAAAAGCTTGCTGGACAGCCTTCGGAGGTCTTGATGGGACTATGGAAGCAGTTGCATCCAGACCAACGCTATCGCCCACTGCCCCCGAAGCAGGTGTGGGCGAGTGCTGTGGTGGACCAGGAACCCACACCCTACGCACTGACTGACTTCTTCCCCGACTAGGGGTGGGGCTGAGGTACCCGGTATACTGGGACACCAGAGGACCGGACGCCATTTGTTGAACTTGCCATTCAGTGGTCCCCACAGAATATACAGAGGGTGTTGGTGCTGGTAGATATGGGTGCTGACTCCACCCTCCTTCATGGGAACCCGGATAGATTCCGGGGCCCCTCTGCAGTCATAGAGGGGTATGGTGGACAAAACAGTGTGGGTGCGGCGAGTGACTCTGACCCTGAGAATTGGGCACCTGCCCCCACATCAGTGTGCTGTTTATGTATCTCCAACAGCGGAATACATTCCAGGGGTGGATGTGCTGCATGGTCTAACAATGCAAATGACTCTGGGAGAGTTTTGGTTGCATGTGCATGTTGTGAAAACAGTTCAGCGAGGTCATCCCCACAACACACCTTTAATGTTGCCACAAGCCACTCGCATAGTGAACATTAAACAATACCGGCTGCCTGGTGGACAGGAAGAAATCAGCCAAACCATTTTGTGGTTGGAGGAAGTACATATCATCCACCCAGCACACAGTGCTTTTAATTTAGCCGTATGGCCTGTGACGAAGACTGACGGCACTTGGAGAATGACAGTGGACTCGGGGACTAATAAAGTGACTCTCTGCTTCACGCTGCCGTATGGAACGTTACTGATATGATGGATAAACTGACTGTGACTTTGGGGACTTATCACTTTGTGTTGGATCTGGCTAATGCCTTCTTTTCCATTGACATTGCACCGGAAAGCCAGGAACAGTTTGCCTTCATGTGGTAAGGCTGGCAGTGGGCATTCACTGTCCTCCCACAAGGATACTTGCACAGTTAGACTTTGTGTCATGGCTTGGTGGCTAGTGAACTGGCCACCTGATTCCATTCACCCTCAGTTCAAGTGTTCCATTATATAGATGGTATAATGTTGACTTCTGATTCTCTTCCAGGTCTAGAAGCTGCAGCTCACAGTTTGCACCAGGCCCTCCAGGTGCAACAAAGACAAGGTGCAGGGACCTGCTTACTCTGTCAAGTTCTTGGATGTGTCTGGTCAGGTAAGACAAAAGTGTTACCTGAAGCAGTGATTGAAAAACTACAACAGTGCCCCTGCCAAAAGCTTTTAAGGAGCTATAAACATATGTGGGCTTGTTAGGGTATTAGAGAACATTTATCCCTCATTTAGCCATGCTGTTAAAGCTGCTGCATCGCCTTATAAAGCAAGGGGAAACATGAGACTGGATGCCAGAGGTAGAAAAGGCTTTTGCTGAGACAAAAGGAGCAGTGGCTCAGGCCCAGGCACTGCAAGTCACTGACCCCTTCATATGGTTTCTGCTGATGATGTCTGCCAGCATGGATGTATATGGGTGGGGATTATGGCAGAAGCATGGGACCTGCAAAGTCCCAGTAGGATTTTGGCCTCAGTTGTGGAAAGGAGCTGATACTCGCTATTCGCTGATGGAAAAACAGCTGGCAGCAGTGTATGCTGCCTTACTGGCTACTGAAGGAATCACTAGAATGCAAGTGGTACAGGTGGTTATTGCCCTCCCGATTGAAGGGTGGGTGCAATCCTGGGCTACAGCTCCTCAGACTGGGGTTGCCAGACACCCACCCTGACCAAGTGTGGAGCCTATTTAGGACAGTGGGCTAGATTTTGTAAAAGCCCGCTCTCACAGGAATTGCAGCAAGTTCTGGGACCATTAACTTTTGTGGTTGAACCTGCACCCACCTTACAGAGTGTGGAAGCACCAACAGTAAGCCCCTATGAGGAGGGGATAGGGATGCAACCAGAAGAGGCCTGGTATACAGATGGATCCACAAAGGGCCACCCACTGGCATGGGTGGCTGTCGCCATTCAGCCCTTACAGAAAGAGTGCTGGTGTGAGTCCAGAGTAGGGCAATACAGTCAATGGGCTGAATTACAGGCAGTGTAGCTTGTTTTGACTAGGGAATCAGGTCAGATAACCATTTGCACTGACAGTTGGGATGTGTTTCGGGGCCTCACTGTCTGATTGCCTCAGTGGGCTGCATAGGACTGGAAATTGTCCACTGCCCACTGTGGGGACAAATCTGTGGACCCGTGGGTTAAAGGAAAGTTCCCTAATATATCATGTGTCAGGACACTGCCCAGCACTAAGCCCTGGGAATGACGTGGCTGGCACCTTGGCCAGGGCTCATATGCTCCAGGAACTGCCCCCTATGGATATGGGGCCATGGTTGCATAAGAAACTAGGGCATGTAGGCCCTGGAACCATGTGAAAATTTGCCCAGAAGTGGCACATTCTGCTGATGTTTGCTGATGCAAAACAAGCAGTGCAAACATGTGCTCAATGTACTTCCTTTTACATTCATCATCATTGGGTACCCATGCAAGAGGGACAGCTCCCCCGCCCCCCCAGAAACCTTACAGGTGTGGCAAGTAGATTACATAGGGCCCTTGCCCAGTAATCATAATTGTAAATATGTGTTCACAGCAGTGGACATGGCTACAGGATTGGGTTTTGCCCATCCCATGGCCCAGGCTACACAACACACTACTAAACAGGCCTTGGAGCACTTATGTGCAGGTTATGGGCATCCGTTAATGCTCAACAGTAACTGAGGGAGCCACTTTACATGACAGGAGATACAAGAATGGGCTCAACAACAGGATATTTTATGGCAGTTATATGTGCCCTATTGACACCAAGCCGCTAGAATGATAGAAAGGTATAATGGGCTACTAAAGGACAAGTTGAAACATTTAGGATGGACACAATGGGTGAAGTACTTGCCTGTAGCAGTATGCTTGCTGAATGAGCAACCAAGGAAAATGGAAGTTCCATAGAGAGGTTGTTGGTAGCTCACCCACATGTCTTGAAATATTTGAAACAAGGCGTCAAAGAGTTGCAGGCACAGTTGCTGGAAGAAAGATTGCTCCCTCTTGCCCCACATATGCTGTCTCCTGGCCGTACAGAGGAGTAGACGTGGACATGGACCTTGGTGTTTGAAGGACATCCATGTGTCTTACTGCATGAGGTATGGGGGTAAGGACTGACCCATGGGTTACAACTTACCCCATGGATAGGAAATTGGTATTTTAAATTGACTGCTTTCTTGCCAGAGAGGGCAACAGCCATACTCATAGGGACTTTGCTCATGTGAATGTGGCCAGTACCACAATTTCTGTTAAAGGCTGAACCTGATGCTCTGCCAGTGTCTTCAGACCCTCTGGTCTGGTATCACAGGCCATGGAAACCGCTCCTGGCAGCCACTGTTTTGTCACAAGATGAAAAGGTCGCTTGTATCCTCCCAGAAAACGGGGACTTGCCATTGATGGTGTCTTTGTCTGCCCTGCCTTTCCGCCCAGGTTGACAGGGAGCAATAGTATGGTGGCATGGACCCATGCTTTTGCCCAGGTATATAATGTCTCCCACTGCTGGGTGTCTATGGAACTGCCTACAAAAATCACTGCTGGACTGTGTGGAAAATTGCTCCCACCAACCTGTCTGCATGGGAACATCTTCTAGCGTGGAATTGCAGTGATGCCAAAGGTGAAGCAAAATGGCGTGCAACTGAGCAGTTGATCCAGCAATCAGCACACACTCTGCCTGGGGAGGGTACTGTGTATAATGGGTGGGGATGGATGTCTAGTATGCATGTAACCTTGCAAACTATAGCTCCACTGTGCATTGAACAGCAGGTTTCCATACCCATTCGCATGGTTGGCTGGTTACCCAGAGAACTGCGTGCCAATGTCAGTGTTGATCACACCCCAAGCACTGGTGGGACCGTCACACCGATGGGGGAATTCTGCCGACCAACTCTCTGCCGGGAGAAAACATTTGGATATGTGGGGAATGTGGCTGTTCCTATCTCCCTGCAAATTTCACAGACTGTTGTACGTGGGGCCACCCCTACATATCAGGACAGATATGGAAAACCATGCAGTGGCCCACACATAACTGGGATGCTGTATATTATAATTGGCATCACCCAAAACAGACGGCATGGTGGTTTTACTCTCTGGATGTTTTCCTTCCAGGAGGAGGCACAATAGATGTAGAATTACAAATAGAAGCCCTGGAACAGCATGTTGCTCATGTCTTGAATGTAACAAGGTCCTCACTAGCCCTATTGCTAGATGAAGTCACCCAGATTTGGAAGATGACTTTACAAAACAGAATGGCTCTGGATATTCTCACAGTTGCGCAAGGGGGTACCTGTGCTTTACTGCATGTTGACTGCTGTGTTTACATACCAGACAACCAGTAGCAAATACAAGCTGCACTCCAGGAGGTGGATGATGAAGTGTAGCAGATACAAGTTTTATTCCAAGAACCCCTGTCTAGTTGGTGGTTACAGCTTGATCTCACTTGGCGGTGGTTCCTAACCATAGTGGCCACCAGGGCATGTGGCCTCCTTGTCTTTTGCTGTTCTTTATATTGTTTCTGTGCGCTCTGGGCACAGGGCTCTGCTTTGTGTGCAAGAAAGAAGCAGGCGACTGCTATCCTATAGAAAGGGGTGGGATGTAGAGAAGGCCCCTCCTTCCCCTACTGTTCTATAAGGACAGCTGCCCACTGCTTCACCCCTGATATGTCTGGCCTTGAGGCACCTGTTGTACCCATGGGAAAGGAGCTAGATAAGGGCCTTGAAGGCCAGATGCCTGGCCATGAAGGCCACATGCATGCACACCTTAAAACACTTATGTAACCATGAATTAGCAGTATAGCAGTTTAAGAAGTACAGCTTTGTGCAGAATAAAGTGGCCTGTTTGAACACCCTTCATGACGACTCCTGCTGCCTTCTTTGCTTTTCATATTGCCCCAAAACCACAAAGGCAACCCCCAGAGCCTGACAGTATTGCTCAAATATTTTAATATGCATATAAACCATGACCATTTCATATTCACATAAGAATAATGCAAAAATTCTTGTGAGGTATTTGTGGATGAACTGTCAACATAATATTCTTGCCTTTCGAACATGTGCAGCTTGTAAATAATCCAATCAAGAACAGGGGTAGTCATGCCCAATGAGACCTTTAAAACCCTTAAATGCTATGATGGTCTGGTTACATTGTACCATATGTTAAATTGTTTTTAATTTTTTTCAGTAGCCAGTACTTTGTCTAAGTTAACCCTTCTCTTACATCCAAACACAGAGACACACAGACACACACACATAGGTTTGCATTTGTATCCATAGCCTTATTTTATTAAAAATTAGAATTTTCTTTATGCTTTACAATTTCATCTCTATCATTAAAAGTATAGAAGTACATTGGAGCCGGAGGTCATGCTCAGCAGTGGCATTAAGGGGCTGGGGAGTAGGGGAATGACATAGATGAGTTTTAAAGTGGACTTCTGAGGCACAAATTTTATGACATTTCTTAATGCTCCACTGGCTGTCTGTCGCTGTCCAAATCAAGAGTTTCATTATCTGATGCTTGTAAGCCCTTTACCCTGGTAAAATTGACAACAGAAACCTACCCAGCCAAGTTCATTAGGCTTTTCATTAACTTTTCAGCCCTGATATCACTTCACTTTCAATATGATGGAGAGTATTTACAAGCAACAAATTGAAGTAAGAATAACATAAACTTAATCAATACTTTAGCAAAAATGACCGAACATGCAACTACCAGAAATTTTTTCTGATTTCAAAATTGCAAGCAAATGTCCAATTCCAGGATGAAGTTTATTGCAATGACAAAAAAATATATATCAATCTACTTACTGTTAAAGGGATTACTAAAGATCTAAACACCTCAAATTTTTTTTTTTAGAGAAGGCCACAGATGGAAGTAATCACAATGAAGGAAAAAATTTCCCTTTGCTAGTGCTATATTTTCTCATGAAAAAGGGTTGCTTGAAAGGCCATTGAAAGTAAAACTTCAGAAACAGCAAATTCTTACATGAACTCTCTTGCTTAGTGAGTTTGGACTTACTGAGAAAAATTATACTGATTATTTGATGGAGATAAACACATACAGATTTTAGCAAACATTTGTGTAAAGGTACAATACATATTCAAAGTTGAAAGAAACATGAATGATTCTATGGAAGGTGTTGGCTATTCTACCCATATTCTGCATAATGCTGCTAAAATTGTATCTGATGTCATTTCTGCTGACATTGAAGCAATTGTAATAAAATTGTTCTCATACTTTAGCACTTATAAACTTCAAACTGAGTGACTAAAGGATATTCTGGAATTTTTGGCATTCTATTCAGTTTTCTTCAATTCTATCACGTTTAAAAACCTAATAGCTCTATTTAACATGTGCAATAGAGAGATTTCACTTTTTTGTGAAGCACTATATTCATACTTTAATTCTGAAGGTCTCAAAAATTCTTGTTGACTTTCAATAATCTATTGAATGAAGCCTATTTATTCATTGTTCATATTTTTTTGGGGTATCATTAATCTGCAATTACATGAGCACTATTATGGGTACAAGACTCCCCCATCATCAAGTCCCCACCACATACCCCATTACAGTCACTGTCCATCAGCGTAATATGGTGCTATAGAGTCACTACTTGACTTCTCTGTGTTGTACAGTCTTCCTCGTGCCCCCCACTACATTATGTCTGCTAATCGTAATGCCCCTTTTTCTCCCTTATGCCTCCTTTCCCACCCATCCTCCCCAGTCCCTTTCCTTTTGGTAACTGTTAGTCCATTCTTCGGTCTGTGAGTCTGCTGCTGTTTTGTTCCTTCAGATTTTCTTTGCTGTTATACTCCACAGATGAGTGAAATCATTTGATACTTGTCTTTTTCCACCTGGCTTATTTCACTGAGCATAATACCCTCTAGCTCCATCAATGTTGTTGCAAATGGTAGGATTTGTTTTCTTCTTAAGTCTAAATAATATTCCATTGTGTATATATACCTCATCTTCTTTATCCATTCATCTACTGATGGACACTTAGGCTGCTTCCATTTCTTGGCTATTGTAAATAGTGCTGCAGTAAACATAGGGGCGCATGTGTCTTTTTCAAACTGGGCTGATGCATTCTTAGGGTAAATTCCTAGAAGTGGAAATCTTGGGTCAAATTGTATTTCTATTTTTAGTTTTTTGAGGAACCTCCATACTGCTGGCCACAATGGTGGAACTAATTTACATTCCCACCAGCAGTGTAGAAGGGTCTCTCTTTCTTGGAATCCTCACCAACATTTGTTGTTGTTTGTCTTTTGGATGATGGCCATTCTCACTGGTGTGAGGTGATATCTCATTGTGGTTTTCATTTGCATTTCTCTGATGATTAGTGATGTGGAGCATCTTTTCATGTGCCTGTTGGCCATCTGAATTTCTTCCTTGAAAAAGTGTCTGTTCAGCTCCTCTGTCCATTTTTAATTGGATTATTTGCTTTTTGTTTGTTGAGGTGCATGAGCTCTTTATATATTTTGGATGTCAACCATTTATCAGATATGTCATTTATGAATATATTCTCCTATACTGTAGGCGGTCTTTTTGTTCTATTGATGGTGTCCTTTGCTGTACAGAAGCTTTTCAGCTTGATATAGTCCCACTTGTTCATTTTTGCTTCTGTTTCCCTTGCCCGGGGAGATATGTTCATGAAGAAGTTGCTCATGTTTATGTCCAAGAGATTTTTGCCTATGTTTTATTCTAAGAGTTTTATGGTTTCATGACTTACATTCAGGTCTTTGATCCATTTCGAGTTTACTTTTATGTATGGGGTTAAACAATGATCCAGTTTCATTCTCTTACATGTAGCTGTCCAGTTTTGCCAACACCAGCTGTTGAAGAGGCTATTTTCCCATTGTATATCCATGGCTCCTTTATTGTATATTAATTCACCATGTATGTTTGGGTTAATATATGGACTGTCTATTCTGTTCTACTGGTCTGTGGGTTTGTTCTTATGCCCACTGTTCATTGTTTTAATATCTCTTTAGCAAAGGAATGGTGCAAATTTAAAGTAGGGTAAAGACTGCTATTGAAGTACTCCACTGTTCAAGAAACTACCCAATTTGTTATAGAATGAATTGGATTTTTATTCCTTTAGGTATCATGGCTATTCTTAAAAGGAATATTACATCTGAAAAGGAAGAGAAATTTCAACTTGAACTGGGTACTATCATAGAACTTACCAGGATAATCTATTTTGAAATAGATATCATCATTTAAATAATTTTATTTTTTGATATGGATTTTATTATATATTATTTACAAATAGAAAAAAGTGAAATTATCATGTATAATGTTAAAAAACAGTGGGAAAAATTAACAGAGGTGATATTTTTTGTTAGTTGGCAACATTTAAAAAGACAACCAAAAGATGGATTGAAGTCCTAAATGTAAGGCATGAAACCACAGAACTCTTAAAAGGAAATAGGCAATAAACTCTTGAACATCAATTTTAGCAATATTTCTTTTGATCTGTCTCTTTAGGTAATAAGAGCAAAAGCGAAAATAAAAAAATAAAAACTGGACAACTACATGTAAAGAGAATGAAACTGGATTATTTTCTAACTCCATACACAAAAGTAATATCAAAATGGATCAAAGATCTGTATATAAGTCATGAAACCATAAAACTCTTAGAGGAAAACATAGGGAAAAATATCTTTAATATAAACATGGGCAATTTTTTCCTGAACACATCTCCTGGGACATGGGAAACATAGGAAAAAATGCACAAGTGGCGCTACATCAAACTAAAGAGCTTCTATACAGCAAAGGAGACCATCAGCAGAAGAAAAAAACATCCTACAGTATGGGAGAATATATTTGAAGATGACATATCTGACAAGGGGTTAACATCCAAAACATAAAGAACTCACATGCCTCAACACCCAAAAAACAAATAACCACATTAAAATATGGGGAGAGGATCTGAACACACAGTTCTCCAAAGAAGAAATTCACATGGCCGACAGGCACATGAAAAGATGCTCCACATCACTAATTGTCAGGGAAATGCAAGTTAAAATCACAATGAGATATTACCTCAGACCAGCTAGGATGGTCAACATACAAAAGACTAGGAATAACAAACGCTGGTGAGGGTGCAGAGAAAGAGGAACCCTCCTACACTGCTGGTGGGAGTGTAAATTAGTTCAACCATTGTGGAAAGCAGTATGGATGTTCCTCAAGAAACTAAAAATATAAATACTCTTTGACCCAGGAAATCCAATCCTAGGAATTTACCCTAAGAATGCAGGATCCCAGTTTTAAAAAGACATATGCACCCCTATGTTTATTGCAGCACTATTTACAAGAGCCAAGACATGGAAGCAACCTAAGTGTCCATCAGTAGATGAGTGGATAAAGAAGATGTGGTACCTACACACAATGGGATATTATTCAGCCATAAAAAGCAAACAAATCCTCCCATTTACAACAACATGGATGTATCTAAAGGTATTATGCTCAGTAAAATAAGCCAGGCAGGGAAAGACAAATATCAAATAATTTCACCATTTGTGGATTATAAAAACAAAGGAAAACAGATGGAACAAAATAGCAGCAGACTCACAGATACCAAGAATGGACTAGTGGTTACCAAAGGGGAGAGTTTGGGGAGAATGAATGGGGTGGGATAAGGGGTCCTATAATTCTCAATCATGATACAGGTCAAGGGGAGGGCAGTTCAGCATGGAGAATACAATTAATGACCCTACAACACCTTACCACATTGGTAGACAGTAACCATAATGGAGGGGGTGAGGACTTGATAACATGGATGAATATTAAAACCATTGCATTATGTTAAACTGTCATAAGACTGTATATCAGTGACACTTTAATATAAAAATTACTTCAAAACAGATTATAGACCTAGATATAAAATGCAAAATCATAAAGCTTCTGGAAGTTAACATAGGAGAAAACCTAGATTGACCTTCAGAATGGTGACACCTTCTTGGATAAAAACACCAAAGGCCCAATCCATTAAAGAAATAATTGATAAGTGGAACTTCATAAAATTAAAAACTTGTGCTTTGCAAAAGACACTGTCAGGACAGTGATAAAAGAAGCGATGAACTGGTGGAAAATATTTGGAAAAAGTACATCTATTAAATAACTGTTATCCAAAATATACAAAGAACTTAAAATGCAACAAGAATACAATGCAATTAAAAATGAAAAGAAAGATCTGAACAAATACTTCACAAAAGAAGATCTACACATAAATAAACAGGAAAATAAGCATATGAAAATTTGTTCAACATCATATTTCATTAGGGAGTTTCTAATTAATAAAACAATGAAACACTACTATATGCCAATTAGAATGGCTAAAATCCAAAGCACTGGCATTACCAAATGCTGATGAGGATGTGGAGCTACAGGAATGCTCATTCTTTGCTGGTAGGATTGCAAAACGGTCCATACACTTTGCAAGACAGTTTTGTGGCTTCTTACAAAATTGAACATATTTACACCATATGATCCAACAGTCATGCTCCTTGATATTTATACATATGAGTTGAAAACGTATCCACAAATAATCTGTACAAGAGTGTTTATAGCAGCTTTTTAAAATAATTCCAAGTTTTAAAAGAATCTTGGAAGCACAGGATGTCCTTCAACATGTGGATGCATAAACAAACTGTAGTACATCTATACAGCAGAATATTTTTCTACAATAAAAAGAAATGAGCTCTCATGAAAATACATCAAGGAACTTTAAATGCACATTGTTAACGGAAAGAAGGTAATCTAAAAAGCAACATACTGTACAATTCCAACTATGTATATTCTGGAGAAGGTACAATTAGGGAGACAGTAAAAATATCAGTGGTTTCTAGGGATTCAGTAGAAGGCTATGTGGGATGAATAGGTGGAGCACAGAGAATTTTTAAGGCAGTGCAACTCTTCTCTATGATACTGTAATGATGGATATATGTTATTATACATTTGGCAAGACACATAGAATGTACAACACTAACAGTGAACCATAATGCAAACTATGCCCTTTACTTAATAACAATCTATCAATATTGGCACATCAATTGTAACAAATGTAGAAAAACGCAAAGGAGAAAAACACAGAAGGATTTAAAGGGCCATACCTGGTTGTAGTCCAAATGCATCCAGTGAAGAAAGCTCAGTTACACAGCCACACCGAAATTAAAGGAAGGCAGAGATGCAGTCCAGTTCACTGCCAAAGAAGAGAACAGACTCTGATACACAAGCCTGGTACAACTGCCAGATTTATTAGGAAATTTTCCATGTATCAGGAACAGGTGGTATCACTGTGCCAAATGGGTATGCTCATTCTGCAGTCATAGAGAAGTAGTGACTTGTGCCTAGTTGGAATTCAATAACAATTTACTGAGCAAATGAAATAATGAATTAAAACAAATAAATGAAGTAAATGAATGAATGAAAGCCTGAAAAATAAGTAACAAAATCATCAAGGAAATGTACGGGCCTTCCAGTGTAGCATAATGACAAAGACGTATCAACATTCAGATTGACCTGAATGCAAATTCTGGATCTGCCACTTAAAACTTTTGTGAACTTGGGAAGGTTCTGGGAAGATGGTGGAATGAGCAGGGTGGCAGAAATCTCCTCCCCAAACCATATATATCTATGAAAATACAGCAATACAACTATTCCTAAAAGAGAGATCAGAATATACAGGACTGTGCGCAGCCTGCATCTGCACCTGAGAGGAATGGGCACATCATGAGGTGGGTAAGATACAGAGCTGTGACCTGGCGGGAACTGAGCATTCCCCCACCCCAGCACACTGGCAGGAGGAGAGGATTCAGAGCCAGGAGGGAGTGGAAGTATAGGCCCATGAAATAACCAGCCCTGGTGATCTGCGCTGGGAGCGCTGACACACATAGCGTGGTGTATCAGAGATTGGAGAGGCAGAAGGTGCAGGTTTTGAGCTGGGAACGCACCCAGGTCCTTGCTGCAGGCTCCCTGGGACAAAAGAAAAGTGCATGCTTTCTTTGGTGGTCTTAAAGAGGCAAGGGCCCATGATCGCCCCAGCATGCTTGGCCCAGCAGGCTGGGAGTCCTGAGGTATTTCGGACCCCTTGGCTGGCAACTGGGAAAAACTACTTGCACTGAAACTTCACATAGAGAACAACAGCCTCCCATTTGTTCCCACCCCAGCCAGAGGTACAAAGGACCATGTGGAGCTGCATGGCCATGGCTGTAGAATAGTGGAGCAACAGTGCCACCTACAGCATCCTTATGGAATCTACTCCTGGTGGACATTTTTTTCCTTTATTTTCTTTCTTTCTTTTTTTTTCTCTTTTCTTTCTCTTCCTTATTTTTTTTTAAAGTCTTAAAGAGCCCAGCTGACATACGTGGCACCTACCAGTGACCACTTCTATCCCCATGAAAAGACAGAGGAATATGGTACAGACGAGGCTCACCCAGACCCAGACAACACCAGAGAGGGAGCCTGAAGGTATGGAAATGCACAATCTTCCTGAAAAAGAATTGAGAATAAAAGTCATAACCATGCTGATGGACCTACAGAGATATATGCAAGAGCTGAGGGAGGAAGTGAGGGAAGTCAGGAAAGACAATGCAGTAATGAGACAAACCATTGATGGGCTTATCAGCAGACTGGACAAGATGAAGGAGGCTGTTAATGGAATAGAAATCAGAGAACAAAAATAGAGGGAAGCTGAGGCAGAGAGAGATAAAAGGATATCTAGGAGTGAAACAATATTAAGACAATTGGGTGACCAATCCAAACGGAACAATATTAGTATTATTGTAGCTCCAGAGGAAGAAGAGAGAGAAAAAGGGATAGAAAGTGTCTTTGAAGAGATAATGGATGAAAACTTCCCCATGTTTGGGAAGGAAATAGTCTCCAGTCCACGGAAGCCCACAGATCTCCAAACACAAGGGACCCAAGGAAGACAACACGAAGACACATAATAATTAAGATGGCAAAGATCAAAGATAAAGACAGAGTATTAAAGGCAACTAGAGAGAGAAAAAAGATCACCTACAAAGGAAAACCCATCAGACTGTCATCAGACTTCTCAACGGAAACTTTACAGGCCAGAAGAGAATGGCATGACATATTTAATGTAATGAAACAGAAGGGCCTCAAACCAAGAATATTGTATCTGGCACGATTATCATTTAAATTTAAGGGATGGATTAAACAATTTCCAGACAAGCAAAAGCTGAGAGAATTTGCCTCCTATAAACCACCTCTACAGGACATCTTAAAGGGACTGCTCTAGATGGAAGCACTCCTAAGGCTAAAAAGACTTCACCAGAGAAAATAAAATCATAGCAATGAAAGCAGACCATCCAAATACTAACTAAAGGCAAAGAATAAAACACGTAGTATATAAAGAATGGAGGAGGAAGAATAAGAAGGGAGAAAAATAAAGAATCATCAGACTGTCTTTACAATAACTTAACAAGAAAGTTAGGTTAGATCGTTACATAGTAAAGAAGCAACCCTTGAACCTTTGGTAACCACGAATCTAAAGCCAGCAATGGCAATAAATACATATCTATTGAGAATCACCCTAAATGTAAATGGACTGAATGCAACAATCAAAAGACACAGAGTAACAGAATGGATAAAAAAGCAAGACCCATCTATATGCTACCTACAAGAAACTCCCCTCAAACCCAAAGATATACACAGACTAGAAGTGAAAGGATGGAAAAAGATATTTCATGCAAACAACAAGGGGAAAAAAGCAGGTGTTGCAGTACTTGTATCAGAAAAAATAGACTTCAAAACCAAGAAAGTAGCAAGAGATAAAGAAGGATATTACATAATGATAAAGGGGTAAATCCAACAAGAGGATATAACTATTATAAATATATATAGATGCAATACGGGAGTGCTGGCATATGTGAAACAAACACTAACAGAATTAAAGGAGGAAATAGACAGCAAAGCATTCATTTTAGGTGACTTCAACACACCACTCACTCCAAAGGACAGATCAACCAGACAGAAAATAAGTAAAGACACAGAGGCACTGAACAACACACTAGAACAGATGGACCTAACAGACATCTACAGAACTCTACACCCAAAAGCAACAGGATACACATTCTTTTCAAGTACACATGGAACATTTTCCACAATAGACCACATACTTGACCACAAAAAGAACCTGAGTAAAGTAAAAATATTGAAAATCTACCAACCAACTTCTCAGATCACAAAGGCATAAAAGTAGAAATAAATTTTAGAAAGAAAATCAAAAGGATCACAAATACATGGAGACTTAACAACATTCTCCTAATTAATCAATGGGTTGATGACCACATCAAAACAGAAATCAGAGAATATATGGAGACTAATGATAACAACAACACAAAGCCACAACTTCTGTGGGACACAGCAAAAGCAGTTCTAAGAGGAAAGTATATTGCAAACCAGGCCTATTTAAAGAAGGAAGAACATTCCCAAATTAATAGTCTAAAGACACAATTACTGAAATTGGAAAAAGAAGAACAAATGAGACACAAAGTCACCAGAAGGAGGGACAGAATAAATATAAGAGAATAAATAAATAAAATTGAGAAGAATAAAACAATAGAAAAAATCAATGAAACCAAGAGCTGGTACATTCAAAAATTAAACAAAATAGATAACCGCCTAGCCAGACTTATTAAGAGAAAAAGAGAATGTACACACATAAACAGAATCAGAAATGAGAAAGGAAAAATAATTACAGAACCCACAGAAATACAAAGAATTATAAGAGAATATTATGAGAATCTATATGCTAAGAAGCTGGAAAACCTAGAAGAAATGGAGAACATCTTAAAAAAATACAACCTTCCAAAACTGACCTAACAAGAAACAGAAAAACAAAACAGACCAATCACGAGCAATGAAACTGAAGTGATAATCTAAAAACTACACAAGAATAAAAACCCTGGACCGGATGGATTCACCTCTGAATTCTACCAGACATATAGAGAATAAATAACACCCATTTTCTTTAAAGTTTTCCAAAAAATAGAAGAGGAGGGATACTTCCAAACTCATTCTATGAAGCCAGCATCACACTAATACCAAAACCTGGCAAAGACCTCACCAAAGAAGAAAACTACAGCCCAGTATCCATGATGAACATAGATGCAAAAATACTCAACAAAATATTAGCAAACTGAATTCAAAAATACATCAAGAGGATCATACACCATGACCAAGTTGGATTCATCCCAGGGATGCAAGGATGGTACAACATTCGAAAATCCATCAACATCATCCACCACATCAACAAAAAAACAAAAACCACATGATCATCACCATAGATGCTCAAAAAGCATTTGACAAAATTCAACATCCATTCATGATTAAAACTCTCAACAAAATGGGTATAGATGGCAAGTACCTCAACATCATAAAGGCTATATATGACAAACCCACAGCTAACATCATACTTAACAGCGAGAAGCTGAAAGCTTTTCATCTAAGATCGGGAACAAGACAGGGATGCCCACTCTCTCCACTGTTATTCAACATAGTACTGGAGTTCCTAGCCATGGCAACCACACAAAACAAAGAAATACAAGGCATCCAGATTGGTAAAGAAGAAGTCAGATTGTCACTATTTGCAGATGACATGATATTGTACATAAAAACCTAAAGATTCCACTCCAAAACTACTAGTACTAATATTTGAATTCAGAAAAATTGCAGGATACAGAATTAACACACAGAAATCTGTTGCTTTCCAATACACTAACGATGAACTAACAGAAAGAGAAATCAGGAAAATAATTCCATTCACAATTGCATGAAAAAAATAAAATACATACGAATGAACCTAACAAAG
This sequence comes from Phataginus tricuspis, assembly GCA_029783875.1. Classification (NCBI taxonomy): domain Eukaryota; kingdom Metazoa; phylum Chordata; class Mammalia; order Pholidota; family Manidae; genus Phataginus; species Phataginus tricuspis. Next base: position 69,630,216 of record JAQQAC010016209.1, read on the forward strand.
GAAGTGAAAGACCTATACTCTGAAAAATTAAGAGAAATTAAAGAAGATACTAACAAATGGAAATTCATCCCATGCTCTTGGCTAGGTATAATAAATATTGTCAAAATGGATATACTACCTAAAGCAATCTATAGATTCAATGCAATCCCTATCAGAATACCAACAGCTTTCTTCAATGAACTGGAACAAATAATTCTAAAATTCATATGGAATCACAAAAGACTCCGAAGAGCCAAAGCAATCCTGAGAAGGAGGAATAAAACAGGGGAAATTACACTTCCTGACTTCAAGCTCTACTACAAAACCACAGTAATCAAGACAATATGGTATTGGCACAAAAACAGACCAGTGGAACAGAATAGAAAATGGAAACATTAACCCATACATATCCAGTCAATTAACATTTGATAAAGGAGCCTTGGATATACAATGGGGAGATGACAGCCTCTTCAGCAGCTGGTGTTGGCAAAACTGGACAGCTATATGTAAGAGAATGAAATTGGACTACTGTCTAACCCCATACACAAAAGTCAACTCAAAATGGATCAAAGACCTGAATGTAAGTCATGAAACCATAAAACTCTTAGAAAAAACCATAGGCAAAAATTTCTTGGACATATATATGAGCAAGTTCTTTATGAACATATCTCCCTGAGCAAGGGAAACAAAAGCAAAAATGAACCAGTGGGACTATATCAAGCTGAAAAGCTACTGAACAACAAAGGACACCATCAGTAGAACAAAAAGACATCCTACAGTATAGGAGAATATTTTCATAAATGACGTATCTGATATGGGGTTGACATACAAAATATATAAAGAACTCACACACCTCAACAAACATAAAGTAAATAATCCAATTAAGAAATGGGCAGAGGACATGAATAGACACTCTCCAAAGAAGAAACTCAGATGGCCAACAGGCGCATGAAAAGTTGCTCCACATCACTAATCATAAGAGAAATGCAGATTAAACCACAGTGAGATATTACCTCACACCAGTGAGGATGGCCAACATCCAAAACACAAACAACAGCAAATTTTGGCGAGGATGTGGAGAAAAGGGAACCCTCCTACACTGCTGGTGGGAATGCAAATTAGTTCAACCATTGTGGAAAGCAGTATGGAGGGTCCTCAAAATAGCAATACCATTTGACCCAGGAATACCATTCCTAGGATTTTACCTAAGAATGCAGCAGCCCCCTTTGAAAAAGACATATGCACCCCTATATTTATCACAGCACTATTTACAATAGCCAGGAAATGGAAGCGACCTGAGTGTCCATCAGTAGATGAGTGGATAAAGAAGATGTGGTACATATATACAGTGGAATATTATACAGCCATAGGAAGAAAACAAATCCTACCATTTGCAACAACATGGATGGATCTAGAGAGTATTATGCTCAGTGAAATAAGCCAAGTCAAAAAAGACAAGTATCAAATGATTTCACTCATATGTGGAGTATAAGAACAAAGAAAAACTGAAGGAACAAAACAGCAGCAGATTCACAGAACCCAAGAATGGACTAATATTTACCAAAAGGAAAGGGACTTGGGAAGATGGGTTGGAAGGGAGGGACAAGGGGGGAAAAAGGGGCATTACGATTAGCAGATATAGTGTTGGGGGGGACATTGAGGGCTATACAACACAGAGAAGGCAAGTAGTGACTCTATAGCATCTCACTATGCTGATGGACAGTGAATGTAATGGGGTTGTTGGGGTGGACCTGATGAATGGGGTAGTTTAATCACCATAATATTGCACATGTAATTGTAGTTTAATGATACCAAAATAAACTATAAAAAAAAGAAAAGAAGAGCAACAACTACAGATATAAATGAAACGATAGGTAACATCAAAATAAAATGGAAATTGAAAATAAAAAAAAACTTTTGTGAACTTGGGCAGTAACTTAATCAGTTTCCATTTCTTTAAAGTACAGATACAAACCATACCACCTACCTTATAATGTTATTGTAGTGGTTAAATGACATTTTTTTCATGTAAAGCATGGGCAAAGCACAATGCCCGGCTGATAGTGAGTGTTCAAAAATTAGGTATTTTTACTACCATTAACAATTACTACTATAGGTTTTCATGAAAACTGGCCAAGCATGGAACCTATTTATAACTAAGAAATTAATACTAATAATGCCCTTTTTATTGAGACAATGACAGATTCAGTGTAGTTTTAAAAATTGCCTCATTCCTACTCTAAAATCCAATGACAGATTTAGTTTTTCTTATCTGGCATATGCTGCAATCTCTTTTATGTTATCTTTGAAATGTCTAGGGCTAGACCATTTGATTCATAAATAAAGAAAATTCCTCTAGCACAGCAGAGGGCTGGTCACTATTAGCAGAATGACATTATTAACAATACCTCTTGTTACTGATGAAAACCAATTGTTTCATGACTATGTTACTGTTAGTATTGATTTAATGAAGTTATTCTTAAGAAAAGTGCAAGCTGTGAACTAAAATGAGTGTATTAATGATTCTTACCTGTTTCGTATTATTTTGCAAAAAATTGTATCAATCATGTATGTTGTTTTACGAAAGATTTTTGACAGCACAATAGTACATTATACATGTTGTTACTCAAAAAGCTTCAAAGTCTCCATAATCATTGCAATTTGAACTGAGTATCCAGTTTCATTTTAATTTTACATAAAAATCAGTGTCCAAGTAGCAGAAAAAAAATAAAATTTGAGAATTAGCTGTCTTAAGTCTGTTACATCTTATCTTCAGTCAATTATTTGTGTATGTGCATGTGTTTTTCAAAAGGCTTGTCTTCCTGAAATGTTCAAAAGACTCTAAAAATTATCATATTGTTCATCTCTGTGGAAGTCTGGATGATAGTACTTATGCTTCCCTGATAACCTTTCACAAATTCAGTGTCTAGGGACACAAGGTATATTTCTTATAGTAATTAGGATCTAGGAACTTATTCAATAACTGTAACTGCCTTAAAATGTTAGTGTAACACTGAAAATTTAATACCTCTCTCAAATATAAGTCTGAAAATACACAATTCCTCTGTACCACAGTTTATGATATTCCCAGTTAATCATCATGGGGGCTTGTGGATTGCTATGTTTTAATGGAAGAAAGGTCAGATTCTAAACACAGGTGTTAGGGAGGTTATTTGACAAACATTCAAGAATGTTATCCAAGTATTTTCTCCATAAATACAGTTAATAAGAAGTAATTCTTTAGGGCCTTAAACCCCATCTCAGAAAAAATATAAAAATGTTAGACTAGATAAACACTAATGTGCTTTTAAGTTCTTAATTTCTACAATTTCATAAGATAGATTAATCACATGATATCCATAACTAATTGGGTTATATCATAATGATCATATAGATTTAAATAATGATTTTCAATTTATAAAGTGCATTTGACATAGAGTTTAAAAAGTATTGTTTATAAACATTCCATTTGATTCATATAACCTTAAAAAAAACTTAACATTAACATTAGTATTTCTATTTAGAGATAAGAAAACAAAGGTCTGGGAGATCAAAGGGTTCTCCCCAAATTCCAAAGCTTATGTCAGTATCTGGGCCCCAAAATCAGTTTTTCTGATACTTCATTCCACTTACAAGTATAAACTATGTTGACACAAAAAAGAGAGAAAAATGACCAAGACTTGTCAGTGCAAATTTTGTGTATGCAAATCCATGTTAATAAAGAAGGATAACTGGGTCATAGAAAGTGATGAAATATTCTCAAATATAAGCTATGCTAAAATTATTTAATACTCGATTTATACCATAATCATGTAATTGTAGTTATTTAAGTATAGAAAATCTGTTGTGATTAAGGCCAGTGGCAGTCCTTCCAGATTTCCTAGTAAAATGCTTCACCAGGAAGTGAAGAGTAGAAACAGTATGAACAAAAAATAAAAACAAATCAACAATAAGAAAAAATACTCATAAATTTCCCAAGTGGCAGACTTGGTGATAGTTTTAGTTGAATCAAGTATTGTAATGAAATATGATTGATGAAATACAATGTGATGTATCTGGTGAAATGTGTCTGAACGGAAATAATAATCATAAGGAAAATCAGCTCTCTATGAAAAAACTTTTAACAGGCTTTCTACAGGATGTTTTTAATATGTTTTCCTCTGCATGAAAAATTCAATGGTGAAGATCCAGCCACGATATCTTATCTTTTTATATACAACCAACCATTGAATTCTCATTAATTTTTATTATATTTTCTAATGGATTGTTGCTAAATAATCAAAGTATTCTTGTGACAGTTATGCAAATCAGTCAATTCTTCTAAATCCCTTTGTCAGATATTTTTCTATTTGGACACAAGTGTGAATGTCTAGCAATAAATATATTTATATCAAAAACAAAATGAAAATGCCTCTACAAAATATTTTGTGTATAACATTAGAATTTTTTTATTCACAAGCTAATAATTATCCTTATGTCAACACTCTCATTTCCAAACCCTTTTTTAAGCCATCACATTATAGCCAAAGGGAAATATGTTCATTCAGAAGAAAGTCTCTGTACAAACACTTGAATCAAAGTTTTTTTAAGACTGCACTCATGCAGATAATACCAAAGAAAACATAAACATGTCTAGTTACCTTCCTTATGACCATAACAACATCTAAATCTTGATGTTTGACAATTCAATTTGTAAGAGAATACAAAGAACTTAGAACACAACCTCTGGAAAGAAACCTGAAGTAGACTGACAAATGCATGACCTTCCCTTATACTCCTTAACCGCCTACTTGTGACTATACATATTGACCCAGAGGCTTGAAAAGATTTAAGAACAGAAAGAAAATACTAAAACAAGTGGATAAAATTGTTTGCATGTATCCACATTTTCCTCTACATTCTGTAGCAGACAGTGTTGGCTTTCTACCACAAGTCATCTACCCATTTTTCTTCCTCAGAGGTATCAGATGGAAATCCCTCGATCTCAGGGAAAGTTGTTCCATTCATAGGTTAGTGGTGGGC
>JAQQAC010016209.1:69635226-69743845 GCA_029783875.1 Phataginus tricuspis
CCTGCCCTTAATGACATTTTAGAGACTGTACTTAATATTAGGCTATAAGAAGAAAGCCAAGAGAAATACAGAGGGAACAATCCAAAGTCTGACCTCACTAGGATACTAAACTGGTGCCAGAATTTTACTGTCTGACTTATTATTATTTGGAAAAAAAGATACATCTTATTTAAGCCACTATGAATGGACATTCTGTTTCTTATACCCAATAGATTCCTAAATTACACCCTCTTCTGGTCTTTCATTTTTTTTATTCTACACTCATATATAGAAAGTATTTAGGTAACCAAAACAAAGAGGCAAAAATACCCAAACATTGGTCTGTTGTAGTTGGTGATAAGAATAAGAAGAGGACCAGGATGTTGAAGGGATATAAGCAATTAAGAATGAGAATGGGTCAGTGAGTGTGTCAAGGGTAGAGATGAGGATGGGGACAGTTTAATGTATTGCCATTGGCTGTCTCCACAATGCTACTTCATAGTGCAGCAGGGATAATAGTCTTTTAGAACAGCCTGGTGCCAGCACAGGTTTCCAGCATCTGCTCCAAGTACTTGGTACTCAGTCTGTACTGATTGTTAATTACTTTGAATATCGACAATGAAATGTGGCAAATAATGACTGATTTGAATCAAGAAACGAACCAAAGACCTCACTACAGTTCAGTCATGAAAGAAAACCCTAAATCTAAACAGCACTGATACTTGCTATTTCTTGCTTTATTGCTAGTACCTCACAATTTGGAGAAAAGAATACTGCTGCTTTTGTGAAGCAAATATAATCTACAATAAATTACTCTAAAAAGCGAAGTTTGTAACGATAAAGTAAGTGAGAAAATCTCAAACAAGATTATAACACGCTACCCCTTTTCACCCTTTCAAGTTTGCCTTAGCGAGCATAGCAATGGCAAGCCACATCTCCAAGTTATTTCTAGTCTATCTCAGCAATTGTTGCCTTCAACAAACCATTAAGAAAATGGTGTTCTTTAGGACCAGACTGGTGGGCATGCGTTTTTTGGTATTCGGGTGAAAACCAATTGTATATACTTTTGTTTCAGTTCTTTATTTCTTTGACTTACATTGCAACATACCAGTTTAAAATAAGCATTAATAGGGTAACCTAAAACAGCCACTGAAACTGATTCATTAAATACAGAAAAGTGGTAATAATCTTAATATCTTATTCTAATTCATCTGGCAAAGTATAAAACCATGATTTCATGGTTTTAAAATAATACAATATGAAATTTTAAGTGGAAAACAGATAAATATAAATGCTATATTAATTTGCAACATATTCATGATATTTTCAGGAATCCAATTTCAAGTAAACTTAATGTACAGCTAATGTTCTGTTCTGTCAAAAAGTTCCCAAAGGAATAAAGGCAATATATAACACTCATGTTAAGATAACTAATTCAATCATTTTCATGAATTAGATAAGATAATAAAAAGTTAAAATGTTTTTATTAAGTCTGGTAAAACTATTAAAACCCAGGCAGGGTACTTAGATATAAAATGACTAATAACTAAATAAATGGAAAATTTACAATGATACCATAGTACACTATAACGTATATATATTTTTTATTTTTTGTTAAGGTATCATTGATATACAATCATATAAAGGTTTCACATGAGTAACATTGTGGTTACTATATTCACCCCTATTGTCAAGACTCCACCACATACCCCATTAAAATCACTGTCCATCAGCATAGTAAGATGATATAGAGCCACTACTTCTCTGTGCTATACTGCCTTCCCCGTGCTCCCCCTACATTAGGTTTGCTGATCATAATACCCCTTAGTCCCCTTTTCCCTCCCTTCCCACCCACTCTCCCCAACTCCTTTCCTTTTGGTAACTGCTAGTCCATTCTTGGGTTCTGTGAGTCTGCTGCTATTTTGTTCCTTCAGTTTTTCCTTTGCTGTTATACTCCACAAATGAATGAAATCATTTGGTACTTGTCTTTCTCTGCCTGGCTTATTTCACTGAGCATAATACATGTAGCTCCATCCATGTTGTTGCAAATGGTTGGATTTGTTTTCTTATGGCTGAATAATATTCCATTGATCATATGTACCACATCTTCTTCATCTATTAATCTACTGATGGATACTTAGGTTCCTTTCATATTTTCGCTATTGTAAATAGCACTGCAACAAACATAGGGATGCATATATCTTTTTGAAGCTGGTATTTATTTTCTTTGGGTAAATTCCTAGGAGTAGAATTCCTGGGTCAAATGGTATTTCTACTTTTAGCTTTTTGAGGAACCTCCATACTGATTTCCACAATGGTTGAACTAATTTGTATTCCCACCAGCAGTGTAGGAGGGTTCCCTTTTCTCCACATCCTCGCCAACATTTGTTGTTGTTTGTGTTTTGGATGTTGGCCATCCTCACTGGTGTGAGGTGATATCTCATTGTGGTTTTAATATGCATTTCTCTGATGACAAGCGATGTGGAGCATTTTTTCCTGTGCCTGTTGGCCATCTGAATTTCTTCTTTGAAGAAGTGTCTGATCATATCCTCACTAGAACATATATTTAACTTACTTCATAAAGTAATACGTATTTAATATGCTAGCTAATATGGCCATACCAAAGATATTTAAATAGGTCTTCAGGATATTACTTTCTGTTTTGTGACATCTCCACAGGGATAGATAAAGTATGAGTTGACTAGAAGAACTAAATTCCATTTTTTTCCCTTAAAAAGAGATATGCTGGCTTATAACTAATCTATTATCATTTCACTTTGCACACGAAATATTAAACCAAAAAGAAATGTGAACTTGGGTCTTGATGAGAAATCAAAATGTTAAGAAATCATACAGACCACTCTATATAAATGCTCCACTCCAATCAGGCATACTCAGAAACACTTAAATGTTTGTTTGCCATCTGATCTTGTGCTCTCACAAACAAGCCTTCCATATCCTAAACTGTATTTCAGTCATGGGTAGAATGTCCTTATTTCCTCTAGCTCTCCCAGGTGATCAGGAATTCTTTCCACTCTAACCTTAATAGTCAGCTTGCTTCAGAGGTTCCTGGAAATCAGTTGAGTAATATATATCTGGCCTTATTTTCTGTATCAGTCAATTAACTGCATTAATCCCCCAAATACATCTGGCGCCGAAAGACCTGTTCAGTTTGTTCTGGAGTGTATTTTACTGCTCATTAAAGAAGACATTAAAATGTAGTAGTCTCATTACCGAGATATAATTGGATTTATTTAAATTAAATTCTACAGAATGTAACACTAATGAAACCTTCATGTCACTGAAATTCCTCTATTCAGGACTATACTATCACAAGGGGAGTGGCATATTCCAGTACTAGATGGATACAGAACAGTGCTAGGGCGTGCAAAGGCTGTGGTTATAAATAAGTAGAAACTTGTCAAAATTAATTTACCACTTGGTGAGCACTAATCTTCACTTCTATGATGACAGAGTGAGCATGTAGCTGTTCCCTTCCCTCTGCTGGTGAGCTGATAATACTGTTCTTCTGGTTGCCACCTTCTGAGTCCCTAGAGCACATCTTAGAACAGAGCTGGAATGAAGTGAGAGTCTTTTCAGACCTATTTTTGATAGCTGGTAATGCTTTGATGTACATGATAAAAGTAATTGGAACTACACTAGGCGAGCTAACAAAAATCTAGAGTAGCAAAATAATCACTTGGAATCCAAGTAATAAAGATCTTCAATTATTTAGATAATTTTTTATCATAATCATTAAAAATCTCACATTAGGGTTCTTTTTTTTTCTCAAAATTTTTAATGATAAATTAATGTTTTTCTGGTAGTAGAAGTAAAAATGTAATTATCTAATTAGGTATGCTATACCATATTTGTGTAATAAAATTTTCTATAATGATGGTAGGGTTTTTTTGACATACGTTTTATTGAAGTATAATTAATAGGCAATATTATATTTGTTTTAACTATACAACAGTGATTCAACATTTAAATATTTTATTAAATGCTCACCCCAACTAGTGTAGTTACTATCTGTCAGCATAGAAAGATGTTGCACAACTACTGACTATATTCTCTATGCTGAACTTTCATTCCCATGACCAATTTATATTGTGATTGAGATTTTGTGCCTCTTTATTCTCTTCACTTATTTCATCCACCCACCCCATCATTACATTAGGGTCTTGAATAATAGGCACAACAGGCATGAAAATAATGATTTGGGAAGGGCAATTTGGCAGGAAAGTGTACCAGATAGACGGTGAGTGACATGTGGCAGGAAGACAAGGAGGACGTGCAATAACCTAAGTGTGAGTTTATAAAGGGTTGGCTAGAAGAACAAATGGAGAAGATAAAATCTGAGAGAAATTTAAAAGAAAAAAAGTAGAGAACTCAGTGGAAGATTGTACATAGAAGAAAAGGAGATGAATGAGTTAAAATACCTTTGAACTATCTAGCCTGGAAGAATGAAAGAGTGAGAGAAAGTAGCAGTCGATGTCAAGGGGAAGTTGATTTCCATTCCAAACATTTTTAATTTGTGATGCCAGTTTGATGTTCAGTTGGATATGTCCTGTACAGTACTGCAATGCATGTGAGAGTTCATACATATGTTGATTTGGGAGTCATGGATGGAGCCCTAGTAAAGACAAGAAAGCATGAACGATAGTAGGCTAGGTGCCAAGTTTAGGGCATACTCAATTTGGTGGTTCAATAAGAAAATGATTTAAACAAAAGATAGAAAGATGGAGTGGCAAAAGAAAAAGGAATATTAGGAAAGTATAATGCTATCAAAGTGAAGAAATGTGCATGTTCCTGGGAAAAGTGGGACTGGTTAAAAACATTGAGAAATATAGAAACATTTACTGGCTTTAGCAAGACCATTAGCAATTCTTGAATGAATTGGGGGTAGAAGTCAGTCAGGTGGAACTTAATAGAAAATTAGTGTACAGGGAAGAGAAAACAGGAAACTTTTGGCAATGAAGTGAATGTGAGTATGGATAAAAGATGGAAGAGGATAAAACTGTTCAGATCATTATGGTCATTACCAAATAATGTCCTTAGAAAAATAAGCAAGTACATTTCTTTGTTGGACCATTACATTTCATTAGAAGACAAAAAGTCAGTGATTTGCTTTTTGTAAGGTTTTGTTGGAGAAGTTTAAATTACTTATCTCAGGTGTACTGCTAAAAATAAAACCATATTTTGTTTGAACTAATATCTGTAAAGAAGGTTGTTTCATATGTTAAGAGGACAAAGGAGAAATATCAAGTGAATGCTGTGCAAAGGGGAGAAAAGGGCACTGCATAGAAGATAAATATATAAGTAAAAAGAGACGTTAATACACAACACACACACAGACACAAATGAATAGAACATGATAAGGTGATTCCTCGGTTGAATGTATGGTTCTTCCTTTATTTGGTTGAACTAATTTATACTAATAAATAATACTTTTCAAAAAAACAAATTTTATTAGAAGGTTAATACTCAATTTTACAGCTAAAGATTCTTCATCTGTCATTTTTAAGTATCTGAGAGCCTGGATTTGTAATCTCATTTACTAGTGAGAAAACCAAGAGAGGCTAAGAAATCAAGTGGCTTCCTCAGAGTGCCACAGTGAGTCAGGGAGCAAATAATGCAAATAATGGCTCAAACCCAAGTTACGTGCCTTCTCCTGCCATAAGCTCACGTAGTCCTTTCAACAGTTCTCAGTACAATCTTATTTCAACCTGACTCAGCATTAGTTAGCAAGCACTGTGCAGAATTTGGTATCGGGAGTTGTAAATGAAGATTGCTGTTCATTTTAATTCAGAAATGTAATTAATCTGCCTGATTTAAAGTAATGTTTCCTTCAAATAAAGTTAATTAAAATATTCTAAACTAGAGGACTCTTCTCCCTCTCTATTTAATATAATATCCAAAAGATGGGGAACAAAGTCTAATTCATACTGCCCTGAATAAATCCCAAGGTGCTTTCCTAAACAAGATTTTCAAAGAATCATTCGGTTATATATACAAAATATTACTTTAAATAAAATTACCTAGTATATTTATATAAGATAAGTTGAAATTAATAAACAAGAAGTTTTCATTCCACTGTTATTTTTTTCTCTTTTGCTAGTGTTTTTGGGAGTGGGTGTAATGCAAAGTAGATTAGCATGCGAACAAGGACCTTGTCAGACAAGTACATGTTTATACCTGAAGTGGTTGGTAATTAGTTTTACCAATACTAAGGCAAAATATGCAATGTTCTCATAGGAACATAATAACTTTCCCAAGTATTAGCCACAAGATGGCCTTTACCCTGATTTTCTGCACCCCCACTCCCATTCCAGTGACTAATATCCTGTCTTCTGTGTTTGACTTATGCAAATATGCCCATCTTCTGGTTTTCCATATCCTTTCTACTCCCCTTAAGCAATATCTAAATTTCTGCTTCCATGCACTTATTCAGTCTGTCTACTTACCTGAAATGTTGTTGCTACCTTCCTAATTAAAATTATTCTTAAAGGTTCCTATAAAGGTTCCATCTGCCTTAAGAAATCCTTTAAACACTGAATTCAGTGATATCTCTCTCCTCTGAATTTGTATTATTTCATCCCAATTTTCATTTAAAAATATATTTTAACAATTATAACATAACAAACTGCATTGTTTTTTTACAGTAGTCCCCTTGTTGAAGGATAATTTTCACAAAAAATAAAAAATCATGACTTTCACATAGATACAAAATGAACATATTTTAAGGATATTATGTAACCCATTAATGAGGAAACTGATCTAAGATGTTACAACCAATTCAAAGGCGAATCAAAAGAAGGAACAAATTTATAGATCAATATTAGAATGAAAGGACAAATGGAGGCAAAACTTACTTCTTCCACTGTAGGACAGGGATTCAAATTGAATATCTGAGATAGAATTTCCTTTTCTAAGGAAAGGAATTATTTTCATTTTGTCAGCTATCTAAAATTCCCAGAATGGTAATATAGCTCCCATTGAATCAGAATCAGATAACTCAGACAACACACAATTTTCCAGTGAAACACAAAATTTTTCCTACACCCTTTGGAGTCTGAACTCTTGTTTCAATATTCTGTGATTATTCAAAAGAACTTCATAATCTTTCCCTTAGATCCTTTAAGAATCCATGGGACATTTTTTAGAGTATTATTAGTGATGTCATCTTTGTCATTTGAAGATTTGCAAGATTATTGAAAAAGTCAAAAGTTATAACACCATGTTTTCTGAAAAAGGTGCACGGATCAAGTTTGAAATGCACTGTATCTGGCTATAAAGTAATGAGAACTTGGGGTGACCTATGGAATGATTTGAAAGGGAGTCCAAATGAAGAATTTCAAAAACATTTTAGTATACTTGTATAAAAAGTCTCATTTTTTCCCATTAAATTCAACCAAAATATTACTGACCTCCTAATAGATATTGAATAAATATGTGTGAAATGAAAACATGAATTCATATTCAAGTCTTGAAAAATCAAAACTAAGTCAGATATTGGTGACATCATATCCCATTCTGTTTCTCCACTACCTATATTGCACACCTGGAATTAGTAGTAGTACCATTGTTTTGCTGTGGATGTAAATGAACTATTCATTGGTGTTCCATGATACTTTACAGAAGAAAGAAAAATAGTATGAAATTATTTCTTACATTATTACTGTTACATTCTACTGCTGAGAAGGCAAACAGTGACTGTTTGGCATCTTACTACACTAATGGGCAGTGACTGTAATGGAGTATGGTGGGGGACTCAAAAACATGGGTGAATGTAGTAACTGCATTGTTTTTTCATGTGAAACCTTCATAAGAGTGTATATCAATAATACCTAAATAAATAAATAAGAAAAAATAGGAAAAAAAAAGAAAAGAAAATAACTCAGAACTATATAAAAAGAATATTAGGACTAACTTCCACTTTTTCATTCATTGTAATTTCCATAGCTGAGCTGAAAACCTTTTTTGTTTCTGGGTAATATTTGTATCTGCTTACTTGCTCTATTGAATTTACAAAAACATTAATTGTGATTCAAGGTGAAGTAAAGTTTAGACCTCAGGTAGCCAATTATTTAATAAACATTTATTGATTTCCCATGCTACGATATGTATTCTATAAGGTGAAGTGTAACAAAACAAACAAGAAAACAAAAAATGAAAACAAAAAATTTCATGCTCCCCAACCTCAATGAGCAAAGTGTTCACAATTTTACTCAAGTGAAAAAACTTATAAACATAAAATAATTAGAATACATTTAAGTAGAGTGGTACAAATGGCAATGAAATTATTAAGAAAAAATATCGGTAGTAGATTGAAGTGATCAGGAAGGCAGCATAAAAACAGAGAAGATAATCAAGAACAAAAATAAGGGATGGACAAAAGACTGCTGGATTATCCAAAATGATTGCAGTGATTTGTTAGATGAAATACTCTTCTGCATTTTACCTAGAGAAAACTAGGTTTCCCATTGTCATGAGGAAACTCTATTTAAATCTCTTATATTAAAGGTGACTTTGGAAATTCATTGACACCAATAAAAGTCAGGTATTGTTTGGCTTTATTTATTTATTTATTTGTATCCTTGCTATACTATAGTTCACTAAGCCACTGACGTTTGAGGGAGAGATATACTGTTGTTCTATGCGGGCATTCTCAAGGGTTTCCAAAATTGACATAGACTAAAGCTATTCCTCTGTCAATCTAGACATTGTAATATGAAAATACTTGAGTGAATTTTGGCTTAAAATAGAACATTTCTTTAAGAAGAGTGGCACTTAAGATACCCTCCAGTGGAATATTTTAATGTGCAAATGTGTTTGATTCCTATCTGATTGCCACCTATGAAAAAATTCACTAAAATTTAAAATTCCTTCTGTGAACTGGCTTTGACCAAAGACTGGTTAAATAAAATAAATAAAAATATTTCTGAAAGATTTGCATGGGAGCGAATTCCAGTGATGCATTCAATTATAACCTTCATCAGAGATCGGAGTAAAAGTTATTCACATGGGTAAAAATATAACCTATCCATTGTTTTATGGACTCATAGTTCTTCCAGATATTTCAGTTATGGACTTAGAAAATCCACTGATTTCAATTCTTTGTTTGATGAACCACATCTGGCAGGTTTATGTTCACTTCCATTCCTTGAAGGCCAGCATTCCTTAGGTTAGAGAACTCCAGCAGAGCAGAGAAGCTCTATAAACACATACAGCTCCAAATTAAACCTTAATAGTGTTCAGTACCTCCAAACTCATAAAGGCCATAAAAAAATAGCTGAAGAAGAAGGAAAGACTACACTTGAAGGAAACAGAAAAGCTGTATTGTTACCTTGTAATTCCTAAGGATACTTGGAAAAACATAAATGAAAAAATCTAAAGATCCAAGATATTTCCGATTTATATGTCATTTTTAATCATGAAAATTTGGATGACAGCTTCATGTATGACTTTTCCAGGTTGTCCAACTGAAGATGCAAATGGGGACTGAAGTCCAGACAGCTCCACTCCCCAGCCAGGGATTGCAGAGGTGACACCACCTACTCTTAACTCACACAAAGGCACCTCCTGGACTAGAAGTTCTCCTGGATTTGGGAAACTCATAGAGGTTGGCATAAATCTCAGAAGCTACTAATAGAAACTTCTATGAGTTTATAATTTTCTATTATCAAGTTTCTCAAGGATATTTTCAAATTATAATATTTCCTAGAGTGCAATTTAACTGAAATACAGTAAATTCCCTAATGATGACAAGTTCCAGGATAACTCTAATTTAGATAAAATACACTTAACAATTGGCTCCTGTCCTCTACCTGGATTTCATTCTCAAAAGGAGTAAAAAGCTCTTACTTTCTGGGAAATATGGTGGAGTGGGTAACTTGATGAAAAGTGTGACAATAAGATGGAAAATAAGTAGCCAACCTCATATAGGAAAACTAACAGAAGTGGGAGGTGAATGTTAGGCCCCCTCATCAGAATTCTCCTTACTTGACCTTCCCTGTGTTGGGACAAAGTTTTCTACTGGTATTTTCATGGTTTTTCACAACACCTATCTGAGCAAATGGCACTGACAAGATGATTAAATAGCAAATATTGCTTGAAAGCTAGAGGTAGTGTATCCCTCTGGAGCAATTTAGAGACAGATCCAATACATCAGCTTACATGCCAGAGTACTATTCTAGAAGTTTTCCCTCACCTAACTGGAAAAGATTCATTTACATTCTAGAGCAAAGATGAGGTAGGTCCCTCATTCTCCTTGGAAGGCAAGATGGGCAAACTGGCAGCCGCCATATTTAAGCTCTGCATGTCATGAAGTTGAGGCTCCTCTGTATGTACAGTAAACATCTTACTCTCACCATGCCATTGCAGGGAAATTGAGGCTCTTGGAACCAGTACTAAGATGCTTCTCTGCCTACGTTTTTGCCATTATCATAATTTCCTGACCCAGTGGTCTTGAGTTCCTTCTGAGTATATATTTTTGTATGCATAAAGTATATATCTCTGTCATGACTGAGGCAATGGGAACCAAACTGAGAGGTTCTAGAATATTTGCCTCTGTTCTGGAAACCTAACCTGCCACAGGACCCAGAATCATTATCTTGATAAATACTTAAGACAGAGTAAAGGAGTGATATTACTGAGATGGGGAGTAGGAGACCCCAGCCTTCAGTTCCTGCTACAAAGAACAATTAGCTATCCACAAACAAAAATATCTCTGGGAAAGCTCAGGAGTTCATTTAAGAAGCTTCAATAATACAGTGAAGCAAAAAACTTGAGAATAACCAAATGGAAAGGGTAGGATGAACAGTTTCATTCTGCCTGCATCATTCCATCCCCCAGGCTGGCACTGTTCAATATTAAGAACTCCCCATGACAAGAAAATGGGGAAATTTCCTTCACTGGAGTAAGGAGAGTGGGGCGAGGGGCCAGTTTCCCCCGCCTTTCCAGCCACTAAATAAGAAGCTCACTTTAGTTTCACCCACTTAGAGAACATCAAAGCAGAGACTTTTAGAGATGCCAGGAATAAGGGGGAAGGGCAAGGGCTATCAGTATGAGCTATGTCGTGTGAGCTGTCACATTCTGAGTGGTCTGCTATACAAAGGACGCCAGCAGCCTTTGCCACTGAGGACCACCAACAGTCTCTGCAAACGCTGTAGACCACCCCCAACCAGCTTTATCACTGAGAACCTTATCACAGACCCCAGAAGTCTACTCCACAGAAGACCCCAAATTTTGCCACTGAGGAAACCAGCAACCAGCACAAACACCTCAGACTCCATGCAAATTTCCCTACTGACTGACATTTTCACACCACACACTTTTGCACTTGCAGACATCAGCTCCGTGAGTCCCACCCCTCTCCCCATTCCCTCCCACCAGCCCAGAATCTACAACTGCAGCCACCCCAGCCTCTGTGCTGAGCATGTGCAAGATGCCTAGACCCCCACAGCCAACTCCTCCTACCATGTGCATGCTAGTGGCTAGTCCCTGTAGCTGCAGAGTACACACTGGCAGCCAGTGCCAGAATGGTTGTTGGGGGGCCTGAATCCATCCACGACATTCATCACTGGCCTTTACTGCTGCATGTGCTTACTGCTAGCCTCTGCAGCTATTACCTGCACATTGCTGGCCTAGAACCCCATTACCAGTCACCCCCCTGGGTACAAACCCATGGAGAACCCCTGCAGCCTCACGAGTACATGCCAAAAGCCAAGGCCTCCACAGCTGCTTGTGGGAACATATCTGGCCCTGCATATTGCCAACATAACTCCCATCACTAGGATCAAGTGAGACTTATCCCTGGGATGCAAGGACAGTTCAACACACACAAATCAATCAATGTGATACATCACATTAATGGAATGCATGATAACAATCATATAAATATCTCAATAAATGCAGGAAAATGCACTTGACAAAATTCAACATCCTGTCATGATAAAAATTCTCAGCAGAGGGGATATAGATAGATATAGAAGGAAACTTTTCAACACAATCAAAGCCATATGTGACAAGCCCACAGCTGACATCGTACTCAGCAGTGAAAGGCTGAAAGATTTTCCTCTAAGGTCAGGATAGGATAAGGGTACCCACTCTCACTACTCCCATGGAATGTATTATGGGAATTTTTGGCCAGAAGATTCAGGTAAGAAAAATAAATAAAAGGCATCCAAATCATAAAGAAGAAAATTTTCTGTTTGAAGATGACAAAATCTTGTATATAGAAAATTCTAAAGTCTCCACCAAAAAACTGTTAGAACTAATAAACAAATTCAGTTAAGTTTCAGGATACAAAAATCAACATAAAAGCTCAGTTATTTCTATACACTAACAATGAAACATCTGAAAAAGAAATAAACTATCTTGTCCACAATACTGTCAAAAACAATAAAATACTTAAGAATATATTTAATGAAAGAGGCGAAAGACACATGCACTGGAAACTATAAGATATGGAAAAAAAAGAAGTTGAAGAAGACACAAATAAATGGAAAGATACACGTGTTCATAGACCAGTAGAGTTAATATTGTTAAAATGTCTGTACTACCCAAACACATATATAGATTCAATGCAACTCTTCTTAAAATTCCAATGGTATATTTTACAGAAATAGAAAAAAAATCCTAAAATTCATACAGAACTATAAAAGACCCTTGATACCCAAAGCAGTTCTAAGAAAGAAGAACAAAGCTGGAAGTGTTATACTTTTATTTCATACTATATGTATGTAGTATATAGTTATCAAACATTAAGATACTAGCATAAAAACAGACATACAGATTAATAGGACAGAATAAGGAACCCAGAAATAAACCCAGGCCTATACAGTCAACTAGTATTTAATAAGGGAGGCAAGAAGAGTCAATGGGGAAAGCATAGTCTATAATAAATGATGTTGGAAAAACTGGATATTAACATGCAAAATAATAAGAATAGACCTGTATATTACAACAATCACAAATATTAACTCAGAAATGGATTAAGGACTTAAAAGTAACACCTGAAACCATAAAACTCTGAGAATAAAATATAAGGAGAAGTTTCCTTGATACCGGTCATGGCAATGATTTTTTGGGTATGACACTAAAAGCACAAACACCACCAGCAAAAATAAACAAATGGGACTACATCAAACTAAAAAGCTGCTGCACAGCAAGAGAAACAATCAACAAAATGAAAAGGTAACCTACGGAATGCGAAAAAATGTTTCTAAATTACCTATCTGACAAGCAGTTAATAACCAAAATACATAAGGAACTCATACAACTCAAAAGCAACAAAATAATTATAATAAAATCTTATTTAAAATTGGGAAAGGACCTGGATAGATATTTTTCCAAAGAAGACATCCAAATGGCGAAGAAGTGCATGAGAAGGTGCTCAACATCACTAATAACCAGGGAAATACAAATCAAAACCACAATGAGATATCACCTCACACCCGTTTGAATGACTAACGTTAATAAGACAAGAGCAACAGCTGTTGGCAAGAATATTGAGAAAAGGAAGGTCTTGTGCATAGTGGTGTGATTGTAAATTGGAACAGCCACTATGGAATTTCCTCAAAATACACTAAAACTGGAACTACTGTGTGCTACAGCAATCCCACTGCTGAGTTCAGTTACAAAGGAAATAAAATCACTATCTCAAAGCAGTATCTGCACCCCATGGTTAGTGCAGCATTATTTGCAATAGCCAAGGCACAGAAACCAATGTAAGTCTCCATCAACGGATGAATGGATAAATAAAATGTGGTACATATGTATATACAATAAAATATTATGCAGCCATAAAAGAGAAAAAATATCCTGAACTTTGCGACAACATAAATGGACCTCGAGGGCATTATGCTAAGTGAAATAAGCCATATCGAGAAAGACAAATACTGTACGATCTCACCTATATGTATAATCTTAAAAATCCAAAGGCATAGAAGCAGAGTAGGATGGTAGCTGCCAGAAGCTGAGGAGTGGGGAAAATAGGGAGATATTGGTCAAAGGGTATAAACTTCCAGATAAAAAACAAATAAATTCTGGAGCTCTAATATACAGCATGTTGACTATAGATAACAATACTGTATTATATACTTGAACGTTGTTAAGAGGGTAAATCTTAAATGCTCTAACCACAAAAACTGTGGTAATGTTCTGAGTTGTTGGAGGTGTTAACTAAACCTACTGCAGTAAACATTTTGCTATATACATATTTCAAATTGTCACATTGTACTATGTGTGTATAACATAAGCAACATTATATGTAAGTTATATTTTATTAAAGTGGAAAAAACATACAGAGTAGACAATCATCAAGTGGCAGCAAATTTGAGACATAACCAGGGCAGATATGGATAGTGCAGTGAGACCCCAATGTTCTCTAGGTAGTTGGTCATTTATTAATAAGCTCACAGTAAACAGAACCTCCACAGAAAGTGACTGAATTTTGTATATGTCCTATCACACTATCTAGAGGTTTTACTGTAATTGCAAAAGAGTAACATGATAAAAAAAATTACAAAGAAAGAAACAGAATGTGCTTCAAGTTCGGAGCTGACGGGGAGGGTCACATATGGGTGGCACTGCATATTAAAATTCTTTTGTATGCCCCACTACTTACCTTTCTACTTTGGAGCTCTCTTCCTGAGTCTCTGTCAGTGATTTCTCTGAATGAAAAATAGAAGTGATGTGAAGAGAATAAGTAAAAGCTGCTTGCTTACCCATTTCTGTGCAGGAACCAGACTAGAAAGGGAAAGCAAATAAAACAAGTGAAAGCCACCATTAAGTCTCCTGTTTCTACTTTAAGATATAAAAACAAAGTAAAGGCATAGTGAATCCTAATGATTTTTATGACGATAATAGTAAACATTTTTTATAAAGTCTTACTATGAACCAGGCACTGTACTAAACACTTTCAAAGATGAACTCATTTAATCCTCTCAATAGTTCAGTGAAATAAGTACTATTATTGTTCCTCGTATTTTAGATGAAGAAACTGAGCCACAGCGACTTAGAATGACTTTCCCAAATTCACGCAGGTCGTAAATACTGGAACCAGTTTTAATCCCAGACAATCTGCCTAAAATACATGTTCTTACTCACTTTATGATACACAGCTTTGGATTGTTTCCTACTTAAATTTTAAATTAAGTGAGTGTGACTTATGTTAACCTTTAGTAAAACAAATAGTAATTTAATTAAACAAAGATAATTTTATTCAGGAGGAGTAGGGGAATTGCAATTTAGGACAAGCAAACTATGGCAAATCATAGGCAAGTCCAAATATACAAAGGAGAGGCTAGCTTTTATTAGGTCCTGAGAGGAAACCAGAGAGGGCTGTTTTGAATATAAAAGTTCCTTGGAGAAGAATGAGAGTTTGAGGTTGTCAGGGTTTCTCATTGGCTGCAAGTGGTAAGCAATTTGCTGTCACTGAAGCACGCAGACATCTTCCTTCTTTCTGTTGGTATGTAAGATGAGAAAAGTGGAATGTGAGTGAAAGCTCTCCTTTCATGGCTTCCCAACTCATCCCAAATCATCCCAACTTTATCCATTTTCATATTTCCCTGTTTTGATCAAGATCTTTCTCTGAAAGCATCACTGATGAAACATCAGGCTATTCATTTTGGTTGAAATATTTTTCTCGATTTGTGTCTCTCAGTGATGGAAAGGACCTTTTCTGGGAATCATGTACCACATATGGAGCAAACAATAAGTAGCAACCTGGAACCACAGAGGCCACATATGAATAACAAAGAAGATATAAGGAGGGGCTCCTGGGTATTTCCCATTCTTAAGCTCATATTTGTCAAGGCTCTAAGCGTTGGAGATCATCTCAAAGAGCTGAGCTAACTTCATGCTGTTTGATGCATCATTTCTACACACCTTGGAAACAATAAGACAATGAACTCAAAAAGCAATTCACGGGTACTACACCAATGTTTCCTGTTGTCCCCAAACCCATTGTAAGTCTCCGTCAGTCCCATCACTGCCACCAAATTTCCTAGTGCTGACCAGGAAATTCCAGGTTGGTTGGATAGAGGTCACATTCCTTTTTGAACCAAGAGGGTTGCTCAGTGATCTTACGTAACTGAGCTTCAACTTCTCCAGAAGTGTGAATCCAAGTGTAATAGGTGGTGTTGGCCACAGCACAGGCATATCCTTGCTCAGCTAAAAGATAACCAAGGACTATCATATTATCAATAATAACTTTGGCCAGAGAGTCTAAGGATCGTTTTCAAGCAGTTACTGTCTAAGCAGTGGATACTGTAATTCAAGAGTTAAGGAGAGGTTTCTGATTGTATCCTCATTTATACTGACTTCTAACCAGAGAGGTATGGCTCTGTCAAAGGAAGTGAATCTTGAATCATTCAAGCCTTCTGGTAGGTCCTTTATAGCTTGATACTATAAATACAGGGAAATCAACCAATGAGACATCTTAATTCATTGTGGAAAGTTAGGGGCATAGGTAACCTAAGAGGCATTGCCTGTCTATGTGCCAGCTATCTAGTCATTTATAGGCCCAAGGAGAGTGATAACCACCACAAAGAGAAAGCCTGGTGGGACACAAATCACTCTGGCTAAGGTGGCACTGTTAATGGACAGCTGGAGATTTTGATGACAAATATAGCAGTCTGAAAGGCAAAGAATCCAGTCTAATTAAAAGATTAGCACCTAATATAGACAAAGATGTAAACATAATTTCTTCTGTTATATAAAATTATCCTACTTATATAGTGAAATGAATTTGTTTGCATTAAGAGGGCTGGGGCTGGGGCTCAAAGAAATTCTTTGCCTTTTTAAGGCTTTTTAAGTTCCTTTTATGAGTGTAGGCCAATTTTTTACAAGGGGCTGCATTGGTTCTCTAAAGGCAACTTTGGTTACTTAAACCTGTGTGGTGGTATCTGATTCTGCACACATGTTTCCCATATCTGATATTCTAGACAAATTTTGGTAATATAACTAATGTTTCTACTTGTGTCATGTTAAAAGAGGAACAAATTCTTATTGAACTTATGCAAATAACCATATTGTCAGGAATTTAAAAATACTCATTAAGAGTATTCTTAGTGATATAGGAGGGATCCAAATTCTGGAGCAATCAGGTGGGGGAAAAAAAGTAAATATTTCATCTTTCTTACTAACATATACCATATCAAATTGTTGATAGCTTAAGAGAAGAAAGTAACCAGCAATTTTTTAAACAAGAAGTCATAAAAATTATAATCCTACCTGTCATTCAGTCCCATGTTACTAATTCTTTTTCTTCTTGAATAGAGTTTTTCCACCATTCCTTCAAACTCTCAAGTTCAGTTTTATAATATTAAAGTTATCAGAAAAATGAACTTGTCAATAGACCTTTCCTTGAATCTCCCTGAAGGTGAAGTACTTCTGAGTACTTTTTTAAGAGCATCACAGTAAGACAATAACTGTCCATGACAAAAATCCTCAAAATGGCTATGGTTAAAGATCTTATTAGAGTTCATTCTAATGAAACTGACAAGGAAATTTGGTTATTTTTGTGATATACATTGTAAGATAGTAACTAGAATTACAAGTGTTAACATTATATTAGGATATGTCAGAGTACACCCCAAGAAGGGCAATGCCTCCCCAAAATTGATTCCAAATAAAGTCAGAGAGCTAAAAAATAAAAGGGAGGGAGCTCAAATACAAAAGAAAATGTACTAAACAAAAAGGAAGATGACAAGGAGCTCAAGTGGGTACTTCACACAGTTAAAAGGGTCATTAGTTTCTCAGGGGTTCATCACGTTTGGATCCTACCTCCAGCACCATAGAATGCCCCATAATTTAATTAAAATGAGTTTATTTGGGAATAGCAGGGGAATCGCAATTCAGGATCAAAAACCATGGCAAACCAGAGGCAAATCTGAAAAGACAAAGGGGAGGCTAGTTTTTATTGGGTTCTGCCAGGAACTTGGGGAGGGTTGTTTAAATCTAAGTTCATTGGAGAAGAATGAGAATTCAAAGTTATTGTGATTTTATCACTGGCTAAAAATGGTAGGCAATTTGCTGTTACTGAAGCATTCAGAAATCTTCCTTCTTCCTGCTAATTGTGTAAGTTAATATGAGAGGTACACATGTGAGCACTCTCCCTTCATGGCTTCCTGACTCTATTTTAAATCAAGTTTCCTTTATTATTTTCAGTTGTGCTCCATGGAGTTTCACAAACAATGTAATGAGGCTCCATCTTGAGGGCCTGACTCAGGAGATCCTAAACATTTCCAGAGTCAGAGACTGATTCTAGTACTTCTGAACACTTCTCCATAATGGAAATGGGCAGCACACTGGTTCACAAGCCAAGGTGTGGTTAAGAGTGGATTTTTAAACAGTTTCCATCTTGGAGGGTTCTTACATTCAGCTTAGTAATACAAAGAGCTATGGTATTTTTTAAAGTAACATATGAGGTTATAAGAAACTTGACAGTAAGATTTTCCTTTGGCCATTTGTCCTTGAATAAACATGCATTTGTCAAAAGTAGAAAAAAATGAATTTTTAAATATAAAGGCTACAATCAATACTTATTAAGAGTGTGCCAAACATTCAAAATCAAAACGATGGTGGTCATCAGTTATCTATAAAATTGACCACTAGGGGACTTCTGGGAAGATGGCAGTGTGAGCAGGGCAGCAGGAATCTCCTCCCAAAACCATATATATTTGTGAAAATACAACAAATACAACTATTCCTAAAACAGAGACCAGCTGATGCAATACAACAGCCGGGCTACAGCTGCACCTGCGAGAACTCACTGCCTCACGAAGCGGGTAAGATACAAAGCTGCAACCCAGCAGGACCTGAGGACTCCCCCACACCAGTGCACTGGCAGGAGGAAAAGATTCAAAGTGGGGAGGGAGTGGAAGCACAGTCCCGCCAAATAACCAGGCCTGGTGATCTGTGCCAGGAACACTGACACACATCACATGGTATTTCAGAGATTAGAGGAACAGAAGTGCAGGATCTGAGATGGAGACCGCAAGTGGGCCCCCTCAGACAGCTCCCCGAGACACAAGAAAAGCATGTGCTTTTTTAAAAAAAAGTCTTAAAGAGACAAGGGCACAAGGGTGGAACAAAATTGTCCCAGAGCACTTGGCCCAGCGGGCTGGGTGTCTTGGGGGAATTTCGGACCCCCTTGCCAATGGCTGGGAAAAACAGCCATGCAGAGGCTTCCCACAGAGATCAGCAGCTGGCCATTTGTCCCCCCCGCCAGACCAGAGCGACAAAGGGTCTGGTGGACCAGAACAGCAGACGAGCGGTGCCAGCTACAGCATCCTCACAGATTCACCTCCCAGCTGGGGCGCAGCCAAGTGAGAAGAGCCCCAAAAGCAGGTTTGGGAGGCACCAAGGGGACCAGAATGCACCCAGTGAGACTGCAAACCACCGCAGTGCTATAGGCTAAGCTGAGGCGGCCCGCACACAGGCAGCTTAGGGGATTATTGCGGAGACTGCCTCCCAGTGTGCTGGAAAACAGCTCAGGCCCCTGAAAAGGGCAAGGAGAACAAGCAGGGAGGTACTTTGTTCTCCCAGCTGAAACACATGGCGACTACCAGCGACCACTTCTATCACCATGAAAACACAGAGGAATATTGTCCAGACAAAGCCTAGCCAGAAAAACTCAGGGAAGGCGCCTGATGAAATAGACTTATACAATCTTCCTGAAAAAGAATTCAGAATAAAAGTCATAACCATGCTGATGGATCTACAGAAGAATATGAAAGAGGTAAGGGAGGAAGCAAGGAAAGACAATGCAGAAATCAGATAAGCGATCAAGAGGCTTAAGAGCAGACTAGATGAGGTGCAAGAGACTGTTAATGGAATAGAAACAGAGAACAGGAATAGAGAGAAGCTGAGGCAGAGAGAGATAAAAGGATCTCTAGGAATTAAAGAATATTAAGAGAACTGTGTGACCAATCCAAATGGAACAATATTCGCATTGCTACTTCAGCATACCAGAAGAAGAGAGAGAAAAAGTGATAGAAAGTGTCTTTGAAGAAATAATTGCTGAAAACTTCCCCAAGCTGGGGAAGGATATAGTTTCTCAGACCATGGAAGCTCACAGATCTCCCAACACAAGGGACCCAAGGAAGACAACACCAAGACATATAAAAATTAAAATGGCAAAGATCAAAGATAAGGACAGAGTATTAAAGGCAGCAAGAGAGAGAAAAAATATCGCCTACAAAGGAAAACCCATCAGACTATCATCAGAGTTCTCAACAGAAACCTTACAGGTCAGAAGAGAATGGCATGACGCATTTAATGTAATGAAACAGAAGGGCCTTGAACCAAGAATATTGTATCCAGCACGATTATAATTTGAATTTAAGGGAGCGATTAAACAATTCCCAGACAAGTGAAAGCTGAGGGAGTTTGCCTCCCATAAACCACCTCTACAGGATGTCTTAAACGGACTTGTCTAGATGGAAGCACTCCTAAGGCTAAAAAGATGTCACCAGAAAAATTAAAATCATAGCAAAGAAAGCAGACCATCCAAATACTAACTAAAGGCCAAAAGTAAAATCAACTATCCACAAAAACACTCAAAGGAAATGTAAAAAAGTACAGAATAAAACACCTAGTATATAAAGAATGGAGGAGGAAGAATAAGAAGGGAGAGAAATAAAGAATCATCAGACTGTGTTTCTAATAACAACAAAGTTAAGTTAGACTGGTAGATAGTAAAGAAGCTACCCTTGAACCTTTGGTAATCACAAATGTAAAGCTAGCAATGGCAATAAATACATATCTATCGATAATCACCCTAAATGTAAATGGACTGAATGAACCAATCAAAAGACACAGAGTAATGGATTGGACAAAAAGCAAGACACATCTATATGCTGCTTACAAGAGACTCACCTCAAACCCAAATATATACACAGACTAAAGGTGAAGGGATGGAAAAGGATATTTCATGAAAACAACAAGGAGAAAAAAGAAGGTGTTGCAGTACATGTATCAGACAAAATAGACTTCAAAACGAAGAAAGTAGCAAGAGATAAGGAAGGACATTACATAATGATAAAGGTGTCCGTCCAACAAGAGGATATAACCATTATAAATATTTATGCAACCAACCCAGGAGTACCGACATATGTGAAACAAATACTAACAGAATTAAAGGAGGAAATAGAAAGCAATGCATTCATTTTAGGTGACTTCAACAAACCACTCTCTCCAAAGTACAGATCAACCAGACAGAAAATATGTAAAGACACAGAGGCACTGGATAAGACACTAGAAAAGAAGGACCTAAGAGACCATTAAAGAACTCTACACCCAAAAGCAGCAGGATACACATTCTTCTCAAGTTCACATGGAACATTTTCCAGAATAGACCACATACTATGTCACAACAAAAACCTCAGTAAAGTCAAAAATATTGAAATTCTACCAAACAACATCTCATATCACAAAGGTATAAAGTTAAAATAAATTGTACAAAGAAAACAAAAAGGTTCACAAATACATTGAGACTTAACAGGATGGTCCTATATAATCAATGGATAAATGATCAAATTAAAACAGAGATCAAACAATATATGAAGACTAATGAAAACAATAACCCAAAGCCGCAACTTCCATGGCAGGAAAGGCAGTTCTAAGAGGAAAGTATATTGCAACCCAGGCCTATTTAAACAGGAAGAACAATCTCAAATGAATAGCCTAAAGACACAATTATTGAAATTGGAAATAGAAGAACAAATGAGGCCCAAAGTCACCAGAAGGAGGAACATCTTAAAGACCAGAGAATAAATAAATAAAATTGAGAAGAATAAAACAATAGAAAAAAATCAATGAAACTGAGAGCTGGTTCTTTGAAAAAAATAAACAAAATAGATAAACCCCTAGCCAGACTTATTAAGAGAAAAAGAGAATCTACACATATAAACAGAATCAGAAATGAGAAAGGAAAAATCACTAGGGAATTCCACAGAAATATAAAGAATTATAAGAGAATACTATGAGAATCTATATGCTAACAAGCTGGAAAAACCTAGAAGAAATGGACAACTTCTTAGAAAAATACAACCTTCCAAGACTGACCAAGCAAGAAACAGAAAACATAAACAGACCAATCACCAGCAACGAAAGTGTATTGGTAAACAAAAAACTACCCAATAACAAAACCCCCGGGCCAGATAGATTCACCTCTGAATTTTACCAGACATATAGAGAAAAAATATTACCCAATATCCTTAAAGTTTTCCAAAAAATAAAAGAGGAGGGACTACTTCCAAACTCTTTCTATGAATCCAGCAGCACACTAATACCAAAACCTGGCAAAGACCTCACAAAAAAGAAAATTACAGACCAATATCCCTGATGAACACAGATGCAAAAATACTCAACAAAATATTAGCAAAACTAATTCAAAAATACATCAAGAGGATCATACACCATGACCAAGTGGGATTCATCCCAGGGATGCAAGGATGGTACAACATTCGAAAATCCATCAACATCATCCACCACATCAACAAAAAGAACAAAAACCACATGACCATCTCCATAGATCCTAAAAAAGGATTTGACAAAATTCAACATCCATTCATGATAAAAACTCTCAACAAAATGGGTATAGAGGGCATGTACCTAAACATCATAAAGGCTATATATGACAAACCCACAGCTAACATCATACTTAACAGCGAGAAGCTGAAAGCATTTCATCTAAGATCGGGAACAAGACAAGGATGCCCACTCTCTCCACTGTTATTCAACAGAGTACTGGAGGTCCTAGCCACGGCAATCAGACAAAACAAAGACATACAAGGCATCCAGATTGGTAAAGAAGAAGTAAAATTGTCACTATTTGCAGATGACATGATATTGTACATAAAAAACCCTAAAGACTCCACTCCAAAACTACTAGAACTAATATCTGAATTCAGCAAAGTTGCAGGATACAAAATTAACACACAGAAATCTGTTGCTTTCCTATACACTAATGATGAACTAACAGAAAGAGAAATCAGAAAAACAATTCCATTCACAATTGCATCAAAAAGAATAAAATACCTAGGAATAAACCTAACAAAGGAAGTGAAAGACCTATACCCTGAAAACTACAAGACACTCCTAAGAGAAATTAAAGAGGACACTAACAAATGGAAATTCATCCCATGCTCTTTGCTAGGAAGAATAAATATTGTCAAAATGGCTATACTACTTAAAGCAATCTACAGATTCAACGCAATCCCTGTCAAAATACTAATAGCATTCTTCAATGAACTGGAACAAATAGTTCTCAAATTCATATGGAACCATGAAAGACCCCGAATATCCAAAACAATCTTGACAAGGAGGAATAAAACAGGGGGAATTACGCTCCCTGACTCAAGCTCTACTACAAAGCCACAGTAACTAAGAAAATTTGGTATTCGCACAAAAACAGATCCACAGACCAGTGGAACAGAATCGGAAATCCAAACATTAACCCAAACATATATGTTCAATTAATATATGATAAAGGAGCCTTGGACATACAATGGGGAGATGAGAGCCTCTTCAGCAGCTGGTGTGGGCAAAACTGGACAGCTACATGTAAGATAATGAAACTGGACTACTGTCTAATCCCATACACAAATTAAACTCAAAATGGATCAAAGACCTGAATGTTAGTCATGAAACCATAAAAATCTTAGAAAAAAACATAGGCAAAAATCTCTAGGAAATAAACATTATCAGCTTCTTCATAAACATACCTCTCTGGGCAAGGGAAAAAAAGCAAAAATGAACAAGTGGGATTATACCAAGCTGAAAAGTTTCTGCACAACAAAGAACACCATCAGTAAAACAAAAAGACATCCTACAGTTTTTGGGAGAATATAGTCATAGATGACATGTCAGATAAGGGGTTTACATCCAAAATATATAAAGAACTCAAGCACATCAATAAACAAAAAGCAAATAATTCAATTAAGAAATGGGCAGAGGACATGAATAGACATTTCTCCAAGAAGAAATTCAGATGGCCAACAGGCACATGAAAAGTTGCTCCATATCACTTATCATCAGAGAAATGCAAATTAAAACCACAATGAGATATCACCTCACACCAGTAAGGGTGGCCAACATTCAAAACACAAACAACAACAAATGTTGGCAAGGATGTGGAAAAAAGGGAACCCTCCTACACTGCTGGTGGGAATGCAAATTAATTCAACCATTGTGGAAAGCAGTGTGGAGGTTCCTCAAAAAACTCAAAATAGAAATACCATTTGTCCCAGGAATCCCACTCCTAGGTATTTACCCTAAGAATGCAGCAGCCCAGTTTCAAAAAGACAAATGCACCCCTATGTTTATTGCAGCACTATTTACAATAGCCAAGAAATGGAAAAAACCTAAGTGTCCATCAGTAGATGAATGGATGAAGAAGATGTGGTACATATTCACAGTGGAATATTTTTCAGCCATAAGAAGAGAACAAATCCTACCATTTTCAGAAACATGGATGGAGCTAGAGGGTATTATGCTCAGTGAAATAAGCCAAGAGGAAGAAGACAAGTATCAAATGACTTCACTTATATGTGGAACATAAGAGCAAAGGAAAAAAAACAAACTGAAAGAACAAAACAACAGCAGACTCACAGAACCGAAGAATGGAGTAACATTTACCAAAGAGAAAGGGACTGGGGAGGATGGGTGGGAAGGGAGGGACAAGGGTGAAATAGGGGCATTACAATAAGCACACACAATGTTGGGGGGCAAGGGAAGGGCTGTACAACTCAGAGAAGACATGTAGTGATTCTACAGCATCTCACTATGCTGATAGACAGTGACTGTAATGGGGTTGGTAGGAGGGACCTGATCAAGTGGGGAGTTTAATAACCATATGTTGCACATGCAATTGTAGATTAATGATAGTGAAAAAAATTAAAATTAAAAAAATAAAAATAAAAATAAATTGACCAGGAGGTACTATAGCCCTAGAAGTTAAATGGATACATTCTGAATCTGACTGCATTGGAATCCCAGCTTCAGCAGTTATTAGTTTAATCTTGGTCAGATAACCTCTTTGTGTTTCAGTTTCCATTTCCATTAAATGTAAATAATAATAGTTCCCAATTTATGGTTTGTTTTGAACAAGTACATGAGTTAATACATGCAAATGCTTAAAAGAGTTCTGGGCAAATATTATGGACTTAGTTTCTTCGATATTATTATTACTATTACTATTATTATTAACTGAATGATGAAGATCTGAAGATACCACTTAATCATAAAGAAAAATACAGAGATTTGATGGAATCTGGAGCTCACCCAGAGCTCTTCTGAACATATCTTTAGAGAGCTAAATGGTGCTAAATTCAGGCACTGATGAGATTTTTGGACCTTAACACATTTGCCCCACTAGTATGCATTTTCACTTGTAAAATCTCATATAAGTTATGTAATATAGACATGTCCATGTACTGTTACTGAAAAAGGAGCAGTTGGAAAGTCATAAAATTATGGGGATTATCTGCTGTAAGAAGGGTAATTGTTTGTATCAAGTGTGAGTTAAGGTTTTTGGAATTTACTTCTGTGTGCACAACCTGGGTTTCCCTCCTAAGTTTGCTGAACTAAGTGAATAAAATTTTCTCACATCTTTAAAAATATTGAAGCATCCAATGCCTTTGATGTCTAACTCTATGATGAAGTAAGGAAGTAGGACTTCACATAAACTGTCTTACAATTATTTCAGCAAAAATAGAAAGCCAGTAAGGATAGAGATGGCTAGTGATCAGTAACAAGTGTTATTTATAGGAATGAGTAAGCACCAGCATTTCTCAAACCATGATCTATGAAAAATGAGTATTTCTCATGTCAACCCAAATATTTTTTATGGTCAAATAATTTGGAGGACATTTTTCAAACCATAGAAATGGTCTTGGAAATTCACAGTATATATTAGCATACAAAAGGTTGGAAAAATTGACCCAGTAAGGATACTTATCTTACATATATGGCTACATAACCTTCTTTTCAGGGAAAATGTTTATCAACATTCTCAGAACAACAATTTGGAAACTGACACATACAGTAGTACTTTGCATACACTTCTACTTTTCTTACTTTGAATCTAAGTCTTACTAGGTATTGCTTGATAATGATCTTGACTAATATTTTATGTTAACTTTTTGTGTTCTTCACAACATATAAAAATATAAATATGCTCTCTGCTCTGCAGTGATTTCTAATATTGCTGGGAAAGATAAACGTAAAAGCAACACACATAGTAAATTACCTATAATTAAATGCTGTGACCAGGTCAAGTATTAATAAAGAAATACTAGATATAAAAAATCAAATGTGAGCTACATATTAAAGAAATGGGCATAATTCAGGTTGAAATCATGAGACCAAAAACTTTGATAAGGAAGAACACATAGAGCTGGAAATCCTCCAACAGGCGCACATAACAGTAGCTGAATTTAGCTATTCCCAAAGTAAATTCGCACAAGAGAGAATATTGTCCTTCACAGTCCCACAAGTTTACTGTTTCCTTCTGACAGCTAGGAGTATGGATCTGCTCAGATGTAAAGTAAGACATAAGGGCATTTCATATAATTTCTCAATCCTAGCATCAGTATTACCCTGCTACACATTTAGTTCAACCAAACAGCATGAATTAAATTAGTCTCATCAAAAACATAGTGGGAACCTCACATTTTGCTGAAAAGGATGTAAGTTGGTACTTATTTTCTGGGAAGAAACCTAGTTAAATATCAGGAGCTGTTTAAAAACAAGTTTACCCAGCAATATCCTTATAAGAATCCATTTCTAAGTAAGCAATCAGATGTGTACAAAGAATCATGTTCTTTGCTATTCACTGCAATTTTACTTTTAATAGTACCAGTAAAAAAACAACATAAATAGTTGATTGGTGAAACAGTATGTAGTATGCAGAAATTAAAATTAACTTTTCAAACTATGAGTTGGAATATGTTTATGATATAATGTGAAAATGAAACCATCAGTACTTGAAACTATGTACATAGTATATGATCTCAACTTTGTAAACATATATGCATCAAAAATTATGAGAAGGAAACAAAAAATATTAACAATGGTTGTTTCTGTAGTGAGAAAACAAGCAATAACATTATTATTTTTACGTTTGCTACAAAATGATTATATCTTATTTTTGTAATAAGAAGTCAAAATTTTTTAACTTTATAAAAAGTGATGGTAATTGTGGACTGATTCAGTTTGCAGGTAACAAGGGAGAGAAGAAGGATAAAGAAAAGAAAAGTGAGCATGCCTGTGGCTTCAAGATTAGGGTGAGTGAAAAGGGGAGGCACCAATAAAGTGAAATTAAATGGACTGAAACAGGCTCACTTTGAAAGATAAATTATGAGTAAACTAGCATCTCATTTCATGCATGCCAAATTTTACTCTCTTTACAGTGAGTGCTGGTAAGGATTCAATTTTCCAATTACTGTCCCAGCATTTTTTATATAAACTATCAAATTCACTTTCATAACTTTATTCAATTTTTTCCTCCACTGAGTTATAAAAGTGCCTTTTCAACAAACGTATCATCGCAGAGTCTGCAGTTTTGAGCCCCTCCATCTGAATTTTAGATACTCTGAGTTAGGTTCTATATTACATATTTTTGTAAAGGAAAATGTTCCTCCTCTCATCCTTCTAGTTAGATTAAATTTGGGTTCAATTTTCACCCTGAAGAGTATGTCCATAGCTCTCACTGAGGCTAGAAAATGTGCATAAACTCGTCAGACATTAGAATTCCCTTCCATACGCATAAGCTTGTGGTATTATTGATTATAGTAGCCTGTGGATTAATGATAAAATAGTAGATGGATTAAAATTTCAGAATATAATTTTAAAATCAAAGAAATGAGAATGCTTTCTGTTAAATCACTGTTTTTCTCTTGTAAAAATCAAACAGCCCCTTTTTGTTCTTCAGATACATTAATTTGACATAATAACTAGGGATATTAAGAAATTCATCAACCTTGTATGCATTTTTTTCCTAACAGGTATCAAGATAGATTTAAAAAGAAGGAATATATGATTTCATTTATATCTGTGCAAACCCCTGAAACATGTAACTTCTAGTTATTTGGTAAAAGATAATTCAAATAAATATTTAATGTCAACCTAACTTTGTGGATTTTGAAAAACTATTTCAAAATTTAGAACAAACTTTCTCTCTAAATTCATAGTATACTTCTCAGTGTAGATACTTTATGTGCACATACTTTTTTCTTTCAAAGACTATGCCCTTTGAGAGAAATTTACTTAATATTTAATTACACTGATAAAGACTATCTCATAGACCTCAAGATATAGTTAGTGCTGTGAAGACACCTCATAATAAATATGACATTGACCAACATAAAAAACATTACCTGCCCATATCCTTTACAATTGAAATATATGGAAATTAACTTAAAATAGTGAAAATGATAACCAAGTTAAGAGTTTTAAGTCATTGAATTTGTAATAAAATATGAAATCATAGTTCAGAATGGAATTTTCAAATATGAATTCTGTTCGTTTATCTGAATCTAAAATCACTACCTAACAACATTTTTTATGTTACATTTTACAGAGGATCTAGTATCTCCAATTATCCTTCATTTTACTTTTTTAAAGGATTTTAGAAATTTATTTTCAACCCCACTTTTCATGAAAAATGATACAATGCCTTACAACATTTGTTGGAACAAGATTAATGATTTTTCACAGAAGCAGGTAGAATCACATTCTTTCTCATCAAGTCAGCATACCAGGTAATGACTTTCCTGGCTGGAAAACTCCACTGCATAAACACAATTTAGTATCTGCTTGGCATAACAAACATCTATTTGTATTTATTAATGAATTATTACTTCATAAAAAATTGCTTCAATTTTTGGTCCCTTAAAGGTAAAGCGAATGGTTCCATTTTCATTTTAAGCCTCTTTATTTGAAATCAGTGTGACAAATAAAATTGTAACAAATCTAATGATTTTAAGACCAATATTATATTTATCTTCTCCTTAAGTATCCCATAATTGGAAATTAAGTTTTATTTTAATTCTTTCTAACTCCACTCATGTGTCACTCTTGGTTTTATTTTTACTTAGGATATAGCAAGCATGATACTTCAGGGATAATTAGATTAGTTACAAGGTAATTTATTTAGGTGATACAAGTCAAAATCCTATTGGATGAATGATCAGGTATAATTGTACTTCCTTATGCCTTCTACTAATTGCAGAAGAATTAGAAAACATGATATTATTGGTTTTTACATAGCCTTTTCATTCGATACATATTTGTCATCCTATTACCATTTAAATTCAGTACAGATGATGTTAATTTTATAATTCATGTAAAATTCTTTATGGAATTAATGGAATGGTGAGGAAAATGAAAGAATGAATGAAAAAGCAGTCAGAAAGATCACAGTGTGAGAGGTGAGACAGAAAACTCCCAAAACCACATATAATATGAAAATATAGTTAATACAACTAATTCTAAAAGAGCAACAGGAAAGAAGACTGTACCAGACTGCATACACCTGGAGAAAAGAGCAGACCTCACAGAATAGGGTAAAATACCAAAGTCTTGATCTGGTAGGACCCAAGCCCTTCCCCCACCTCAGCTCACTGGAGGGAGGAAGAGAAATGGAATGGGGCATGGAAGCCTAGAACTGCTGAACACTCAGCCCTGGACATCTGATTTAGGAAGCTGAACCCACATTGTATGGTGCTCTGGTGATTAATTGAGTTTGAAAGCTAAGATGGGCAGAATACTTCGAGAGACTGAGATTCCAGCTTTTTGTGGAAAACAGGGATCCACATCTGGCTGCTCTGGAACTAAAGAAAGACAGGCAGTCTGAGAGACTTCCTAACAGTGAGAGGGCTACTAAAGGGGCAAGGATTGCACAGAGCTTGCTGCTAAGGAGAAAGGATAGGACAAAATTGTCCAGGCACACTCTGCACGCATGTTGGGAACTTTCAGGAACTTCAAGTGCTCCATTCTCTTGGATGGCTACACAGCTCCAAGGCCCCCACCATCATAAGCAGCCTGCTATTCCTTCACCTGGCCAGCTGGCACCAGCTCACAGTCAGAGGGAAGCCATGCCTAGAGCAGCTACAAATGAAAAGCACAGAGGCTTACATCTGTGGGGTCAGCCCACTGGTTCTGACAGTGGAGACAGGAACAGCATCTGGGAAGCAGGAAACAGCTCTTTCCTTTCTCCAGTCAACAGCGCTGCTTCCCTATGACCCTCAGCATCACTCCAGGGACTAAGTAGATCCAGAGAGCAGAGCTTCTCAGCACTAGAGGGTGCCACATACAAATGAGAAACATCAAATGAACTTGGTTCAAACAAAACTCTCAGAAACACCAGAAAAAGGTCCAAATGAAACTGAACTCAACAATTTTCCTGAAAGAGAGTAAAAAATAAAAATCATAAACATGCTCATGAAGGTACAGAAAAATATTCAAGAACTCAGGGACAAATTTAGGATAGAGATTCAATCATTAAGAAATTCCATATCTGAAATGCAACATACAATGGAAGGAGCAGATTAGATGTAGTAAAAGAGACAATAAATGGAACAGAAATTAGAGAAGAAGAATACAAAGAAGCTGAGGAACAGAGAGGAAAAATGATCTTTACCAATGAAAGAATATTGAGAACTGTGTGACCAATCCAAACAGAACAATATTTGCATTATAGGGGTACCAGAAGAAGATAGAGAAAAAAGGATAGAAAGTGCCTTTGAGAAGGTTATTGCTGAAAACTTCCCCAATCTGGGAAAGGAGATAGTCTCTCAGGCCATGGAGGTGCACAGATTTCCCAAAACAAGGGGCCCAAGGAATAAAATACGAAGACATATAGTAATTACAGTGTCAAAGATCAAGGCTAAGGACAGACTTTTAAAATCAGCTAGTGTTGGGGTTCTCACAGAAAAATGTGCAGCTGTTAATTTAGAACTTTTGTTTTGTGTCAGCCTGAGTCTGCAAACGGCTCGGGCTGCAGACTTTTTATCTCAAGCAAAGCAAGTCTAAGGAGGTTGGCTGCACACCCCAGACTTCAGGGGACAGAGTTTAACCAGAGTTCAAGGAACCGTATCAATGTGGGGATT
The DNA here is from genome assembly GCA_029783875.1 of Phataginus tricuspis. Lineage (NCBI taxonomy): Eukaryota > Metazoa > Chordata > Mammalia > Pholidota > Manidae > Phataginus > Phataginus tricuspis. Next base: position 69,666,330 of record JAQQAC010016209.1, read on the forward strand.
TCTCCGTGTTCTTTTTCTCTCCCTGGGAAAGAATAATTTAGCTTTGAGGTCTGGAAAGAATGATTTAGTCTTGAAGGCTGAGATATAAAAATAAACACGTAGACTGCTAAACAGGCAGCTATTAGCAAGAGATCTCTTTGTGTCTGTGTCACTGTGTATTTTTTGTCTTGTCCTTTGTGTTAATCCTGTGGCCGTCATAACAGGCCCCAGCAAATGGCACCCAACATGGGGCATGAAGACTTGATCCTGTCTAGGCATCTGGCTTTGCTCGTGGAACTTGGCATGACTTGTCCAAGACTTTATCCTGTCCAGGCACCTGGCTTTCCTCATGGAACATGGCAGGACTTGTCACGGCTACAGGACTGAAGGGTGCGTCTGCTCAGGGTAAGCAGGACCTTTGGCAAATTTGTAGAATGTCCCATCTCAGGAACTTGAATATAAGCAATTATTACAGGGATTACTCCTCTCCACAGGAGTGAAAGTAAAAGACAAACTTTTAAGTGATTTATTTGCTCTTGTTAAACAATGTTGTCCATAGTTTAAATCTCAATCCCACTTACAGCTTAACTCTAAAGCTTACAGGTAGAAGTATAAAAGTCACCAATGGACAACGAGCAAAATTCTTGCACTTTGTGTAAGAATGTTGTCCTTGGTTCCCTGAAGAAGGAATTTTTAATTGGCAGATAGGGAGAAGTTTGCTTTTACTGTACCCTACTTCAATTTTCAAACTCCTTCAGAAAGATTCCAATAGATATTACTTCCTCAAATAATGTAAAACGGCCATACTAATTGTCAAAATTATGTGCACAAGGCTCTTTTGTCCCCTCCTGGCATGAGCCAGGAGCTGTCTGTCTTCTCACTGTATTTCTAAATAAAAGCCATCCCTTAGCTCTCCTACCTTGACTGTTTGTTAAGTTCATTCTTCAGCTCTGCAAACAAGAACCCCAGCATCATTTTCGGAGGCTCGTCTGAGATAACCTCAGAGGTGAGTATTGCCATCCAAAACTGTCTTTTCTTTTACTTTCCTCATAGAAATAAGCCGTCTATGGCATACAACATTGGGTGCTTGTCAGCCACTTAAATGGGACTAGCCGAGCTGCCGATCTCAAAGTCTTGAGTGACAGGTTCCCTTGCATCTCCCTCAGTGAATCCTCCATTTTCCTTGGGACCTGGGAAAGTCACCTGAGTGGGGGCTAGGATTCCCTTTCAGAGGCATCTCCTTGGATGCAAGGGACTGAGGAAAGCCATGGGCAACTGTGAGAGTCTAGGCTGAGGCTACATTTCAGCGGATTCTCATAGGCCCACGTGTCTGGAATCAGACACTGACAGCCTGACTGGGTATCCATGAGGAGTGACTCTTTCTGTCTCTCTGACTTCCAACCTGCTTTTTCAGGCTGCCCTAGCCTCTTAATGAGGCAAGGGGCACTCCTAACTTTCTTCTAACTTCACCAGTTTCACAGAACCTGATGCCCCCCCACTGTAAGGTAAGAGATTGCTCTTATTCCTGACTAAATGCTGTACTCCTTATCTCATAAAATGTGTCTAAGCATCTGTTAGCCACTTAAAAGACAATTAGCATTGGCTACCAGTTTTTAATCTCTAATTAGAGAGGCTTGGCCCCTGAGAGAAGTATGCAATATAATGTTATGCAGCTAAATATATTTTGCCACAAGGAAAGAAAATAGTCAAAAGTCCCATAAACTACTACAATATGGAACTAGTTTTACAAATTCTTTTAGTGAAAATCTATTCTACTTATTAGGTTCATTATTATCTTCAAAAATTTGAGAGGTTTTTAAACTAGACTCCCGGAAATGGAAGACATTTATATTCTGCAATACAACCTGGCTTTAAATAATTAGTGCTAGACTTATACTTGCATTTCATTTCCAGCCCCCTGAACACACACAGGCCCTATCAGTACAGAGCCTTCATCAACCCTTTTAGTCTGGGTCCATCTAAACCTTAACTCAGTCATGTGAACTACTTACCCTTAGAGTATTCTTGAAAATTGAGATACCTTTAATCAAGTAAGCTAAAAATAAAAAGGGCAATTGAATATTAGTAAATCAAATGCTTGTATAAGTTTATCTATCTGAATATATATTCTTTTTTGAAAAGTGTTGCTAACTGTAGTAATTATTTCTGTCTGTATGTTTGTGTGTCTGTGTGTAAATGAAAAATATTTTTCTACCTACAGATGGTATTAATAAAAATTGATTTAAAAACAAGTGCTTGTGAAAATTGAGCATTCTAAAACTTCCATAAAATACTAATAAAAAATATTAAGCATTAATGCTAATTTAAGTTTACCTGAAACAGGCATGTCCTTATAGTTATCACCTGCCTAAGTTTATTTAAAATCATTTAACTTGATATTATCTGTTAAATCTTTCAAAAATATGCTTAAAGAAAGGCTTGAATTTGTCTCATGTCTAATAAAAGCTTTATAAGTAATAGAGCATGGTTACTAAAGAGTGCATAAACAAATATAACAAATGAACATCTTAATAATAATAGTACATTAATGTATAATAGTGTACATATCTGCAAACAGTCTAAGAATTTTTGTGGTAACTAAAATTCTTAGAGTTTTGCTAAGTTATATGAAGATGTTTTGTGCTCAGTAAAAAATTGTGCTGTAAGGCACATTTCCAGAAATGATAAAAAGTATTCATAAATGTATCAACCTAAAGAATTCTGGTGTAACAGTTTATAATGGCCTATTTTTCAGTGTTCATTAAAGGTTAAAGTACCTAATAATTTTAATTTGTGATTAAAACTACTTAATATAAGGGAAACATTTCTGTATGCTAAAGAATGTGTGTTTTGATAAGAAGATATAAAGAATGGAAAGGCATTGAATTAAGAGTAAAAGAAAGTGATGTTCTTAAATATAGCTGTTTATTTAAAGAATGGGAACACTGAATGTAAAAAGAAATTATAGCAACTTTATAGAAAAATTGATACAGTCATGTTATATGAAATTAAAGCAAATAAGTCAATATCAAGTACACAGCAAAACCAGAAGTTTTTATTTGTTAAAGGAACAAAAGTTTATTAGTCTACCTTTAATATTGTAAGATTGCAAAAGGTTTTCTAATTGTTTACCAAGGCACTTTCTCATGCTTAAAGTCTCAATGAGTTGTCTGAGTATTTCAAAAAAATTAGATCTTAATATTAAAAGGACTGCAAACTAAGTGTTGTTAACAACTGAGTAACCTGTATTTGCCTTTAAACCTTTTTATTGTCATTATGGTTAAATAATATGTATTAATGATATATAATTCTATTTAGGCAAATGCCTTAAAAACTTTCTTTTGACAACTTTCCAAAATCAAATTAAAAAAGGTGCTCTTACCTCTAGTTAACTCTGATATTTTCCAGAGGGCCCTGGGAACATGTCACTGGAATTTTTCTCCTCATTAGGGAAAGTATTTGGCTAATTTGGCTTATTTATCTGATATATAATTACCTGGAAAGCACTGTCTAAAGGGAGTGATGTTAAACTTTGTTACTAAGTGCTTTGTGTTACAAAAATATCCAAATTTCCTTATGTCAACTGTCTTATAGTAAGCTGTCATCAGATCTTTTCCCATTGTCATCTATAAGTCTTGTCATTTATAGTCACTGTGTTATTACTCCTAAACTAGTAAAGAACTAGATTTCAGCAGCACAGGTATTAGTTACATAAGATTAAGTAAACTAAGGAAGATGGTTTTGTGGCGCAGGATGCATCCTTCCTGCTCTAATAGATTATCCTGGAAATTCTCATGAAAAACTTCTCTGAGCTCTGCCGCCTGATTGTGATGACAACTTAAAGTTTTTAGATTCTACCTCTGTTTCAGTTTCAGCAGCATTCATCCTGTTGTGTCCTGGACTTGCTGTTGGAATGAAAAAGGAAATATCTAAGCTGGCCTGTGCGTACAGTGAGAGAACGAATTTGACTGCTTCTGTATTATCTGAACTCAATCAAGAGCTAGGAGAAGTGAGAGTTGTGGTGCTTCAGAATCATGCTACTATAGATTATCGGCTGTTAAAAGGACATATGGGATGTGAACAGTTTCCAGAAATGTGTTAATTTGTCTGATTTTTCTGCTTTTGCTATGTATCTGTATTCCTGTTCTGTTAATGTGTGTACTTAATATAATTAGTAGTTTGTTAAAATCCATACATGCTTACGTTACTCTACAGGAAATTATGTCAAAGAAATAATCAATCTTCTCATATTTTCTTCCATCTGTTACTTCTGTAGCTTTTCTTCTTTCTTCCTAAATTCAGCTCTTTACTAGAATTCATGCCTCATACTTAAAATTACTGTGCATTATAATCCCTTGAATTGGCAAAGATACCTCAAGACACATGCTGGACATAGAGGCCATGGGACATAAATCTGCAAAGAAATGGAAAACTAACCTTTTCAAACAATATTACTTCTCTCTCACTTACCAACTTTACATCTCCCTGTATGGCCCTGGAAAATGGCTGATTAGCCAGAGATGGGTAAGATTCCTCAAGGGAGGAACAACCTAAGACAGGAACAGTCACAGGGGGTACATCAGGTGAGAAACTGGGGGCCAAAAGAGGTGAGGCTTAGAACCTCACCCCCCAGTTTTGAGAGAGATCTTCTGCACCTGTGGATGTTTTGTTGTCCTTGCCCAGCTCAGATCAAACTCAGAAATTACCTTCTAACTGCACTAGGTTTATTTTCTATCTTCATTCTACTTCACGTAAATTCAAGAAATAGACTTTTATTTTATACTACAGAATATGGAGAAGTAAACTCTGTTAAAAGCCTGCTATTAGACACTATCTACTTGCTATATATTCTCTATTATATATATATACTTCTTCAAAATATGAATAATAAAAAGGGGGGAATGTTGGAGTTCTCACAGAAAAATGTGCAGCTGTTAATTTAGAACTTTTGTTTTGTGTCAGCCTGAGTCTGCAAACATCTCGGGCTGCAGACTTGTTATGTCAAGCAAAGCAAGTCTAAGGAGTTTGGCTGCACACCCCAGACTTCAGAGGACGTAGTTGAACCAGAGTTCAAGGAACCGTATCATCATGTGGATTGCTCTGTGTTCTTACTCTTTCCCTGGGAAAGAATAATTTAGACTTGAGTTCTGGAAAGAATGATTTAGCCTTGAAGGCTGAGATATAAAAATAAATGCGTAGACTGCTAAGCAGGCAGCTATTAGCAAGAGATCTGTTTGTGTGTGTGTCTCTGTGTGTTTTTTGTCTTGTCCTTTGTGTTAATCTTGTGACCATCATAACAGTCCCCAGCAAGCTAGAGAGAGAAAAAAGATCACATTCAAATGAAAACCCATCAAGCTATCAGACTTCTCAACAGAAATCTTACAGGCAAGAAGGGAGTGCCATGATATATTGAACGTAATGAAATAGAAGGGCCTGGAACCAAGAATATTTTACCCAGCAAGATTATCATTTAAAAGTGAAGGAGGGGTTAAACAATTGCCAGATAAGCAAAAGCTGAGAGAATTTACCTCCCACAAACCACCTCTACAGTGTATTTTGAAGGGACAACTATAGATGGAAGTGGTCCTAAGGATAAATAGCTGTCACCAGAGGAAATAAAACCACAGTAAAGAAAGTATACCAATTGATTACTAAGAAGATGCAAAATCAAATCAACTACCCCCAAAGTCAATAAAGGGATAGACAAAAAGTACAGAATAATAAAAATAATGGAGGAGGAAGAAAAGGAGGAAAAAAAAAGAACCTTTAGGTTGTGTTTGTAATAGCATACTAAGATAGTTAAATTAGGCTTTTAGATAGTAAGAGAATTACCTTTGAACCTTTGGTATACATGAATCTAAAGCCTGCAATGGAAATCAGAACATACCTATCGATAATCACCCTAAATGTAAATGGTCTGAATGTACCAATGAAAAGACAGAGTCAATGAATGGATAAAAAAATAAGACCCATATATATGCTGCCCACAAATACATACATAGACAAAAAGTGAAAGGATGGAAAAAGATATTTCATGCAACTAATAGGGACAAAAAAGGAGGAGTTGCAGTACTTGTATCAGATAAAATAGACTTCAAAACAATGTAACAAGAGACAAAGAAGTGCATTGGAAAAAGAAGAAGAAATTAGGCCCAAAGTCAGTAGAAGGAAGGACATAGTAAAGATTAGAGCAGAAATAAATAAAATCAAGAATAATAAAACAATAGAATAATCAATGAAAGTAGGAGCTGGTTCTTCGAGAAAAAAAGCAAAATAGATAAAACCCTCACCAGACTTATCAAAAAAAGAGAGTCTATACACATAAACAGAATCAGAAATGAGAAAGAAAAAATCACTATGTACACCACAGAAATACAAAGAATTATTAGAGAATACTATGAAAAATTATATTGTAATAGATTGGATAATCTAGAAGAAATGGATAACTTTCTAGAAAAATACAGCATTCCATGGATAACCCAGGAAGAAACAGAAAATCTGAATAGACCAATTACAAGAAAAGAAATTGAATTGGTAATCAGAAACTACCTAAGAACAAAACTCCTGTACCAGATGGTTTCACTGCTGAATTTTGTCAAACATTTAGTGAAGACCTACTACCCATCCTACTTACATTTTCCAAAAAGTAGAAGAGGAGGGAATACTGCCAAACTCATTCTACGAGGCCAGCATCACTTTAATACCAAAACTGGGCAAAGACACCACAAAGAAAGAAAATTACAGAACAATATCCCTGATGAACATAGATGCAAAAATACTCAGCAAAAGATTAGCAAACCAAATTCAAAAACACATCAAAAAGATCATCCATCATGATCTTGTAGGATTTATTCCAGGGATGTAAGGATGGTACAACATTAAGAAATCCATCAACATCATCCACCACATCACCACATCAACAAAAAGAGGGACAAAACCACATGATCATCTCGAGATACTGAAAAAGCATTCAACAAAATTCAACATCCATTTATGATAAATACTCTCACCAAAATGGGTATAGAGGGCAAGTTCCACAACATACTAAAGGCCGTATATGACAAATCCAGGCAACATCATACTTAACAGTGAAAGGCTGAAAGCTTTTCTTTTAAGATCAGGAACAAGACAAAGATGTCCACTCTCCCCACTTTAATTCAACATAGTTCTGGATATCCTAGCCTCGACAATCAGACAATACAAATTTTAAAAAAGGCATCCAGATTAGTAAGGAAGAATTTAAACTGTCCCTGTTTGCAGATAATATGATATTGTACAAAAAATACCATATAGAATCCACTCCAGAACTTCTTGAACTAATAACTCAAATCAGTCAAGTTGTAAGATACAAAACTAATGCACAGAAATCTATTTCATCCTTATATACTAATGATGTACTAGCATAAAGAGAAATCAGGAAAACAATTAAATTCACAAATGCATCAAAAAGAATAAAATACCTAGGATGAAACTCAACCAAGGAGGTGAAAGGCCTATATGCTGAAAACTATAAGACACTCATGATAGAAATTAAAGATGACACCAGTAAATGGAATTACATCCCATGTTTATAGATAGGAACTATTAATATTGTGAAAATAGCCATCCTGCCTAAAGCAATCTACAGAATCAGTGCAATCCCTATCAAAATACCAATGGCATTTTTCAATTAATTAGCGCAAATACTTCTGAAATTCATATGGAACCACAAAGATCCTGAATAGCCAAAGCAATCCTGAGTAGGAAGAATAAAGCCTCCGAAATTACACTCCCTGACTTCAAGCTCTACTACAAAGCCTCAGTAATCAAGACAATTTGGTAATGGCAGAAGAACAGACCCATATGTCAATGGAAAAAACTCAAGAGCCCAGATATACACCCAAGCATATATGGTCAATTAATATATGATAAAGGAGCCATGGATATACAATGGGGAAATGACAGCCTCTTCCACAAATGGTGTTGGCGAAACTGGACAGCTACATGCAAGAGAATGAAACTGGATTATTGTCTAGCCCCATAAACAAAAGTAAACTTGAAATGGATCAAAACCTGAATGTAAGTCATGAAACCATAAAACTCTTAGAAGAAAACATAGGCAAAAATCTCTTGAATATAAACATGAGCAAATTTTTCCTGAATGCATTTCCTCACTCAGGGGAAACAAAAGCAAAAATGAACACATGGGACTACATAAAGTGAAAAGGGTTCTATACAGCAAAGGACACCATCAGCAGAAAAAAAAGGCATCCTACAGTATGGAAGAATATATTTGTAAATGACATATCTGACACGGGGTTAACATCCAAAATATATAAAGAACTCACATGCCTCCACACCCAAAAGGCAAATAACCCTAATAAAAAATGGGCAGAAGATATGAACAGACACTTCTCCAAACAAGAAATTCAGATGGCCAACAGGCACATGAAAAGATGTTCCACATTGCTATTTATCAGGGAGATGCAAATTAAAACCACAATGAGATATCACCTCACACCAGTTAGGGTGACAAACATCCAAAAGACAAACAACAACAAATGCTGGTGACGATGTGGAGAAAGGGGAACCCTCCTACACTGTTGGTGGCAATGCGAATTAGTTCAACCACTGTGGAAAGCATTATGAAGGTTCATCAAGTAACTAAAAATAGAAATACCATTTGACACAGGAATTCCACTCCTAGAAATTCACCCAAAGAGAGCAATATCTCAGATTCAAAAAACATTTGCACCCCTTTGTTTATTGCAGCACTATTTACAATGGCCAAGATATGGAAGCAACCTAAGTGTCCATCAGGAGATGAATGGATAAAGAAGAGGTGGTTCATATACACAATGGAATACTATTCAGCCATAAGAAAGAAAAAAATCCTCCCATTTGCAACAACATGGATGGAGGTAGAGAGTATTATGCTAAGTGAAATAAGTCTGGCAGAGAAAGACAAATACCAAATGATGTCCCTAATTTGTCGAGTATAACAAGGAAGCAAAACTGAAGGAACAAAACAGCAGCAGACTCACAGACGCCAAGAAGGGACTAGTGCTTACCAAAGGGGAGGTGTGGGGGAGGGTGCGTGTGGATGGTGGGAGAACGGGATTGTGGGGTGTCATGATTAGTGCACATGGTGTGTGGGGGGTCACCGAGAAGACAGTGTAGCACAGAGAAGACAAGTAGGGACTCTGTTGCATCTTACTACATTGTTGGACAGTGACTACGATGAAGTATGGGAGTGGACTCAATAATAAGGGTGAATGTAGTAACCACATTATTTATCATGTGAAATTTTCATAAGAGTGTATATCAATGCTACCTTAATAAAAAATAAATTAAATTAAATTAAGCAGTCTACAGTGTGTGCCATGTATTAGGTACTTGAAATGCTATGTTGTAGTGATTATTCTGGCCTGGTTCAGGGCAAGTTGACTCCAGGTTTGAAGATGGATAATGGAGTATGTGATTGGTTTGGGTAAATCTGGGATGATGTAGACTCTAAATAACTCAGACCTCCAAGTCCACTTTAATGGTTATGTAAACCCCAAATCATTCCAGAACTTCACAATTGGAAATTATGTGGTAGCTGGAATAGACAACCTAAGTTCAAGGTTCCACAGATAAGTCAGTATGATCTTTTAATTGTTAACAATGTGTAAAGATAATTAATCAAGCAACTTATTCAATAGGCTACTCTTTATTCAGCGTCGACTTCTTCAAAATGATATACTAACACATAATAATATCAAGAAGATGCTAGTGACAGTTTCTTAATTAATGGATATTTCACTTTTTCTTTGTATGCATGTACCAGAGGAGATCATATGTTTTCTGGAAAACAAACAACAGAAAAGAACTTTAGTATTTAAAGGCAAAGGGTGAGTCAAAATATCAAAGCATTAAATATCTAAGTAATTTGTTCTGTACCAATTGTATAGGCAGAGAGGATTATGACAAAGATATTTTTTTCCAACATTGTGAAATTAATTTAATGTTAAAGAGAATAAAAGCACATTTTCATTAGCTCTATATATGCTATTTGAAAATATTGAAAGCCAAAGTCCTTCAACTTCCCTCCTTTATTCCTTGATAGGCTCGCTGATCTTGCATTTTAAAGAGACTTGCATTGATAAGTACATGTTCTCATTTTAACAAAAGTTTCAACATCAGCTAATCAGAACTTTTAGAGGTGAGATGTCATTTCAAAAATATACTGCATGAAAGACTTTTTGCTGATGCTGAAATTACATGGATGATCTATAATCAAGTCTATAGCAATTTAGGAAAAATAAAGGAGCCAAGTAGAAGCTTATCTGACCTATACACTAGGTGTTACTCTTCTATTTTCTTAGAATTATATTTTCAACCTACCCTGGAAAGTTTCTCTTAAAAAGAAATAAAAAAGGAACAATTAGCATTTCTACCTTATTAAAGAAATTATCTGTAGTTATTTATACCTGGTCTTGGGAAGTTTCCCAAGGCAGTGTTCTGGTTTAACTCTTTAAAGAGCGAAAAAGATACTTTATGCTATAAACCAGGTATATTTTAATATGGGCAGAAAATTTATAGTCAACTTGTTCATTTTCCATCTGATTTCCACTGGTTCTAGTTTCTTCACAACCATGGTGAATGTTTCTGCACCAAAATGAACATTTTTACCCAATAATATTGTCCTAAATGTCTCCATTTTCCAAATTGGAGGAAGGAGTAAGATAAATGGAATAGTCAAAAAAAAAAAAAAAGGTAATGGACAAGCATACACACATGAAGTACATTTCCACTCTAAGATGGTTTAGACTAGTACTTATCAAAGTTTAATTTACATATAAAATATTTAACAGTCTTGCTAAATGCAGCTTTTGGTTCAGTAGTTCTTGGGTGGGGCTTGAGATACTGCATTACAAACAAGCCCCCAAGTGATGCTGCTGGTCTGTGGATCATACTTGGAGTAGCAAGAGTTTACACAGGATTAAGTGTCAGTGGAGACATATGTTGAATTATAATAATAATATATTCCATTTACCTAATGCCTACTATATTCCAAGTACTATACTAGGAATGTTGCATGCATTATCTCAAGTATCCTCTCAAAATCCTTATTAGTTATTATTACCCTTATTTTACAAATAAAAGAACTGAGGTTAAAAGAAGTAATTGTCCAAGTTCCTAAAAATGCAACTTGTAGTGATAGACAGATGCAATGCTATCCCCACCAAAATCCCAATGGCATTTTTTTACAGAAATAGAAAGAATCAATGTTAAAATTCACATGGTACCACAAAAGACCCAGAATGGCCAACATAATCTTCTTCAGAAAGAATAAAGCCAGAGATATTACATTTCTTAATTTCAAAATATATTACAAAGCTAAAGTAACTTAAAAAATATGGTACTGTCATAAAGACAGACATATAGACCAATACAACAGTAGATAGGGCCCAGAAATAAACATTCCCATACAAGGCCAACTGCATTTGGCAAGAGTGCCAAGAACACACAATGGGGAAAATAGCCTTTTCAACAAATACTGTTGGGAAACCTATATCTACATGCAAAAGAATGAAACTTAACCCCTACCGTACAGCATACCAAAAAAAATCTCTGTTCAAAATGGATTATACACTGAAACACAGAACTAAAACTGTAAAACCATTAGAAGAACACACGGAGGAATATAAAGCATAAAGATACAGTTAATATTCATATCCTTATTAAAGAATTTATCTGTGGGTATTTTATACCTGGTCTTGAGAAACCTCTCAAGAGAGTCTTCTAGTTTTAACGGCTGTGATAATATTTAGGGAAATGCATAAATGTACATCAAAAAGTGAAGCTTAGTTGAAACTTAAAGAAACAAAATAAAGTAAAAAATCGTAAAGGGATACTTTAGCTTAACACAGTGCTTGGAATATAGTAGAAGCTCAGTGTTAAATGAAATAATGAAGATGAAAAATTGATTCACTCTTCACAAATGCATATATCAATTGCCTACCTTGTACCAGGCATTTTTCTAAACAACTGAGACTATAATAGGAGAAATAAGGTAACTTGTCTTGATGGAACTCACAACTTTATGGAATCAAATGAAACAGGAGCTTAATGAGAAAGGGGGAAGGATTGTTACATAATGTTGGAGTGGAAGGCAGAGGTCACATCATGCAGGGCCTTGCAAGCCATAGTAGTGTTTGGATTTTGTCTCAGGTTTGATAGGGAGTCATTGAAGGATTTTAGGCAAGAGAGTGATATGCTCTAATTAATGTTTTAAAAGGTTATCCTTGTTTCTCTATGGACAATGGACTGTCAAGAGTCACGAAAGGAAGCAGGGAAACAATTTAAGAGTATATATTGGTACTTCCACTGAAAGATACAGATAGTTTGTAGTAGTATGCTAATATGGAGAGAAGTAGATAAAACTCAATGTATACTTTGATAATTGAGTAAAATATGTTCATGTATTGAACAAGGGAATGAGCAAAAGGAAGGAAACAAGGATTACCTATAGCATCTTGGAAGATAATGGAACCATATTAGGGAAGATTGGGGATAGAGTAGGTTGTAGAAGTTCTGTTTTGTGTTATTAAGTTTGACATGTCTATTAGACACCCAAGTAGAACTATCCATCAATCAGTTGATATACAAGTTAGAGAGTTTCAATATAACTTTCGGGGTCATAAAGGTGGTATTTAAAGCTATAAACTTAGATGAAATTAACTAGAGAATGACTACGCACAAGTAAAAGACAAGAGTCCAAGAAAAACCCTGTGGCATAATCCAAAATGTAATGGTTGAGCATAGGAATGAAGAACCTAACAAGGAGAATGAGCGAACCAGTTTGCGAGGTACAAGGAAAATCAAGAGAATGTAAATTCATGGAAACTAAGCAAAAACGGTATGTGAAGAATTAGGGAACAAGTATCTCAAATACTACTGGAAGGTGGATGAGACGAAGACAGATAAGTGACCACTGATCATTTCAATATAGACATTATGGTAATTGGTGACCTTAACAAAAGCAATTTCAGTGAGGTGGGGGTCATGGAAGCCTGATTGAAGGGAGCTAGAGAAAGAATGTGAGTGGCTACAGACAACTCTTCAAAATATTTTTATATGAAGGAGAGTAGCATCATAGGGCAGTAGGTAGAGATGGGCATAGGATCAAGAGATGTTAAGTACATTGTTCAGTATCACATAGTTAAGGGAAGGACATTTTTCTTAAAATGACAGATACAAACTAGAGCACATTTGTGTGCTGAAGGCAATGATCCAGTTAAAGAACAATAAATTAAAGATTCAGGAGACAAAGCTGAGAAGCCCTTAAGAAGACAAAAAGGAATGGAATCCGGAACACAAATGTAAGAGTCTTTGATGGGAGCAAGGTAAACCTTTCTTATTAGATAAGAGAAGGCAGAGAGTAAGAATACAGCTGAAGGAACTTTTGAGTGATGAGAAGTAAAAGAAGTTTTGTAAGTTTGATTTTTTCTCTTTTCTCAGTAACATATGATACAAAATCATCTTTTTTTATTGAAGTATAATTGATATACAATCTTACACTGGTTCAAAATATACAACACAGTGGTTCAACGGTTACTCATATTACCAAATGCTCACTCCAACTAGTATAATAACTATCTGTCAACACAGGAAGATATTAGAGAATCACTGGCTATATTCTCCATGCTGTACTACCATCCCTGTGACCAACTTATATTATGATTCAGAATATTTTTCCCCTTTATCCTCACTTTACCCACCCACCCATTCCAACCCCTTCCCCATGGTAACCACCAGTCACTTCTCAGTGTCTATGATTCTATTGCTATTTTGGTCATTTTCTTGTTTTGTTTTAAGATTCTACCAATAAGTGAAACCATATGGTATATATCTTTCTCTGCCTGGCTTATTTCAATTAGCATAATACCCTTTAGGTCTATCCATGTTGTCACAAACGGCAGGACTCCTTTCTTTTTTATGGCTGAATAATATTCCATTGTGTATATGTACTACCTCTTCTTTATTCACCTACTGATGCACACTTTGGTTGCTTCTATACCTTGGCTATTGTAAATAATGCAGCAATAAACATAGTGGTGCATGTATCTTTTCAAATCAGGGGTTTTGTTTCCTTCAGGTAAATTCCTAGAATTGGAATTACTTTGCCATATGGTATTTCTATTTTTAGTTGGTTGAGGACCCTCCACTTTACACAGTATCTGCAACCATTTACATTCCTACTAACAGTGTAGGAGGGTTCCCTTTTATCCTCATCCTTGGCAACACTTGTTATTTCCTGTCTTTTGGACAGTGGCCATTCTACTGGTATGTGATGATATTTCATTGTGGTTTTGATTTGCATTTCCCTGATGATTAGTGATGTGGAGAATCTTTTCATGTGCCTTTTGGCCACCTGTATTTCTTTACAATGAGAATGCATTAGAAGCTTAGTACTTAAAATATTGCCCAATTTATGTTCTCCCAACTTACAGAAAGTTTTCTTGTTACTTTAAATATTGATAAATATTTACTGGATGTTATCTGTTATAAAAATTATGAGCTCTTTGGGGATACCTAAGGACTATATTTTATTGATCTTTGAACATCTCATTATTCTTAATGTAGCATTTACCAACTCACAGTAATTGATCAATGTGGTATATAGAACAAAGAGATGAGCCTTGGAATCGGACAGATGTTGTGTTTAATCATGACTGCCACTTTTTATCTATGTGTGTTACTGGATAAGTTAATATCTCCAAGCTTTAGTTCTCACATTTATAAAATCAAATAATAATAATTTATAGAGTTATTTTTTGAAGATGACATAACAAATTTAAGTAAATTGTCTATCATAGTGGCTGACACACTGGAGGGCCTGGTGATGCGGTAGTAAATATTTAACCTGCTTTCACAAAGAAGAAAAAAATCCTTGATTTGTAGAGTTTGCCAATTTCCATGATTTAAGTATTCTCACCATGGCAAATTTCAAGTTCACTCATGTCACTGAATGTAGAGTTGGGAAGAGATATGCAAAACCAGTCCTCAGAAGCTGGTGCCAGCTGGTCTTCACTACAGGAGGGGCACAATAAGTGGCATCTAACATTATAACTGCTAAAGATGTCCAATAATTGTTGAAAATATGATTCAGACCAATACATGGTAATCTGCCTGCATTTTGCACTATGTGTGCATTTTATCAGAACCTGTGATAGTTATGGCAATTGTGTAATCTGATATTTGAAGAGAAGTATGCATATCCAACTTAAAATTCCTTCTTGTATTATAAGAAACAATAGACTAATGATCCAGTAAGGCCTTGGTAAGGAACAAAGTGTAACTGACTATAAAATACAGCCTTCATAGTAGACAGTTTGGAAAATATGGGCTATAGATTTGAGGAGGTATTTACTTGGAACTGAGCAATGGAAACCCATAGGAGAACCAACTTTGTTTTGACTTATGAAACATGTGACATATAGTACCATAGCCAGGAAAGAAATGTGTATACCTATGTAAACTTTATGAAAATTCAAATGGAAAGTAAATGGTTGAAAAAATATGTTATGATAAATGTTATTTTTCCTGTTTTTTTTCCTCCAATTTTAGTAATTCGATATAAAAGCATACACCATACACAAGAAAACTTTCAGAAACTTCTTCTAAGGTAAACAGTTAATATCTGATTACTTATATCTAATAACCATTGAATTAGCATTTAAATTATGTCTTCATTTTTTTCATAGCATCCGCAATCCTCTCCCTTTTAAATAAAATTTATTAGTGGGTAGAAGAGTAGAAGAGGCTTTCAACAGGCCGAATTACCTTTATTTGATATAGAATTTATATCTAACCATGACCACAGCCATCAATTGCTTTTATGACAAAGCTCACAATTTGCTATCAGAATATTTCTCTTGCTGCTTCCAGCCTCTTCAAGTAAAATATTTTCAGAAATAAGAGTATGACCTTTCCTTCATCTGACACCTTTCATCACAGGATTTCAAATATTTCAAATGTTTTACTGATGCTTAGAGATGAATTTATGACTGACAAAGTACTTTTTCAATTCAAAACCCTTATGGACTTCAAAATGCCAATCTATGGATAAAAATGATGTCTCCTTTCTTGCTATAATTGCTCTAACTTGTTTTTCACAGTATATCATCTCAATAGAGGATTTTCAGTTTTGCGCTAGAGCAGAAGTATTGGGTTTGGAATCAAAGCAGAACTGAGAAATCTATATGCATGAGAGACTATAAATTTGTTTTTCTCAAGGTTATAGGGTAGGAATACATGTTTGAATATGTGCACTACCCTCATGGTACTATGCTTCATCACCCTGAAGGAATGCAGAACCTCTGAGCAGAACTGACTATAAACACAGGCGTGGATTTTATACATGTAGATATACACTATAAATTTGGTTATGATGCTAAGAATTTTTCAAAACCATTGTCATTTTTTTTGGTATCATTAATCTACAATTACATGTGCAACATTATGGTTATTAAACTCCCCACTTCATCAGGTCCCCCCCACAAACCTCACTACACTCACTGTCCATAAGCGTAGTGAGATGCTATATAATCACTACTTCTCTTTTGTGAGATGTACCACCCTCCAAGTGCACCCCCCAACATTACATCTGCTAATCATAATGCCCCTTTTTCCCTCATAACCCTCCCTTCCCACCAATCTTCCCCAGACCCTTTCCATTTGGTAACTATTAGTCCGTTCTTGGGTTCTGATGAGTCTGCTGATGTTTTGTTCTTTCAGTTTTTTTTTCTTTGCTCTTACACTCACATATGAGTGAAGTCATTTGATACTTGTCTTTTTCCGCTTGGCTTATTTCACTGAGCATAATACCCTCTAGCTCCATCCATGTTGTTGCAAATGGTAGGATTTCTTTACTTATTATGGCTGAAAAAGATTCCATTGTGTACATGTACCACATCTTCTTTATTCATTCATCTACTGATGGACACTTAGGTTGCTTCCATTTCTTGGCTATTGTAAATAGTGCTGCAATAACCATAGGGGTGCATCTTTCTTTTTGAAACTGGGCTGTTGCATTCTTAGGGTAAATTCCTAGGAGTGGGGTTCCTGGGTCAAATGGTATTTCTATTTTGAGTTTTTTGAGGAACCTCCATACTGCTTTCCACAATGGTTGAACTAATTTGCATCCCCACCAGCAGTGTAGGAGGGTTCCCTTTTCTCCACATCCTCTCCAGCATTTGTTGTTGTTTGTGTTTTGAATGTTGGCATCCTTACTGGTGTGAGGTGATATCTCACTGTGGTTTTAATTTGCATTTCTCTGATAATTAGTGATGTGGAGCATCTTTTCATGTGCCTGTTGGCCATCTGAATTTCTTCTTTGAAGAAGTGCCTATTTACATCCTATGTCCATTTCTTAATTGGATTATTTGCTTTTTGTTTGTGGAGGTGCTTGAATTCTTTATATATTTTGGATGTCAACCCCTTATTGGATATATCATTTCTGAATATATTCTCCCATACTGCAAGACGTCTTTTTGTTCTACTGATGGTGTCCTTTGCTGTACAGAATCTTTTCGACTTGATATAGTCCAACTTGCTCATTTTTGCTTTTGTTTCCCTTGCCCAAGGAGATATGTTCATGAAGAAGTCGTTCATGTTTATACCCAAGAGATTTTTGCCAATACTTTTTCCAAGTTTTATGGTTTCATGACTTACATTCCGGTCTTTGATCCACCCTGAGTTTACCTTTGTGTATGGGGTTAGAGAGTAGTCCAGTTTCATTCTCTTCCATGTAGCTGTCCAGTTTTGCCAACACCAGCTGCTGAAGAGGCTGTCATCTCTCCATTGTATATCCAAGGCTCCTTTATCATATATTAATTGACCGTATATGTTTGGGTTAATGTTTGGATTTTCTATTCTCTTCCCCTGGTCTGTATGTTCCTGTGCCAGTACCAAATTGTCTTGATAACTGAAATTTTGAAGTAGAGCTTGAAGTCTGGGATGATAATTCCCCCTGTTTTATTCTTCCTTCTCAGGATTGCTTTGGCTATTTGGGGTCCTTTGTGGTTCCATATGAATTTTAGAACTATTTGTTCCAGTTCATTGAAGTATCCTGCCGGAATTTTGATAGGGATTGCATTGAATCTGTAGATTGCTTTAGGTAGTATAGCCATTTTGACAATATTTATTCTTCCAAGCCAAGAGCATGGGATGAATTTCCATTTGTTAGTGTCCTCTTTAATTTCCCTTAGGAGTGTCTTATAGTTTTCAGGGTATAGGTATTTTGCTTCCTTCGTTAGATTTATTCCTGGATATTTTATTATTTTGGGTGCAATTGTGAATGGAATTGTTTTCCTGATTTCTCTTTCTGTTAGATCATCGTGGGTGTATAGGAAAGCAACAGATTTCTGTGTGTTAATTTTGTATCCTGCAACTTTGCTAAATTCAGATATTAGTTCTAGTAGTTTTGGAGTGGAGTCTTTAGGGTTTTTTATGTACAATATCATGTCATCTGCAAATAGTGATAATCTGACTTCTTCTTTACCAATCTGGATGCCTTGTATTTATTGTTTTGCCTGATTACCGTGGCAAGGACCACCAGTGCTATGTCAAAATGACCGAGGAGAGAGTGGGCATCCTTGTCTTATTCCCAATCTTAGATGAAAAGCTTTCAGCTTGTCACTGTTAAGTATGATGTTAGCTGTGGGTTTGTCATATATGGCCTTTATGCTGTTGAGGTACTTGCCCTCTATACCCATTTTGTTGAGAGTTTTATCATGAGTGGATGTTGAGTTTTGTCAAATGATTTTTCAGCATCTATGGTGATGATCATGTGGTTTTTGTTCTTCTTTTTGTTGATGTGGTGGATGATGTTGATGGATTCTCGAATGTTGTACCATCATTACATCTCTGAGATGAATCCCACTTGATCATGGTGTATGATCCTCTTGATGTATTTTTGAATTAGGTTTGCTAATATTTTGTTGAGTATTTTTGCATCTGTGTTCATCAGGGATATTGGTCTCTAATTTTCTTTTCTGTGAGGCATTTGCTAGGTTTTGGTATTAGAGTGATGCTGGCTTCATAGAATGAGTTTGAAAGTATTCCCTTCTCTTCGATTTTTTGGAAAACTTTAAGGAGAATCAGTATTATTTCTTCTCTATATGTCTGATAAAATTCAGCGGTGAATCCATCTGGCCTGGGGTTTTGTTCTTAGATAGTTTTTTGATTACCAATTCAATTTCTTTGCTGGTAATTGGTCTGTTTAGGTTTTCTGTTTCTTGCTTGGTTAGTCTTGGAAGGTTGTATTTTTCTAAGAAGTTTTCCATTTCTTCTAGGTTTTCCAGCTTGTTAGCATATAGATTTTCATAGTATTCTCTTATAATTCTTTAATTTCTGTGGGGTCATTCGTGATTTTCTTTTCTCATTTCTGATTCTATTTATTTGTGTAGATTCTCTTTTTCTCTTAATAAGTGTGGCTAGGAGTTTGTGTATTTTGTTTATTTTTTCAAAGAACCAGCTCTTGGTTTCATTAATTTTTTCTATTGTTTTATTCTTCTCAATTTTATTTACTTCTTCTCTGATCTTTATTATTTCCTTCCTTCTGGTGTCTTTGGGCCTTATTTGTTCTTCTTTCTCCAATTTCAGTAATTGTGTCTTTAGACTCTTCATTTGGATTGTTCTTCATTCTTTAAATAGGCCTGGATTGCAATATACTTTCCTCTTAGAACTGCCTTTGCTGCATCCCATAGAAGTTGCGACTTTGGGTTATTGTTGTCATTAGTCTCAATATATTGTTTTATCTCTGTTTTAATTTGGTTATTTATCCATTGATTACTTAGGAGTATGTTATTAAGTCTCCAAGTGTTTGTGAGCCATTTTTATCCTTTGTACAATTTATTTCTAGTTTTACACCTTTGTGATATGAGAAGTTGGTTGGTGGAACTTCAGTATTTCTGAATTTACTGAGGTTCTTTCTGTGGCCTAGCATGTGGTCTATTCTGGAAAATGTTCCATGTGAACTTGAAAATAATGTGTATCCTGCTGCTTTTGGGTGCAGAGTTCTGTAGATGTCTGTTAGTTCCAACTCTTCTAGTGTGTTCTTCAGGCCCTCTGTGTCTTTACTTATTTTCTGTCTGGTTGATCTGTCCTTTGGAATGAGTGGTGTGTTGAAGTCTCCTAAAATGAGTGCATTGCTCTCTGTTTCCTCTTTTAATTCTGTTAGTATTTGTCTCACGTATGTTGGTGTTCCTATGTGGTGTGCATATATATTTAAAATGGTTATATACTCTTGCTAGACTGACCCCTTTATCATTATGTAATGTCTTTCTTTATTTCTTCCTACTTTCTTCGTTTTGAAGTCTATTTTGTTTGATACAAGTACTGCCACACCTGCTTTTTCTCCTTGTTGTTTGAATGAAATATCGTTTTCCATCTCTTCACCTTTAGTCTGTGTATATCTTTGGGTTTCAGGTTAGTCTCTTGTAAGCAGCATATAGATGGGTCTTTCTTTTTTATCCATTCTATTACTCTGTGTCTTTTGATTGGTGCATTCAGTCCATTTACATTTAGGGTGATTATCGATACATATGTACTTATTGCCATTGCTGGCTTTAGATTCGTCGTTACCAAAGGTTCGAGGGTTGCTTCTTTGGTATCTAACAGTATAACTTAACTTTCTTGTTAAGTTATTGTAAACACAGTCTGATGATTCTTTATTTCTCTCCCTTCTTATTCTTCCTCCTCCTTTCTTTATATACTAGGTGTTTTATTCTTTGCCTTTAGTTAGTATTTGTGTGGTCTGCTTTCTTTGCTATGATTTTATTTGCCCTGTGACCTCTTTTTAGCCTTAGGAGTGCTTCCATCTAGAGCAGTCCCTTTAAGATATCCTGTAGAGGTGGTTTATTGGAGGCAAACTCCCTCAGCTTTTGCTTGTATGGGAATTGCTTAATCCCTCCCTAAAATTTAAATGATAAGCATGCTGGATACAAATTCTTGGTTCAAGGCCCATCTGTTTTATTACATTAAATATATCATGCCATTCTCTTATGGCCTGTAATGTTTCTGTTGAGAAGTCTGATGATAGTCTGATGGGTTTTCCTTTGTAGGTGATCTTTTTTCTCTCTCTTGCTGCCTTTAATACTCTGTCCTTATCTTTTATCTTTGCCATTTTAATAATTATGTGTCTTGGTGTGGTCTCCTTGGGTCCCTTGTGTTGGGAGACCTGTGGGCTTCCATGCTCTGAAAGACTATTTCCTTCACCAGGGAAGTTTTCAGTAATTATTTCTTAAAAGACACTTTCTATCCCTTTTTCTCTCTCTTCTTCTTCTGGTACTCCTATAATGCAAATATTTTTCCATTTTGATTGGTCACACCATTCCCTTAATATTCTTTCACTCATAGAGATCCTTTTATCTCTCTCTGCCTCAGCTTCTCTTTGTTCCTGTTCTCTGATTTCTATTCCATTAACAGTCTCTTGCATCTTGTCCAGTCTGCTGCTAAGCCTGTCGATTACTTGTCTCATTTTTGCATTGTCTTTCCTGATTTCCCTCAGTTCCTCCCTTAGCTCTTGAATATTTCTCTGTAGATCCATCTGTATGCTTATGACTTTTATTCTGAGTTCTTCTTCAGGAATATTTTGCATGTCCATCCCATCAGGCTCCCTCTCTGGGATTGTCTGGCTGATCTTATTCTGGACCATATTCCTCTGTCTTTTCATGGCAATAGAAGTAGTTGCTGGTAGGCGCCATGTGTGTCAGCTGGGAGAACAAAGTCCCTTCCTGCTTGTTGTTCTCCTTGCCCATCTCTGCATCCTTTGCTGGTTACCTGCACACTGGGAGGCAGTCTCTGGGATAATCCCCTGAATTGCCTGTGTGGTGTCACCCTCAGCATAGCCTATAGCACTGAGGGTGTTTGCAGTTATGCTGGGTGTTTTCTGGTCCCGTTTGTGTCTTCTGGACCTGATTCTGGGGCTCTTCCTGCATAGCTGCGCACCCGCCTGGAGTAGATTCTGTGAGGTTGTTGCAGATGGGGCCGTTCCTCCACTGTTCCACAGCAGTGGCAGCTGCTGAATGCTTTGCAGTGCCGGCCGGGGAGGGAACGAATGGCAGGCTGCTGATCTCTGTGGGAACCTCAATGTGCCTGCTTTGCAGAGCTGCCAGCCAAGTTGTCTGAAATTCCCCAAGACTCCCAGCCTGCTGGGCTGAGTGCCCTGGGATGATTTGTTCCATTGTTGGGCCCTTGTCTCTTTAAGACTTTAACCAAACAAGAAAAAAAAAAAAACAGAAAGCAAAAAAAAAAAACCAAAGAAACAACAACAACATTAAAAAAAAATTGTGCCCCTTTTTCTTTTGTCCCGGGGAGCCAGTTGAGGGGACCATCTCGGAGCCTGCACTTCTGTTTCTCTAATCTCCAATACACTGTGCGATGTGTGTCAGTGCTCCTGGCACAGATCACCAGGGCTGGTTATTAGGCAGGCCTGTGCTTCCACTCCCTCCCTGCTCTGAATCTTTTCCTCCCACTGGTGTGCTGGGGTGGGGGAGTGCTCGGGTCCCGCTGGGTCACAGCTTTGTATCTTACTCACTTCGTGAGGCACTGAGTTCTTGCAGGTGTAGCTATAGCCTGGTTGTTGTCCTGTATCTTCTGGTCTTTCTTTTAGGAATAGTTGTATTTGTTGCATTTTCATAAATATATGATTTTGGAGGAGATTTGCACCGCCCTGCTCATGCCACCATCTTCCCAGAAGTCTCCTCCATTGTCATTTTTGAGTAATATATATTGAGCCATGATGCATTAGAATATGTATGTACATTAAAATACACTCCAATATTAAAAAATCATGTACCATGCAACCTTTGTCTTACTAATAGAAACAACAAAATATCTTGATTTGTTTACTCTTAATCATGACTTTAAATATGCTGAAGTGATGTTTTGTGCACATACAAAATATCCGGGGAGCTTTAAAACATATATGGAGGTCCAGATTGGATTAAAGATGGTGGCATGAGACCTGAGGCAGAGACCTCTTCCTAGAACCACATTAATATGAAAATACAATTAATACAACTAATCCTGAAAGAGCAATAGGAAAGAAGGCTGCACCAGACTGCATACACCTGGAGATAAGAGAAGACCTCACAGAACAGGTTTGGGAACTTAAACAATCTTCAGGCACTCCATCCCCCTGGATGGCTATGCAGATCCAAGGCACCCCAATGTGATATACAGGGTGTTGTGTCTTCCTCTTGGCTAGCCTGCACCTGGCTCCCAAACTGGCAGCCCCTGGCATCAGGCCAGCCAGGAGGAAGCCCCACCTACAGCAGCTACAAACACAAAGCATAGAGGCTTACACTGTGTTCAGCCCACTGGTCCTAGCAAAGGAGACAGGCATAGCAGCCAGGAAATAGGAAATAGCTCTTTCCTCCCCTGTGGCACCAGGATGAGTCCTCTGAGAATCCTGACATGACTCAAGTGGCTAGGCAGTTCCAGAGAGTAGAGATTCTTGGTAATAGAGGGCACCACATACAAATATGAAATGTCAAAGGAACCTGGTTCAAAGCAAAATCTCAACACCAGAGAAAGGACCAAATGAAACTGAATTAAAAAATCTTCTGAAAGAGATTTCAAAATAAAAATCATAAACATGCACATGGAGATACAGAAAAATATTCAAGAACTCAGAAACCTATTTAGGATGGAGAATCAGTCATTGAAGAGCACAATGGAGGGTATTAAAA
This sequence comes from Phataginus tricuspis, assembly GCA_029783875.1. Classification (NCBI taxonomy): domain Eukaryota; kingdom Metazoa; phylum Chordata; class Mammalia; order Pholidota; family Manidae; genus Phataginus; species Phataginus tricuspis. The sequence goes on from JAQQAC010016209.1 coordinate 69,690,032, forward strand.
GCAGATTAGATATGGTGGAGGAGATGATAAATGAAATAGAAATTAGGGAAGAGGAATAAAAATAAGCTGAGGCACAGAGAGAAAAAAGGATCTCTATGAATTAAATAATATTGAGAGAACTGTGTGACCAATCCAAATGGAACAATATTCGTATTATAAGGGTACAAGAAGAATAAGAGAAAGAAAAAGGGATAAAAAGTATCTTTGAGGAAGTAATAGCTGATAACTTCCCCGATCGGGGAAGGAGATAGTCTCTCAGGCCATGGAGGTGCACAGATCTCCCAACACAAAGGACCCAAACAGAACAACACCAAGACAAATAATAAGTAAAATAGCAAAGATCAAGGATAAGGAAAGACTATTAAAAGCAGCCACAGAGAGAAATAAGATCACTACAAAGGAAAACCCATCAGGCTATCATCAGACTTCTCAGCAGAAACCTTGCAGGCCAGAAGGGAGTGGCATGAAATATTTAATGCAATGAAGCAGAAGAGCTTCAAACCAAGAATACTTCATCCAGCAAGATTATCACTTAAATTTGAAGGAGGGATTAAACAATTTCAGAATAAGCAAAGGCTGAGAGAATTTAGCTCCCAAAAAACATCTCTACAGTGTACTTTGGAGGGGTTGCTATAGTTGGAAATGTTCCTAAGGTTAAATAGCTGTAACCCGACATAATAAAAAAGGATAGACAAAGAGTACTGAATATGATACCTAATATATAAAGAATAGAGGAGGAAAAAGAGGAGGGGAAAAAAAAAGAACCTTTAGATTGTGTTTGTAATAGCATATTGAGTTAAGTTAGATTATTAGATAGTAAGGAAGTTACCCTTGAACCTTTGTTAACCATGAATCTAAAGCCTGCAATGGCTATAAATACATACCAATTGATAATCACCCTAAATGCAGACGGTCTGAATGCACCAACCAAAAGACATAGAGTCACTGAATGGATAACAAAACAATACCCAACTATATGCTGCCTAAAGGAAACTCACTTTAAACCCAAAGATATACACAGACTAAAAGTGAAGGGATGAAAAACATGTTTCATGCAACTAATAGGGACAAGAAAGTAAGGGTTACAGTACTTGTATCAGACAAAATAGACTTTAAAACAAAGAAAGTCACAACAGACAAAGATGGACATTACATAATGAGAAAGGGCTCAACCCAACAAGAGGATATAACCATTATAAATATCTATGCACCCAACACAGGAGCACCTACATATGTGCAACAAATACTAACAGAATTAAAAGGGGAAATAGAAGGCAACACATCCATTCTAGGAGACTTAAACACTCCACTCACTCCAAAGGATGGACCAATAAGACAGAAAATAAGTAAGGAGACAGAGGCATTGAACAACACATTAGAACAGATGGACCTAACAGATATCTACAGAACTCTCCACCAAAAAACAGCAGGATACACATTCTTCTCAAGTGCACATGGAACATTTTCAGGAAAAGATCATATACTAGGCCACAAAAAGAGCCCCAGTAAGTTCAAAAAGATTGAAATTATACCAACCAGCTTCTTAGACCACAAGGGTATAAAACTAGAAATATATAACCCAAAGAAACGAAAAATCCCACAAACAGATGGAGGCTTAACAATATGCTCCTAAGTAACCAATGGATCAATGACCAAATAAAAACAGAGATCAAGCAATATGTGAAGATAAATGACAGTAATTTAATACCGCAAAACCTGTGAGATGCAGCGAAGGCGGTGATAAGAGGGAATTATATTGCATTACATGCCAACCTCAGAAAAGAGAATAATCTGATGTGAACAGTCTAAACTCACATTTAAAGAAACGAGGAAAAGAAGAACAAATGAGGCCCAAAGTCAGTAGAAACAGGGATATAATAAAAATTAGAGCAGAAATAAATAAAATCAAGAAGAATAAAACCATAGAAAGAATCAATGGAAGCAGGAGCTGTTTATGTGAGAAAATAAACAAAATAGATGAGCCGCTAGGCAGACTTATCAAGAAAAAATGAGACTCTACACACATAAACAGAATCAAAATGAGAAAGGAAAAATCACTATTGACACCACAGAAACACAAAGAATTATTAGAGAATACTATGAAAAATTATATGCTAACATATTGTATAACCTAGAAGAAATGAACAATGTTAAAGAAAAATACAACCTTCCAAGACTGACTCAGAAAGAAACAGAAAATCTGAAAAGCCCAGTTACTAGCAACGAAATTGAATTGGTAATCAAAAAACTACCTAAGTACAAACCCTATACCAGATGGCTTCACTGCTGAATTTTACCAAACATTTTGTGAAGATATAATACCTATCCCCTGAAAGTTTTCAAAAAGCTGAAGAGGAATACTTCCAAACTCATTCTATATGGACAGCATGACCCTAATACCAAAACCAGACAAACACACCACAAAAAGAGAAAATTTCAGAAGAATATCCCTGAAGAACATAGATGCAGAAATACTCAACAAAATATTAGCAAACTGAATTCAAAAATACATCAAAAAGATCATCCATAATGATCATGTAGGATTTATTCCAGGAATGAAAGGATGGTACAATATAAGAAAATCCATCAACATCAATCAACATATCAACAAAAACAAGGATGAGAAAAAGAACATGATATTCTCCATAGATACTGAAAAAGCATTCGACAAAATTCAACATTAATTCATGATAAAAACTCTCAACAAAATGGGTATAGAGGGCAAGTACCTCAACATAATAAAGGCCATATATGACAAATCCACAGCCAACATTATACTTAACAGCAAGAAGGTGAAAGCTTTTCCTTTAAGATCAGAAACAAGACAAGGATGCCCACTCTTCCCACTTTTATTCAACATAGTTCTAGAGGTCCTAGCCATGGCATTCAGACAACACAAAGAAATAAAAGGGATCCTGATAGGTAAAGAAGAAGTTAATCTGTCACTATTTTCAGATGATATTATATTGTACGTAAAAACCCTTAAGAATCCACTCCCAAACTGCCAGATCTAATATCTGTATTCAGCAATGTTGCAAGATACAAAATTAATACACAGAAATCTGTTGCATTCCTATACACTAATGATGAACTAACAGAAAGAGAAATCAGAAAATAATTCCATTCACAAATGCATCAAAAAAATAAAATACCTAAGAATAAACCTAACCAAGGAAGTGAAAGACCTATACTTTGAAAACTGCAAGACACTCATCAGAGAAATTATAGATGATACCAATAAATGGAAACATATCCAATGCTCATGGATAGGAAGAATTAATATTGTCAAAATGGCCATCCTGCCTAAAGCAATCTACAGACTCAATGCAATGCCTATCAAGATACCAACAGCATTCTTCAACGAACTAGAGAAAATAATTCTAAAATTCATATGAAACCACAAAAGACCCGGAATAATCAAAGCAGTCCTGAGAAGGAAGAATAAAGCTGGGGGCAATATGCTTCCCAACTTCAAGCTCTACTACAAAGCTACAGTAATCAAGACAATTTGGTAATGGCACAAGAATAGACCCATAGACCAGCAGAACAGACTGGAGAGCCAAATATAAACCCAAGCATATATGGTCAATTAATATATGATAAAGGAGCCATGGACAAACAATGGGGAAATGACAGCCTCTTCAACAACTGGTGTTGGCAAAACTGGACAGCTAAGTGCAAGAGAATGACAGTGGATTATTATCTATGCCCATACACAAAAGTAAACTTGAAATGGATCAAAACCCAAATGTAAATCATGAAACCATAAAACTCTTAGAATATAACATAGGCAAAAATCTCCTGAATATAAACATGAGCAACTTTTTACTGAACACATCCGCTCGAGCAAGGGAAACAAAGCAAAAATCAACACATGGGACTGTATCAAACTTAAAAGCTTCTGTATAGGAAAGGACACCATCAGCAGAACAAAAAGACATCCTACAGTATGGAAGAATATATTTGTAAACGACATATCCAACAAGGGGTTAACATCCAAAATATATAAAGAACTCACATGCCTCAACACCCAAAAAGCAAATAACCAGATTAAAAATTGGACAGAGGATATGAACAGACAATTTTCCAAAGAAGACATTCACATGGCCAACAGGCACATGAAAAGATGCTCCACATCACTAATTATCAGGGAAATGCAAATAAAATCCACAATGAGGTATCACCTCACAGCAATTAAAATGACCATAATCCAAAAGACAAACAACAACAAATGCTGGTGAGGATGTGGAGAAAGGGGAACCCTCCTACACTGCTGGTGGGAATGTATGCTAATTCAACCATTGTGGAAAGCAATATGGAGTTTCCTCAGAAAACTAAAAATAGAAATACCATTTCACCCGGGAATTCCACTCTTATGAATTTACCAAAGAATGTAATTTCTCAGATTCAAAAATACATATGCACCCCTATATTTATGGCAGCACTGTTTACAATAGCTCAGATATAGAAGCAAACTAGGTGTCCATCAGCAGATGAATGGATAAAGAAGAGGTGGTACATATACACAATGGAATATTATTCAGCCACAAGAAAGAAACAAATTCTACCATTTGCAACAAAATGGATGGAGCTAGCAGAAATTATGCTCAGTGAACTAAGCCAGGTGGAGAAAGACAAGTACCAAATGATTTCCCTCATTTTTGGAGTATAACAACGAAGCAAAACTGAAGGAACAAAAGAGCAGCAGACTCACAGACTCCAAGAAGGGACTAGCAGTTATCAACGGGGAGGGGTTGGGGAAGGTGGTTGGGGAGGGAGTGTGAAGGAGATTCAGGGTTATTATGATTGGCACACATGGTGTGGGGGGCATCATGGGGAAGACTGTGCAGCACAGAGAAGGCAAATAAATAGTGAGTCTGTGGCATCTTACTACTACACTGATGGGCAGTGACTGCAATGGATTGTGGGGGGACACGATCACAAGGTTGAATGTAATAACCACATTGTTTTTTCATGTGAAACCTTCATAAGAGTGTATCAGTAATACCTTAATAAAAAATAAAAATAAAATAAATAATAAAAGATATGAAGACACTACCCTGGAAATTTCAAATCAAAACGTCTGAATTGAAGCAGAAGCAAATATACACGTATGAAAAAGCTCCACAAGTGATTCTAATGTATAGCTGAGATTGCGATCCAGTGCCTTGATAATATCTGTAAGGCAGAAGTACGTTTTCCCTTTAGAGGTCCTCAAACCAGCAGCATGACATGGGAGCTTGTTAGAAACGCAGAACCGAGGCCACACCCTAGACATCTTGAATCAGAATCTTCATTTTAACAAGACCCAAGGTGATTTTTAAGGACATCAAAACTTGAGAAACATTGATCAGGTGAGCAGATATAGCTATTTAAAAGTGAGAAAGAATGCCAATCTTTTTTCGCAGGAAGGGATAATAAAGTGAACACTTCCCTGGAGAAGCATAATTTATTCCTCCCGAATACAAACTCTAGATCTTTAAGTGGTGCTGAATAGACTCTTTATTCATCTCCTGAATGAACTTGAATGACTTCCTGTTTTTCAGCTGAGACGTTACTTGATTTTACTTTGGAAAGATACTCTCAGAGCTCTTTAAGATTCACAGTGATAACCTTTGGCCACAGCAGCTTTGGGCACACAGCTGAACAACTTTGGTCTCTGTGCAGGTAGAAATGCATTCATGTGTCGTTTTGTTGATATTATTAGAGAGAAGGCTATCCATCCTCTAAGACATCACAGGGCATGTCAATGAATTTCGTAAAACAGGGCCATAATCAGTCAATTCTGCCTTTCTCAGCTGATATGGTGTGATAGAATTCTCCCTAACACTCTTTGCTACCATTGCCTCTGTTTTCATGGCAGACATAATTCCACTCCCAAAATCATGTATTTTGAAAGTGAAATAACTGTCCTGATATTTCAAAGCTCCATAAATGATCTGTTCACAGAAGACTTGTTGCCAGAATCAAATAACTTTCTTCATAACGTGTGCTTTACCTTACTGAATCTTATTTCAAAAATTGGCCTTTTGTATGCTCACCCTCCATTTATTGTAGGGCCACATCTCAAAACACAGGATTATATTTAAGCAGAGGAAAGTAAAAAATTCATAAAATAAGCTTTTGCTATAAATTGTAATATTTCTGTGTGTGTATTGCATAATGACAACTTAATAGAATTTTGTATGAATGCGGAAGTACGGTTCTTAAATTTAGATTGACATTTTTTGAAAAGAGTAAATTAAGCATTTAATTTTAGGAGTGTAAGCAAATGAAAATATAATTCAAATCTAAAGGAGAGTTATGCTACTCAAAGGAAACCGAAGAGCACTAATTTGCATTTTAATAATCAGTAATAGGGGTTATGAGATGTCGATTATGTTCCAGGTTTGACCTTTTTAAATTTCTAGGTAATGTACCTCAATTAATTATCTGTGGCATCATAAAGAACCCTTTTCACTGCAGCATGACTATGAAAAGCAATAAAATTTTTTCAGTGCAGCCAAAGTATGAAATGCACAACTGACCTTAGCAATTAGCAGTAGCCAACTGTGTTAATGCAGATTTTCTATTGGCATAAATTACAATGTGGTCAAAAATTTGACTAGCTCAAACTAATGCTTTCCTATAAGACATGCAGAGCTTTATGAAGTCATAAAAATGACCATGCTTTTAATTTTATATTTCATTATCAACTAAATACTGAAAACTAATTAATGATTTTAGTACTACCATAATGAGCCAGTTAGAAGGTACTACTGATGAAACTACTTCACTCTTACTGAAGGCTTTTCTAAGAAAACCAAGGAATTGTTTTTTCACCATTCATTTATTGACCCTCTGTTATGTGTAAATTAATAAGTATGTATGTTTGTAGATAAAAAGTAATAAGAAAAGATAGCTAAGACATACTTCTTGTCCTCAAGGAGTTTACAAAATAAAAGGAGAGATTTATAGCTATCATAGGACTCTCAACATCTCTGCTCCAGAAATAAATAATAATTCTGAAGACAGACATATGAATGGATTGTGGGCTTATATGTATGCTGGTGTTGGGGATAGGAGGAGTGGTGGGAACATAGAATGTTATTTAAGATTTAACTTCTTGTTTCCAGGCCACCTCAGGTTAACTTCGCCAGGAGGAGTGTGCCCCACTTCTGCTGCTTAAGGTTCTGAAGAATGGAGTTTCCACTACTTTCCTGAAAAGACAATTCTCCAATGTGGTCCCTCTAATTATTTAAGTGGAGATTCAAGATGGTGGCACAGGAGGTGACACAGAGAACTCTTCCTAAAACCATAAATAGTACAAAAATATAGTTAATTAATACAACTAACCCTAAAACAGCTACAAGAAAGAAGGCTAAAGCAGACTGCATAAAGACCTCAGGAATAGAGCAGAACTCACAAAATAGGGTAACATAGGAAACATTTAATCTGACAGGACCCAGGCTCTTCCAACACCCCAGCTCACCAGTGGGAGGAAGAGAAACAGTGAGGGGATGGGGTGGAAGCTTGGCACTGCTGAACATCTAGCCCTGGAGATCTGCCTTTTGAGCAGAAACCTTTATTGTGTGGTGCTCCAGACCATGGGGAGCTCGGACAGGTGGAGTGCTGGGAAGACTGACATTCGGGTCATTTGTGGAGGAGGGGATCCACACGTGGCCGCTCTGTGTCAGAGGAGGAGCAGGTGGTCTGAGAGGCTTTCTAGCAGCGAGAGGGCTGCTTAAAGGGCAGGGTTTGCATGGAGATTGCTGCACGGGAGAAGGGAGAGGTGGACAAGGTTATCTGGGTGCGCTCTGCCCAGCTGGTTGGGAACATTGAGGAGCTTCAGGTGCTCCATGCCCCTGGATGCATACTCAGCTCCAAGGCCCCTCACTGTGACACGCAGCCTGCCAAGCCTTCCTAGTGGCCTGACAGCACTGGCTCGCAAACTGGCAGTCACTGTGCTGGCTTCAGGTCAGTCAGAGGGAGGCCCCACTTACAACAGCTAGAGACACAAAGCACACAGGCTTACACATGTGTGCTTGGCCCACTGGCTCTGACACTAGGGACAGGTACTGCAGATGGGAATCAGGAAACAGATCTTTCCTTCCCCTAGGCATCAGCTCCGTTCCCCTATGACCCCCACCCTCACTCTAGGGGCTAAGCAGCTCCAGAGACTAGAGTTTCTGCACACTAGTGGGCACCACACAGAAATATGAAACATCAAAAGAACATGGTTCAGACCAAAATCTCATAAAACCCAGAAAAAGGGCCAATGAAACTGAACTCATCAATCTTCCTGAAAGAGAGTTCAAAATAAAAATGATAAATATGCTTATGGAGGTACAGAAAAATATTCAAGAACTCAGGAATAAATTTAAGTCAGAGATTCAATAATTAAGAAATTCCATATCTGAAATGAAACATACAATGTAGGGATTTAAAAGCAGTTTAGATGTAGTAGAAGAGATGGTAAATGGAATAGAAATTAGAGAATAGGTATACAAAGAATCTGAAGCACAGAGAGAAAAAAGAATCTCTAAGAATGAAAGAATATTGAGACAACTGTGTAACCAATCCAAACAGAACAATATTCACATTATAGGGGTACCAGAAGAAGAGAGAGATAAAAAGGGATAGAAAGTGTCATTGAGGAGGTAATTGCTGAAAACTTCCCCAATATGGGGAAGGAGATATTATCTCAAGCCATGGAGGTGCACAGATCTCCCAACACAAGGGACCCAAGGAAGACAACATCAAGACATATAATAATTAAAATGGAAAATATCAAGGATAAAGACAGACGTTTAAAAGCAGCTAGATATAAAAAAAAGATCACATACAAAGGAAAACCCATCAGGCTATCATCAGATTTCTTAACAGAAATGTTACAGGCCAGAAAGGAGAGGCATGATATTTTAATGCAATGAAGCAGAAGGGCCTTGAACCAAGAATTATCTACCTGGAAAAGTAGTCATTTAAATTTTAAGGAGGGATTAAACAATTTTCAGATAAGCAAAAGCTGAGAGAATTTACCTCCCACAAACCACCTCTACAGTGCAGTTTGGAGGGACTCCTATAGATGGAAGTATTCCTAAGGCTAAATAAATGTCACTCAAGGGATAGACAAAGAGTACAGAATATGATGCATAACATACAAAAAATGTGGGAGGAAGAAAAGGAGGAAAAAAGAGAACTTTTTTAAAATTTTTTTTAGGTTGTGTTTGTAATAGCATATGAAGTGAATTAAATTAGACTGTTAGATAGTAAGGGAATTACCCCTGAACCTTTGGTAACCATGAATCTAAAGCCTGCAATGGCAATAAGTACATACCTATCAATAATCACCCTAAGTGTAAATGGTCTGAATGCACCAATCAAAAGACATAGAGTTACTGAATGGATAAAAAAACAGGACCCATCTATATGCTGCCTACAAGAGACTCAGTTCAAACCTGAAGACATACACAACTGAAAGTAAAAGGTTGGAAGAAGATATTTCATGCAATTAATAGTGAGAAAAAAGTAGGAGTCGCAGTACTTGTATAAGACAAAATCGACATCAAAACAAAGAAAGCCACAAGAGACAATGAAGAACATTACATAATGATAAAAGGGTCAGTCCAACAAGAGGATATAACTATTATAAATATCTATGGACCCAACACTGGATCAACTGAATATGTGAAACAAATACTAACAGAATTAAAGGGGGAAATAGAATGCAATGCATTCATTCTAGAAGACTTCAACACACCACTCAGTCCAAAGGACAGATCAACCAGAGAGAAAATAATTAAGGAGACAGAAGCACTGAACAACATATTAGAACAGATGGACCTAATGGACATCTACAGAACACTCCATCCAAAAACAGCAGGATACATATTCTTCTCAAGTGCACATGGAACATTTTCAAGAATAGATCATATACTAGGCCACAAAGAGAACCTCAGTAAATTGAAAAAGATTGAAATTGTACCAACCAGGTTCTCAGATCACAAAGTTAAGGAACTAGAAATAAATTACACAAGGAAAATGAAAATTCCCACAAACACATGGAGGCTTAATAACATGCTCCTAACTAATCAATGGATCAATGACCAAATAAAAACAGAGATGAAGCAAAATATGGAGACAAATGACAACAATAATTCAACACCACAAAATCTCTGGGATGCAAAGAAGGCTGTGGTAACAGGGAAATGTATTGCAATACAGGCCTACCTCAGGAAAGAAGAACAATCCCAAATGCACAGTAAACTCACAATTAATGAAACTAGAAAAGGAAGAACAAATGAGGCCAAAAACCACTAGAACGAGGGACAAAATAAAGATGAGAGCAGAAATAAATAAAATGGAGAAAAATAAAACAATAGAAATAATCAGTGAAAGCAAGAGCTGGTTCTTTGAGAAAATAAACAGAATAGATAAACCCCTAGACAGACTTAATCAAGAAAAAAAGAGAGTTTACATACATAAAAAGAATCAAAAATGAGAAAGGAAAAATCACTATGTACACCACAGAAATACAAAGAATTATTAGAGAATACAATGAAAAATTATATGCTAAAAACTGGATAACCTAGAAGAAATAGACAACTTTACAGAAAAATACAACCTTCCAAGGCTGACCCAGGAAGAAACAGAAAATCTGAATAGACCAATTATCAGCAAAGATATTGAATTGGTAATCAAGCAACTACCTAAGAACAAAACTCCTTGCCACATGGTTTTACTGCTGAATTTTATCAATCATTTAGTGAAGACCTAATACCCAACCTCCTTAAATTTTTCCAAAAAGTAGAAGAGGAGGGAGCACTCCCCAAATCATTCTATGAGACCAACATCACTCTAATACCAAAACCAGGCAAAGACACAACAAAAAAAGGAAAATTACAGACCAATATCCCTGATGAACATAGATTCAAATATACTCAACAAAATTTCTCCAAAGAAGAAATTCTGATGGCAAACAGGCACATGAAAAGATGCTCCACATCGCTAATCATCAGAGAAATACAAATTAAAACCACAATGTGACATCACCTCACACCAGTTAGGATGGCCAACATCCAAAAGACTAACAACAACAAATGTTGGTGAGGATGTGGAGAATGGGGAACCCTCGTACACTGCTGGTGGAAATGCAAATTAGTTCAACCATTGTGGAAAGCAGTATGGAGGTTCCTCAAAAAACTCAAAATAGAAATACCATTTGACCCAGTACTCCACTCCTAGGAATTTACCCTAAGAATGCAGCAGTGCAGTTGAAAAAGACAAATGCACCCCTATGTTTATTGCAGCACTATTTACAATAGCCAAGAAATGGAAGCAACCTTAGTGTCCATCAGTAGATGAATGGATGAAGAAGATGTGGTATATATATCCAATAGAATATTTTTCAGCTATAAGAAGAAAACAAATCCCACCATTTGCAACAATATGGATGGAGCTAAATGGTATTATGCTCAGTGAAATAAGCCAGGCAGAGAAAGACAAGTATCAAATGATTTCACTCATTTGTGGAGTATAACAAGGAAGCAATACTGAAGGAACAAAATAGCAGCAGATTCACAGACTCTAAGAAGGCACTAGTGGTTACCAAAGGGGAGGGGTGTGGCAGGGCATGTTGGGAGGGAAGGAGATGGGGAATGAGGGGTATTATATTTATTACACATGGTGTGGGTGGCATGGGGAAACGAGTGTAGCAAATTTAAGGCAAACAGTGAATCTGTGGCATCTCACCACGCTGATGAATCGTGACTGCAATGGGGTATGGGTGTGGACTTTATCATATGGGTAAATGAAGTAACCACATTGTTTTTTCATGTGAAACCTTCATAAGAGTGTATTTTAATGATACCTTAATAGAAAAATATTTAAAAATTAAAATACCCCTTAACCCTCTTTAGAAATTAAAATAGGTACCTATATTTCCTCTTATTATATGAATCTCCAAACTGCATTTGAGAAACATAACATTAAAACAAAGGTTCTATTTCAAAGTCTACTTTTAAATCCTGGAGCAACTTTCAGTTACAGAAATATTTGTTTTTTACTCAAAACTACATATATATCCCAAACAATCTTGCTCATAAATAACAACCTTGTTTTTTTTTTCTTACTGTACCTTGGTTTACTTCATTATTATTGGAAAACCAGAGAAATGGGTAATTCACTCCTAAATCCCTTTTGGGAAATTGTAAGATATGTACATACATACATATATGAATTATATGAATCTGTTTATATATGTATGTAACATTTACATAAAATTGGTAACTAATTTATTGCAATCACGGGTTCAGCAAAAGTACTAGGTACCCTTATTTCCAAGAGAACCTAAAAGTTTTTATAAGTGCCACTTTTGATATTTCTAATTAATTTCTTGAATGCATCCCCCCTGGTTTCTTTATAAATTCTTACAATATCTGTCAAAATGAAATATTACAGTTCTATCATTTTGTGGAAGAACGTCTACGTTTAATGAGAACCCCATTATATGACTCAACTAATATTTGGGTAGAATTAAATACATTAAACACTATGCCTCTCCTCAGATAAACAAAAGGATTAGGAAATCAGCACTAAAACATTTTTAATGGATCAAGGGTTTACAAAGTGTCTCTAAGAAACAAATATGTAAAGAATATGTTGTTTCAGAAAATTTTCCCAGAGTGTTTATTTATATTTTCTGCAGATTTTTATACCTAAAACATGCTCCAGATAAAATGGAAATATATAATAAAGTGTTTGTGTAAAAAATTTTATTTGTAAATTAAGAAGTTTTCTGAAATTAAGCATTTTCAGAAAAATCTTATAACTTTATTGTATGAGATACTGTAACTCACAGTCCATATTTAAATTTTTCTTCTCATCTTAGTATCCTAATGTGTATTTTAGTTCACTTTGACCCTTAATTTATAACCTAAATTGTTCCTTTGAAGCATTTCTCTCAGAATAGGTCATGAACAACCTAAACTAAAATTATCTTTAAAATAATACATATATTTTATAAGTTGAATTTGGTAAGTGTAGGTAGTAACTAAGTAATGTTTATGATAAAGTGACTTTAAATTCAAATTCTTTAAAACAAATAATTGATATAATTTCCTAAGGAACCTTAAAATGTGATCAGATAGGAAATGGTTGTTTGGAATATAAAGACAGTGGACAGATATTAAAACTGAGAACAAATAATTGATAAAAGTCAGACATGAACAAATGCAATTATAATGAAAAAAACAGTTGATAGATCCTGAAGATAAAAATGGCATTTACTTTTGTTTACAAACTACTGATACTGGTTTTCAGTGATTCCAAGCTAGAAACTTCCACTGTTAACCAACATTAATGTAAACTGTATAGAAAAAAATGTATTTTAATTGGTGTTTATAACAACGTACCGAAAAAGCTACTTAAATATACAACTGTCATAAAGTAAATGAAGATAGTAAAACATAAAACAATTATCAGTATGCTGCTTGTTGACTCAATTCTAGAATTTTATGACAGCATGTTTGTTAATATCTCCATTTGTAAAGTGCCTCAACCATCCACCTCTGAGAGTTTACCTTTCTTTAATAAGAGCTGAACTTTGCTATTTTTCTGTTTAAAAATGTAATTCTAAGTTTTTTTAATAACCTGATGATGAAAAATCCAGGTTTTAAAAATACCATAATTGAAACAGCTATAACATTTATTAATTAGGTTAAAATATTTATGCCTAAATTTATGTCTAAATTTCACCCAGGGCTTAGTTTGAAAAGCTGTTATCTATTAAAAATTAACTCTGATTCCTAAGTACTGTCTAGTGACATTGGGTAATGTCCATTTACTGGAGGAATAAATGTAAATATAGCAAATGGTGTGTAAAATTGAGTAGAGGGGGTCTTTATTTTTTCTTTGTTTTTATTGTCACCACCTTTCCCTGGAATGGCATAAAGATGGTGAAGCATTCAACAGAGACTTCATCCATCTGTGGTTTGATGTCATCAAACAGGATAATTTTATGTCAAAAATTTATGCTCAGGTCTGATATGAATTATACTTTATGTCTTGGACTTAATAAAATGGTTTTGATCATTCAAATTTTAGATTTGAGAGTTGCTCATTCATTCTTCCTACCTTACTTAGACTAGACTGGGACTGTCCCTCAACTCTTACAATGACAGAACTATTCTTTCATCAAATACAAGTTGTGTAATTTCTCTTATCAAGAACACAGCTGATTTTCCCATATAAAAGTTTGAATCTTGTTAATAGATAAATACAACAAAAATTTAATTAGGTTGATCTTAATTGAGCAATATAAAATGTCTACTAATAACTGTCCTATTATTGAATTACATTTATATAGTTGTTTTAAGTGAGGCTGGAAAGGCAGAAGGAACTGTTTTCCTAATGTCTAGGAATATAGACAAATATATGCATTTTTAACGTCATAGCATTCACCATTCTGTACTACTACTAATATTTAGAATTAAACTAATAGATAAAATTCAGTTTCCATTTAGATTATTATACAATCATGAACAATCTGAATTCTCCTCTGTATTGCATCACCCTCTGTACAAGCATTTGGTAGATATTTTCAATTACATATTATCCACAGGAAATTTAACTATGTTATTATAACTGATTATTCCTACTGAGCTCATCAATAGCTTCATTACTGGGCACTGATCACATCTCCTAATTCAATGATGGTAGCATAACATGATTCTACTTAACAAATGTAATAGTTACTTAATTTTAATAACATTTCATACTATTTATTAATACTATATGTATTATTAATATGATATAATTATATTTCATTTCTGGCTTCCAATTTTTCTCTCCTCTACCAATTCATAAGATGTCATTCTTGGTTTATTGCAGGTCACTCCATACCACCAGTTCATTTAGTTCCTATTTTCTTCAGGAAATACTTAAACTATTATTAACTGCTCATAATACCATAGCTACTTATACTTATTTCACTTTTATAAACCGTGTACTATAATTTTATATGCTTGTTAGAATGGTTGGCTACAATGACAGCAGAAATTAAAAAATCTAACTAATATGTTTCCAATTAATTTGTAGCTTCAACCCCATCAGATAGAAACATTTCCTTAAACACAGTAGCTTATCCTCTTGAGACCCTCAATTATAGGTCTTTTCTCAAACAAACAATAATTCTCAGAGATTTCCCTTTCTTTGAGGTCTGAAAGGCTTGGGCCTGCACTTTACTCTGGGCATGAAATAGTCATACAGACATTAGCTCAGGATTTGTGTGTAAATGTGGCTTTCTTCACAGTTAAAATATTAACTTGATTCTATGTTGAACATAATTCTCTTTATGAATTCATCTTCCAGTATTAGGCAGTTTAACCACCATAATTAGCCAGTAGTATTACCCCAGCTATCATATGTATGACCTTTATGTTGTGTGCTTTATATGTCTGTTCTGGTAATTTAAATATAGCAGCAGAAAACTAGAGAAGAAGGGAAGTTACTTCCATGTAGTTTTGAAAATATGAGAATACAGAGTTTTCCAGTGTTTGAATGATATTAACCCACATACTAATGTTTTAGTTTGGTTCAATTTCAATTTTAAGACTTTTCTTCCACCTTTATTTTTCATGCCTGAACAGAGCTCAGAGATTGTGGTTGAAAAAGAAAATATCCACACCTGTCACATGTTCTAAGACTAATTCAAAAAGAGCCAGAACCCAGATAAACTTTAGCCTGCTGAGAGATAAAGGAAAGAAAAAAACAAAATGACAGCATCTCATTATGTAAGTGGCCATCTTAATTTATAAAATTTGCATAGTCTTAAGTTCTACTTTCTACTGACTTGCCAGTGTGTATCTCAATGTTTTGAACACTTTCTTCACAACTAAATGGAGGTCATTACAGGAAAAATGTTCCACATTGATATCTCATGTCATAGTGACATTTTCATGTGCATAGTGGTAATAGAGTCTCCAGAGATTCATATCAATAATAATCACCAAATGCAATGCTAGGAGAAGCTGAATGCTTTAATATTCTTTTAATGGCTATTGTAAATTTGAATCAATCAATACCACCACTGGTACATAGATTGGGACTAAAAACTGAGAAAGGGGAAAATGGATTTATTTTAATTTCAGTTAGTGTTAGTCACCAGCCTTGGACCATAAATGTCAATATAAGAATTTATTAGAAAAAATAGGCTACATCAACGTTTAATTAAATAATTATGAGCAAGGTACATGCATGTGGCCAGTAAACCCAGAGGTCTGATTTGTTCTTCCTTACAAATAAAATAGTTTGTGGACACAGTTTACTGAATTTCATTTCATATCCTCAAATTCAATCAGCATGAACTCTGTGCAAAATTTCATGGCCTGAAAATGACATGAAAAGGCACAAGTCTAAACTGTTTATAACACTTTTGCTCCTCAAAACATCAGTTGAAAGTAGTTCAAATTGACTTCTAGTTTCCGGGCAGCATGGAAGGACCTTAGAATTGCTCTCTGCTCTAACACCAAGTAAAAAGCTGGACAGTTAAAAATCAATTTTTATTGGATCCAGAAGAGAGTTGTGGACCCAGGGCAAATTGCCACCCCATGATTGAAGAGACAGGAAAATACAGGGAGTCACACCTTACAGGAACAGAGACTCATGAGCAGAAACCATTAAGGAAACAAGTGCCAAGGAAACCTGAACTATAATTGAGGAATCACTGGAGGCTCACTCTGGACAAGTCTAACAGAAAAAAAAGGAAGAACCAATTTCAGTGGGGGTCGCACACATTTATGAGTTTTACCTCCAGTAGCTCTACTATGTCCTCACAGTGAATAATCAGGGGAAAACTCCCTTTAGCTTCTGGCAATTAAAGGGGAAAAGGAGCTGTTTTTAAATACAGTGGAGCATTCTGTTTTTAACAAGGTGTGCCCTCAGGAGAATCTGTTTACTAGAGCCTAACCTGTTGGGGTTTTATCAGAACCCAACCTACCTGGGGAAAGGGAAATATTCAATACCAGCTGGCATTAGCCTTCCACATGGGGGAAGGGAAATAACCAACTCCATCCTTCTAGCCATCCTTCCCCATCTAATGGGGGAGAAAATGGAGAAACACTGATGGAATTCATAGTCCTGGGGCACAGGGTCACCAAAACACTGAGAACTAATCATAGGACTGTAGAATGCTTCCCTTCTGCCTACATCTTACCACTACATCACTACAGGCCTATTTACAATAGTTCATTTTACCTCATACATTATGTTCATTATTCAACAAAATTGATAAGGCATACTAAAAGGCAAAAACACAGCTTGAAAAGTCTGAAAAAATATCAGGACACAGCAAAATCCATACTATTAAACACCATACAATAAAAAATTCCAAGTTATTTCAGAAACCAAATTCAAGAAAAAAATAGAATTCTATAAATTAAATAGAAAACTTATAGATCAAACATATTTTAAGACATATCAATTCATCACAATACAGGGATCTTATTTGCTTCTGGATGTGTACAAACTACAATAAAAATGAATTAATCAGGGAAATTTAGATATAGACTGAATATCATGATATGGAATTAATGTCTGAACATGTACTGGACATTTGAATACATTTAATAAGCAATGCTTATTTATTAGGTGTTATAATGGTATTTTGGTTATGGCTAAAAAATAAAATAATATGATCACTCTGACTTACGGGAAGAAAATATCCTGTAGAGAAAGAGAGGAGACAAGCTGGAATATTCTTGTAGGAGTTGAGACAAGGAACAATAATGGTTTAGATGAGAGTGATTGCAGTGAGTATGACAAATAAATATATTCAAGATATATTCTGAAGATAGAATCTGCTGTAGATCTTGTAATAAATTGAATGTGGGAGATAAGAATAGTATCAAACATGGCATTGTTTATGGCTTTGGCAACTGGGTAGATACAGGTACTATTTCTTTGGCAGGAGAAAATGGAGAAAGAACAGATTTAGAGAAGTAGAGTACAAGTTGTTAAAACATCTCTACTCTGTGAGACACCCAAGTGGAAATGTCATGGAGACACATGGATCAGGAATTCAGGGGAAAGATGTGAGCTGATATATAAATTTGGAAGTAATCTTCATACAGATTGTATTTAAATCCATGAGTCTTGAGGACATCACTTGGGGTTTGAGTGTAGACAGAAAAGAAGTGAAGAACCAGGGGAGTCCAGATTATCAGATTCAAGCATTTATATATCAGCAACAGGATGGTAAACTCATCTGAAAAGAAGTAAACTAAAAGGAGAAAAAAATGAGTGTAATTTCTAAAAAAGCAATTGATTCAAGAAAGCAAGATTGACTAATGTTGCTTAAAGCAAAATTTGTATCATAGTAAACTATTTCTGTTATAATTACCCAAAATTTAGCAGCTTAAAAAATAAACATTTATCTCACACAGTTGTTAAGGGCCAAAAATCAGAGGGCAGCTTAGCTGCATCATTTGGGCTCAGAGTCTCTCATGAACTTAGTCAAGCTCTCAGTCAGAGCTGTAGTCATCTGAAGGTTTGACTGGGGCAGGAGGATATAATTCTAAGATGGCTCACTCACTCTCATGGCTGCTGGCAGGATGCCTTGAACCTTGTGGACTCTCGGCAGAAGACCTCAGTTCTTCTCTGATATGGACTGCATGTTTGTATCCCCCAAATTTGTATGTTGAAACCCCTAATCTCCACTGTGATGGTATTTGGAGATGGGGACTCTGGGTGGTAATTAGGTCATAAGAGTGCAGCCCTCATGATGGGATTAGTGCTCTTATAAAAATAGAGACAGGATAGTAAAGAGCATGAACACTCACTCTCCCATCTCCTTCATCTCTCTTCCCCTCTCCCCTTTCTCTCACTTCTTCCTCTCCTTATCCATCTCTTTGCTACATAAGGACATAAACAGGAAAAGAGCTCTTACCAGAAACGAAATCAGCTAGCACATTGATCTTGGACTACCCAGCTTCAAAAACCATGAGAAATAAATTTATGTTGTTTAAGCTGCCCAGTCTACAGTATTTTTGTTATAGCATCCCAAAATAAAACACTCTCCATGTGAGCATTTTCTCAAAACATAGCAGCTAAATTCCCCCAGAGCTAGTAATCTAAGAGAGAGAAAACAAGAAGGAAATTGCAGTGCCTTGTGTTATTTTGTCTCTGAAGCCATCTACTATCATTTCTATTGTAGACTATTCATTAGAAGTGACTAAGTCCGGAACACACTCAAGGGGAGGAGAATTAGGTTGCACATCTTGAAGGGAGGAGTATCAAAGAATTTGTTGACCTATTTTAAAACCATCAGAGTCAACTTTCTGGCAAAATGTTGTTTGCCCCTCTTGCATGTGAAATATACTCATCCTTCCTAAGATACCTAAAAGTCTCATCTTATTACAGAATAAGTTCCAAATCAATAATGTCATCATCCTAATTAGAATTTGTTATGGATCAAGCTCCTCAGGTGTACTGGCATAAGTGCAGAAGCTCAAGTACATTTCCTCTCCATCTGAAGACTTAGGAATGAAAGTACAATAGTGGGACACACATAGTGTAAGTGCTACATACAGTCCTGTTCATGAAGGAGGAAATTGGAAGCACAATAACTATAGCAATTCTAAAACAAGTCAGTGAGATATTTGAAGTTCCCTGATTAGGACTTAGTCCTACTCCTTCCAGCAATAATTTCCTGTGTTTCTTTGGTCTTCTGGTTCTGCTTTCTGAATCATTCTTTCTTCTCCATGAAACATACTATATGTTTGTAGCTGAGTGTTTTTCTTATTCTGCTTACCCCTCATAGAATTTTGGGGGCAAAAGGCCCCAGTATTGATGGTTGTTGATTGCTTAAGGTTGGGGTGTTTGTGGCAATTTGTTAAGACAATGAAGTTTCCGGCATCAACTGAGTCTCCCTTTTATGAATTATATCTCTTTATTAGTATGTGATGCTTTTTGATACCATTTTACCCACAGTAGAACTTCTTTCAGAATTGACATCAATCATCTCAAGCCCTGCTGCTTCTTTACCAACTAAGTTTATGTACTGTGCTAAATCCTTTGTTGTCACTGCAACAGTCTTCACAGCATATTCATCAGGAGTAAATTCCATCTCAAGAACCACTTTCTTTGCTCATCCATAAGAAGGAATTCCTCATGTGTCCGAATATGATCATGACATTGCAACAATTCAGTCACATATTCAGGCTCCATTTCTAATCCAGTTCCTTGGTATTTCCACCACATCTGCAATTACTCCTTCCACTTAAATCTTGAACCCCTCAAAGTCATTTATGAGGGTTGGAATCAACTTTCTCCAAACGTGTTAATGTTGCTTGTTGACCTCTTCCCATGAATTACAAATGTTCTTAATGGCATCTAGAATGGGGAATCCTTTCCAGAATGTTTCCAGTGTACTTTGCTCAGATCCATCAAAGGAATCCTTATGTATGGCAGCTATATCCTTACAAAATGCATTTCTTAAAATATAAGATTTGAAAGTTGTAATGACTCCTTGATCCATGGGTTGAAGAAGGGATGTTGGGTCAGCATGCATGGAAACAACATAAATCTTGTACATCTCCATCAGAGCTCTTGGGTGACCAAGTGCATTGTCAATAAGCTGTCATATTTTGAAAGCAATATTTTATTCGGAGCAGTACTTTGTTTCGGAGGTCTCAACAGTTGGCTGTTGATTCAGTAAAACTGAATATTCAGTAAAATATTCGGTAAACCATGTTGCATGGTTTAACCAAAATTCTTAAGGGCTCTAGGATTTTTAGAATGATAAATGAACACTGGATTCAACTTAGTCACCAAGCACAGTAGCCCCTAACAAGAGGGTCAGCTTGTCATTTGAAGCTTTGAAGCCAGGCATTGACTTCTCCTCTCTAAATAGGAAAGTCCCAGAGAGCATCTTCTCCCAATAAAAAGCTGTTTCCTCCACACTGCAAATCTGTTGTTTTGTGTAGCCACCTTCATTAATTATCTGAGCTACATCTTCTGGATAACTTGCTGCAGTTTCTCCATCAGCACTTGCTGCTTTACCATGCACTTTGATGTTATGGAGAGAGCTTCTCTCCTTAAACCTCATGAATTAAACCTCTGCTAGCTCCCAAACTTTTCTTCTGCAGCTACCTCACCTCTCTCAGGCTTCACAGAACCAAACAGAGTTAGGCCCTTGCTCTGTAATTAGCTTTGGCTTAAGGTAATGTTGTGGCTGGTTTGATCTCTGTCCAGACCACTAAAACTTCCTCCATATCAGCAATGAGGCTGTTTTGCTTTCTTATCACACATGTATTCAATGAAGTAGCACTTTTAATTTCCTTCAAGAACTTTTCCTTGGCATTCACTACTTGGCTAACTGGCACAAGAGGCCTAACTCTTGGCCTATCTCAGTTTTCAATGTGCCTTCCTCACTAAGCTTAATAATTTCTAGCTTTTGATTTAAAGTGAGAGACATGTGACTCTTCCTTTCACCTGAACATTTAAAGAGACCACTGTAGTGTTATCAATTGGCCTAATTTAATATTGCATCTCAGAGAATAGAGAGGCCCAAGGGGAGGGAGAGAGACATGGGAACAGCAGGTTGGTGAAGTAGTCAGAACACACACATTTATTAAGGTACCTTTTTATATGGGTGTGGTTTGAGGCACTTCAAAACAATTACAATAGTAACATCAAAGATCACTTAACATAGATCACTATAACAAATCAATAATGAAAAAGTTTTAAATATTGCAAGAATTTTCAAAATGTGATACAGAGAAATAAAGTGAGCAAAGCTTGGAAAACATGGCACTGATAGATTTGCTTGATGCAGGGTTGCCACAAACCTTCAATTTGTAAAAAAATGCAATATCTGTAAAGTGCAGTAAAACATCGTATGCCTTTACTAATGGAAAATAATAAATAACATAAAGATATCCAAGTGAAAGGAGCATTGTGCTGGACCTGGTTTATACTGATTCACAAGGGTCAATTTTTAAATGTTCTGGAATGTTGCAAGCCAGTTGACATAATGTTGATAGTTAGAAACCACCATAGTGGCATTTCAGCACAAAAATCCTGAAATGCTACAAATCAAGGCTCCTCTTTTCCCCCCCAAAAAATGTTAACATTTATCAGCACTCTGGGTGCAGTGGATTACAATTTTATAGCAGTTTCAGTGTTTTTACAACTGCTCTAATATTTTAAGATTATATAGTTAAATGTCTTTCAATATTACATTTGAGAAAAAGCATTTATTGTGTACCCATCTTATGTTCCATAGACTCTAATAGTTGCAGTAAATACAGATAAGCCATATTTGGAGCCTTTGTAATTCTCATAATTTCAGGTAGAGTGAATTTAAGGCACAGTTAGTTCAGATGAATTTTGTAATTAGGAGATCCAGAATTCAAACCCATAACTGTCTGCCTATAATTTGCCCATGATTTTTCCACTATATAATACCATAGCTTAGCTAGAGATACATTATCCAATGAGAAGTATTAATAAAAAAAAATAAGACACTAGTAACAACTATGATGTTTGGTTGCATGCTGTAATGAATTTCAGTTGCTGTTGATCCAGTATATTATAAATAAAATTAAAGCAAATATAGCCAATTGCCTAGCCTGTATAAAACTGAGTAATACAATAGTTATATAAACAGCAGTTAACTACAAATATTTAACAAATGCAGTGTGATTTTTATAGCCTATAATAAGAATTAGCTAAGTCTATAATGAAGTCAGTCATATGCTTTAAAAGGTATGATAATAATACTTATATTTCAGATATGATATATTAGGCCTCAGGGATTCAATTATTGTTAATAGAGAAATATACAAAAATAATTTCATATTTATTACACCAAAATCAACTTCCATTTATGAAATAGAAGCCATAGCTGTACTTAAAAAATGCAAAAGGTGTTGACTGAAACTGAATTCAAGAAAAATAAAATAGCTAGTCTTAAGAATACTACCTTATAAGAGTTATTTTAACCAAACTGAAGCCAGTTTTGTTTTTTATCTTTTGAACTCAGAATTCTTCTTTAACCTTTAATGTTCAAAATAAAATACCTTTCAGAATCTTTTAAGAAATCTTTCTTTGTAAGATCTTGTTTAATAAGCACTGCAATGCCTAGAAGTTATATTCTCAAGGTTTCATATTATCCCTAGATGGCAGCATTAGATAAACAATAGATAACCATAAAGCTTCCGGTCCCATTGTGTGAAGTGAAATTGCAATACTAATTCACAATACTTCCAGGGACATTTCAAAATTATTTTCTGCACACATAGATTGTTTGATTTTGTTTTTTATTTCACCCAATTACTCTCACTCTTTTGCCAGAATAGTGTATTAATTTTAACTTAGAAAACTTTGTCTTATTTAAGAGGGAAGAAGTATTTCAATATTTCATTTAGGTATTATTGAAATTCATTTATCAAAGTGTTTAGAAAAGTGCTTTGGATGCTGCTGATGGCTTAATGAAAAGTGAATTAAAATCTTTTGAGTGTCAGGAAACAAACTCTTGATTGGGAGGGCATATGAGAACAGGCTCAATATATACTTAACCTGTACCAATAATAATCAATCAATGGTGTGCATCTATGCATCAAACAAGTATACAAAAAAGTTAGTTATTGCTGTGAATCTCTAATTTGACTAACACTGAAGTGCACATATACATGAGGTGGGGATTGGTGGAGATGGTTTCTAAGCCAATAAAGCCAGTTCAAAACGAAGTTGCTAATAATTTAGCAAAAAGAAAAAAATCCTATACATATCTAGGTGTCCCTAACTCAGCAGGGATTGAGTTGAAAATACCCAATTAAGTTAGTATGTGAATAAAATGTTAAAAAGGATTTTAATAATATTGATGATATTAATATCAATTTGATATTTAAAAATGGTCTCTTAGGGGTATAGAAGCTATCCCAAGTAACACTGGTATGAGTAACCAATGTGTCACCAAAAAGTTATAAAGTGAAAGCACTTTTCCACCATATGTAGAAGATGGATAGAGGATATTATAGGTTTAAATGTATCCCCCATTAAAATTTGTATGTTGAAGTTCTAACCCCCAGTATTTCAGAATGTGATCTTACTTAGAAATAAGGTAATTGTAATTGCAAATGTAACTAGTTAAGATGTGGGCCCCAAAGCAAATATGACTGGTATCCTTACAAAAATATGGAAATTTGGACTCACGTACACATAAGAGGAAGATGATGTGTAGAAACAAAAGGAGAAGATGGCCATCTATAATCCAAGGAGATAGACCTGGACAGATCCTGTCCTCAGAGGCCTCAGAAGGAACCATCCCAGCCAATACCTTGATTTCAGACTTCTAGAACTGTCTTCAGAACTGTGAGACAATACATTTATGTTGCTTAAACTACCCAGTCTCTGGGATTTTGTTACAGCAACCCTAGAAAACTAATACAGAGTGTATTCAATCAATAATACAGATTGTATACATAAAATTTTAGACATTATTTGATATTTTAGCAGCAAAACAGAACTGGAAACTGATAATTAAAAATAGATTAAATATTTACAGTATTAAGAATGGCAAAAAGAACTAATCTTGTAGAAATATGGAAACTATTCAATACCAAATTCGGAAATAAAAATGAAAAGAGCTTAATCAGAATCATCTACACAGCTTGAACCACAACCACATCCAGGTCCACTAGCTAAAGACAACCTGAGCAAATGATTCCAAAGAAATCACTGTTTTCAAAACATCACAGAAATATCTGAGTTTTAGGTATCCCAGCAAGGAGAAATGCTAAGATGTAATCTGAAGATGGGGTTCCAGTAAGAAACAGGCTGTAAAGGAGAATAAGCTTACTCAAAATCCCCTCTGAGAATTCATTTACAGGCAAATGCTACCAGGTAAGTAACTACAAAGTCCTAAGAGGGCAATGTGAATGAGTTCTTCACATTTGAGATCCCGTTCCTATGGATCAGGAGAATGGTGGCATAAGAACTCTGGGCACATGGAGAAATGTAGAGCACTGAATGTGGGAACACCTGCAGCTGGACAGACTAGAGGCAGGGAAGCATCCAAATATCTCTCTATATCGAATTTATATATGTGTTTCTATGTCTGTACCTATACTCTGAATTATTTAGTGCTATGTTGTTTTCAAAACACTTTGAAATGCTTATTATGTTTTATTTTATTATTACAATCTTGTGAGGGAAGAAGATAATTCTATCCCTGTTTTATGGATGAAGGTTTGGAGAGATTAATAATTTGTCCAAGGTAACAAAGCCACTAGGTAACATTGGTGACAAACCAAGTCATAGTTTTTAGATTTCAGTCTTTTACCTATTACACTAAATCACCTGAATCCTGTAGAAGTCCTATGCTGAGAATGCTGAAGGAGAGATAGTATTGGTTAGTCTAATTTGGGGATAAATTAATTACTATTGACATTCTGGTCTTCCCCTTCCACAAACTTCAAATGAAAAAAGAACAGTGGACACTTTAAGGAGCAGAGATGTTGATTTTTCCCCTCTCTTCAACAGCAAGAGAACTAAATCAAAATCCTCTAGCAATCTCTATTATCAGCAACATCTACAGTGAAGCATACTAAATTACAGCTTTATAAGATGGCAAGGTACAAATCACAATGTTTAGGTAGACAGGCATATAATTAAATTCTGATTGGTAAAATGTCAGAGAACATGGGTTTTACTCCAAAGTGAAAGAAGAAATTTTATTACCTTAAAGAAGGAAATTACAAGGAAGAAGTTCTTATGGCTAGCATTGTATAGAAATGAATGAACGTGAGCATATGACTAGAAGATATGATTCTCTGAGGAAGTATTTTCATGCCCATCTATATAGTAATGGAAAAACCATCAACTTAAAAATATGATCAATAAAGATTAACCAAGTAATTGGTTCAGTTTGTTTGACTGAACTGACTACTTGTTTTTAGTCTCAACCCATAAAGTTGTCCAACCTTGTACATATGGAATCAAAATTAGTTTAAAGGCACATAGGTTTTATGGACAAAATTAAATATATCAAATAATTCTGATAAAACATAGTTAAACAAATATAAATGGATTTATCTTTTTAGGACTCTTGAAAACCATTAATATTATCAGAACTTTTCATATGCTTTTGTACACTGAAATATTCTAAAGCCATATTTCACTATAGAAACCATTTTTCATTGAATATCTATTATTACCTTATAGGACTAATCTTACCTGGAAACACTGATACTGGAATGACTGGGAAAAATACCTGTCATAACAAAATTATAATAAGTTCATCAAAGTTCTGTTTGAAATATCACAATTATATTTATAAGTTGACTCTGAGTTTCAAAAACAATAGTTTTCCAAAGATAATTCTGTGGTTATATGCCACTTGTATTGCAGAACATAATATACAGATTATTGTTAAATTATATCATGACAAAAACATAATAGTAGCTACAGCTTCAGAATTAAGCATACTCCTTGAGTATCTTTGGGATGACTCATATCATACTGATTCGGCTTCATTTTACCTGTTACATAACATTTATTTATAAGAAGAATTGATAAGGAAAATATTCAACACAGCCCTCAAGTTCAGCAAACCACTTTTTTCCTCCAGTTGGTAAAGCATTCCCAGCTCCCTCCTCTCCTCCTCCAGGCTCCTCTTTGCCCTGTGCATGCTGAAATGCCACATATCAAAATAATATAAATTGCCCCCCTTGCTTGTGCTCAGGGCTCAGACCTTGGGAGATTACTCCCCTCTGGGCCCGCTGGTGTAAAATAAACCTCAAAACTCCAAGAACTCCGAGTGCCGCTTGGTTCTTCCATCAGTGATCCAGTCCAGGTTTCTCCAGTATTTTCCATAACATTTTGTTCCCTGACCAGGAAACCTAACTATGCTGTCCCTTTTTTGCCACCACAAGTTTGGGGCAATGGCGGGGTGGTGAAGGAAGGGGAAATTGCAACGGAGAAGGAGAGCCCTGCCTGATCTTTCGGCAATCTCCCTCCCAGTCTCCCTGGGCCAGCCCTGCTGTGCTGTTCGCGCTGGACTCAAGGAGGCCTGGCAGGTGAGAAACTCATTCCAACGTAAAATCCGGTAAGGCCCCGGGGCCCCTGACCCAACCAGTTTCCACTCGTTGGGGTGGAAGGGGAGCCTGATCACCTCCCGGAGACTTCTTAGAATTCTCACAGGTAAACATTCCCAGGGGGGGATGTTTAAATTCTGGTCTGAGTGTGTGAGTGAGTGTACAGGGCAGCTGCAATTCAGTATGCACTGAATCTGTGATTCCACGGCCTGCACTACAGAATCTGTGTGGGTCCTCATCCGCATTCACAGTTAGCCGCCATGATATAACAGTGACTCATCTTCGGCTGACCTGGCCCGGGACTTATACGGGTGTAACTTAGTCAAGGCTGAGCAAAGTCTCCAAAAGGAGAGCGAACAGATGGGCATCTGACTGGTCTCCTCTCTAGAGGAGGCACCACTCCCTTGTCTGTTGTCCTGGCACCGTTATTTGGACATGTCAGGGGTCAGGGCAAAGCAAACCCACAGTCCTTGACACTGTGATCAAAAATCTCAGGAATGAATTTTCAGAAAACTACAGAGTAAATTTAACTCCTGGCAGGTTGAAAACCCTGTGTGAATCTGTATAGCCCACCTTTAATGTAGGGTGGCCTCCAAAAGGAACCCTAGATGTCCCAACAATCTACCAAGTCTGGTAGGTCATCCATCCCTGGAGATCCAGGTCATCCTGACCAGTTCCCATACATTAACTCCCGGTTAGGAGGTGCCCAGACCCTTCCCCCTTGGGTGCAATTCACTTGCAACAGGGAGGGACAAGGTAGAGTCTTAGTCACCTCAATAAAGCAGCCCACAAAGAATCAACAGAAGCCTGAGCCTCTGCAAATTCTTGCTGGTGATTGAGAGGAAGAACCAATATTGTCTCCCCCTTATGGGCCCCCAAAACCATCAGCACCCACCTCCCAGTCCTGGACACCCTGCTGCCATCAGCCTCCCCGCCAACTCCAGAACCAGCAGACCCACTGTCTCCCAGACCAGCAGCCAGACTGTGCCCTCAGCCAGGAGCAGGCTCCCTTCAGATGCCAGTGCAGCAGACGTGGAAGCCTGAAAGGTGTAATAAACATGGGACCATCCAGCCTAGATGGTCCATGCTTTATTATCAACACTTCTCCTTGACTACCCTCCTCAATTAAAAACACAACACCCTGTTGGAAAAGCCACAAGCCCTGGCTGATCTCATGAAATTCCTCTTCCAAACCCATGAGCCAACCTAAAAAATTGTCAACAGCTTCTCCGCACCCCGTTCACAATGGAAGGGAGACAATCAGAGTCCTTGATCAGGGTGCATGGGCTGAAATCACTGTCCCTGTGGAGCACCCCAAGTGGGACTTCACCACCCCTGAGGGACATCACCAGATCTTCAGATATCAGGATGCCCTCCTCCAGGGGATCAAAGCCAGGTCCAAAAAGCCTATGAACATGACCAAAGTGTCTTCAGTCACTCAACAACCAGGAGAGTCTCCTGGGGACTATTATGAAAGACTGTGTGAAGCTTATTGCATCTACACCCCCTTCAATCCTGAGTCACCAGAGAGCCCCCAAATGGTCAACACCTCATTTGTAGTTCAAGCCACTCCAGACATCAGACAAAATCTCCAAAAACTTGAAGGCTTTGCCGGGATAAATATCACTCGACTGATTAAAATTGCCAACAAAGTATATCTAATCAGAGAATTTCAAGCTGACAGAGTGGTTGAAAGAAAAATGAAGGAAAAGACCAGCTTCCTGGAAGCTGCCCTAAAAGAAAGAGAGATGGCCAAAAGGCAGAGAAAAGCCAGCCGCCAATAGGGGGGAAGCCTAGAATGCCCCTAGCCAGGGACCAGTGTGCTTACTATGAAGAGAAGGGGCATTGGAAGAATGAATGCCCCAACCGAGGCAAATCCCTGAAGCCCAGTTGCTTCTGGGAGGAGCCTCACATGGAAAGGCTCATTAGTCTGGCAGGAACAGACTCAGATTGACAAGGAACAGGCTCTCTCACACTCAGCCCTCATGAGCCCACAGTCAAAATGAAAGTTGGGGGACAACACACAACTTTTATGGTTGACACAGGAGCAGAAAACTCAGTGGTCACCTCCCTGTAACTCCATTCAGTAAAAAGACTGCAACTATTCCTGGAGCCACTGGGACATAAGCAGTCCAGCAACACTTTTGCCAAGCCTGCCAATGTGAACTTGGAAGCCACAAGGCCCGACATATGTTTCTCTAACTGCCCAAGTGCCCCATTCCCCTCCTCAGCTGAGATATACTCTCAAAGCTCGGAGCCCAAACAACTTTTGAACCAACTGGATGCACAAGCCTCAAAATAAACCCAGGCCAAGAAAAGCCAGGGTCCCTTGTACTGGCAATAACCACACCCAGGGAAGAGGAGTGGGGGCTAGTCTGTGCCCAGACCCTCTCAAATAGTCCACCTTCCCTCTGAAGGTGTATTTGCTTATAAACGAGCCTCTGTCATTATGGAATTGACTCTGGGGGCCCAGTCACAATGACAACGGCAGTACCCCCTCTCACAAGAGGCAAGAGCAGGCATCTAGGAACACCTGATCAGACTCAAAGAGGCAGGCATTCTAACCAAGCATTGGTCACCCTGGAACACCCCGCCTCTACTGGTCAAAAGGCCAGGAGGAGGGTATTGGCTTGTTCAGGACCTGTGAGCCATTAACAGAGTGACTGTTTCTTTACATCTGGTGGTCCCAAATCTGTACACCCTCCTCAGCCAGATCCCAGGGTCTTCCAAGTGGTTCACTTACCCAGACTTAAGGATGCCTTCTTCTGCCTCCAGCTGGCTCCCCAAAGCCAGCTCTTGTTTGCCTTCAAAAGGATTAAACCAGATATGGGCAGAAGATGCAGTCAACATGGATGCGGCTTCCATGAGGGTTCAGCAACTCACCCACTCCTCTCTTTGGAGAGGCATTGGCCACAGACCTTGCCAGCTTTCCAAAGGAAGCCACGTGCTGCACCCTCCTGCAGTACATAGATGACCTCCTCCTTGCCAGTGACACCCAGGAAAATTGTGCAAAAGGCAACTCCTGAAACTCCTGTCAGTCTCAGGATACTGAGTCTCATAAAAAAAGGGGGCACAAATCTGCCAGCAGCAAGTCCAATACTTGGACTCCCTCCTCACCCAGGGAGAAAGGGCACTAAGGCCAGGGAAGAAAAGGTCATTATCCCCTTACCTCAGCCCCAGACGAAGAAAGGTATACGAGAGTTCCTGGGGGCTGCCGGGTTCTGGAGAATCTGGATTCCCAGATTCTCGGCAATGGCAAAACCCCTCTACAGCTTCCTGGGGGTGCCAATACTGAGAGGCCCCTGTGTGAACAGAAGAGGCAAGAGTCATCTTCCTGGAAATACAGGCTGATTCAGAACAGGCGCCAGTCCTACGCCTGCCAGATACAAAAAAAGTAGCCCTCGAAGTTCTCACATAAACTGATACACACTGGTAGTGACCGGTTGCATTCCTGTCCAAAAAAAACCAAACTCGATTGAGGCAGGATGGCCACCCTGCCTCAGGACACTGGCAGCCACAGTTCTACTCATTAAAAAACCAGGTAAACTTATCCTGGGACAAAAAATAAATGTCAAAGTCCCCCATAATGTTGTGTCCCTCTTAAACACACAGGGTCACTGATTCCTCTCCAGGTCTTGGCTGGCACAATGCTAAGACTCCTCAAGGCTGTATAGCTCCACAAAATAGTAGAAATTCTGCATTGCAAAGAACACCAAAAAGAAAACAACCCTATAACCCAGGGGAACCAGCTGGCAGATTAGGCAGCTAAAACAGCAGCCAATAAAAAACAGATAAGGCTCCTTCCCTTACCATGTCCATAATGCCCCCAGTGGAGGCCCCTCTACCCAAGTACACAGAAAAAGAAAAGGATTGGGCCATGGCTGAAGAAGCCACCCTAATTAAAAAAAAAAAAGTGATGGTTGCTGCCTGACAGACACATCTTCATCCCAACTGCAACCGGAAGGCATCTAGTCAGCAAATACCATCAGCTCACCCACCTAAGAAAAACTGCACTAGAAGCCCTCCTCAAAAAACAATACTACATAAGCCACTTGCCAGCATTATTAAGCCAAGCAACAAGTGAGCAGAGCACGACTTATGCCAGAAATAAAGCTCAATCTGCACCACGACCCCCGCCAGGTGTCCAAAGAACACGAGTTGCCCCTTTTGAAAACCTTGAAATAGACTTCACAGATGTCCAGTCAAGCAGAGGACGCAAATACCTTCTATTAATAGTGTGTACATTCTCTGAGTGGGTCAAAGCTTCCCCAACCAGGAAAAAAGAAAGCCAGGAGATAGACAAAGTCCTCCTGAGAGGAATTGTACCCCATATTAGCCTACCATCTACAATTCACAGTGACAATGAACCTGGATTTCTGGCAGATGCAGGTCAAATTTTAACTAAATCTCTCAATATTACCTGGGAACTCCACACTGCATACAGGCCACAAAGTTCAGGGAAAGTGGAGTGAATGAATCGCACCCTCAAAGGAAGCCTAGCTAAGTTTTGCCAAGAAACTGGCCTCCTGTGGCCAAACCTACTGCCCCTGGCTCTCCTGCATGCTCGCTGGACACCTGAGACTCAAGGCCTTTCCCCTTTTGAATTAGTGTATGGACATCCTCCCCTGTGTCTAGGAAGCCTCCCAGCGGACCTACACCATATAGAAAATAAGAGAGTAAGAGAACGGCTTCAAGCCTTAAGAGCCACCCTAAATAAACTGCAGCAATATACCATAGAAAGAGCCCTGATCTCCTTAGGGACCCCAGTACATTCCTTCCAGGCTGGGAACTCAATCTGGGCCAAATATTGAAAAAGGGACCCCCTCAAACCTCAGTGAGCTGGCCCCCACGTTGTTGTTCTAACCACTCATACTACCCTCAAAGTTACAGGCATCACTCTGTAGGTCCATCATTCCAGAGTGAAAAGAGCCCATATTCTGGACAAAGAAATACATCGGTGGAAGGTCCAGCCAGACCTCCAACATCCTCTCTGCCTCTGCGTCTGACGATTACCCTCTGACTAATGAGCACCTGCACGCCGTGCATCCTGGCCCTCGCCGAAATGGAATCTCTCATCCTGGGCATTAAACTCTCTGCTGCTGCCCCCTCTGACTAAACTGTTCCTCAAATGTCGCCCTTTCTATTGTATATTGGGCAATCGTTAAATTATTTTGCTGTGCTTATCTGTCTCTCCTAACTGAACTCAAGTCTCAGCCTGCATTTCCGAAGTACCTCTCTTTGATAATGTTACCTCTATCAAATTAACTGTACAAAGTTATGAAGTGCATGGCTATCACCCAAGGAAGCTGCCCTCAGTGGCCTTCCACCTTTAGCACCTGTCCTCTCACACTCAAATAAGCCAGCCTGAGTGTAATGCTCAGCTGCATAAAAATAAATTAGGACTGAGAAAAACTGAGTATTTTTTGTTAAGCACAGGCTTATCAAGAGTCTGAAGAACTCATTTCAACTTGTACACACAACGCCCATAAAGACAAATGCATAAAAGCATAATCATTTGTGTTCTTCACAAAGTACTCAGGACACAAGGAAAAATAACCTAGCTCAAAGCAATTAAAAGTATAAATGCAAGCCATTATAACCCTATCATAAACCAAAAAGATGGTGCCCCCGAAAATGAAGTGTTTAGGACATCAGAAGGGGGGAGTGATAAGGAAAATATTCAACACAGCTATCAAGGTCAGCAAACTGCTTTTATCCTCCACTTGGCAAAGCACTCACAGCTCCCTCCTCCCATCCTCCAGGCTCCTCTTTAACCCTGCGCAAGCCGAAATGCCACATATGAAAATAATATAAATTGCTCCCCTTGCTTGGGCTCAGGGCTCAGATCCCCTTTGGGCCCACCAGTGTAAAGTAAACCTCAAAACTACAAGACCTCCGAGTGCCACTTGGTTCTTCCATCAGTTATCCAGTCCAGGTTTTTCCAGTATTTTCCATAACAGAAAGATCACATATAATACATATCGTGGAAATAATATGATTCAATATTTATGAGTTTTACTGGTTAATTATTGTAAACAGATTGGTGTAAACTAAGTCTCATAGCAAAAGGTGATTTGATATAACATAATCCAAATTCTGATTATGTTAAAGAATTAGGACAGATCAGATTTAGTATGAGAATATGATGTTTAGGTTCATGTCAATATGGAATAACGGCTTTCAACCATCTTCCTTAATTTTGTTTGTATCTTGAAGGTCTAGTGACAATCTAAACAAGATAGCCTGTATGACATTTAGAGAGCAAGAGATTTGCTGGATTTTAAAGAAAATACTATATTAGTTCAAATCCATTTTGTGAATAATCACATAGATTTCTGCTGGATTAGAAGTAATATTGACTATCATATAGGATAATTAAAAATAACACATTTCCTTTACCATCCATAGGTTAGGTTAAAATGGAAAAATATCAGTTTCTAGTTTTTCGTTTTGGTCTTCCATCATTTGATTCAATGGACCATTTCCACATGCCTTTGAAACAGAAGAGGAATCATCACTAGTTTGTTTATGAATTTTAAAGTCACCAAACTTTATTTTTCTAAGTTGCATATTAATTAAGTTTGTGAATGTGAAAAGCAAGGAAATATTCAGAATTCAGAGTTCAATTCTGCTAACCCTATTGTGTAATATTAATTTAACTCCAACTTCTCTATCTTTGAATTCCACTCTTTAGTGGCCTATCACATTTTAAATTAATTACAGAGTATGCTTACTTGTCAGTACCTGCCATATAGTATAATAATAGAAAAGAGAAAAAGGAAACAGATTGGATTTTTTTCTACAATTAGAAGATTAAAATTAGGGGACTGAGTGGGTGGTTAAAATTAACAAACTTTTAGATTTGTTGGAAACTTTATTTCATTTTTAATTTTTCTCTATTTTTAAAACTTATGAAACTATTACTATTAACAGTTCTAAAGAAATAATTTGTTACTTAAAAAATGAATAATCAACTAGTAGCCAGCTATTACATAATTGATTTCATTTAATTCCAGGAGAGGTTTGATAAGTTAACAGAGAAATATGGAAAAATAACTGGAAAAACTTATATTGTTCAACAAAATGTATGGCTGCCATCAAAAAAGCTGTGCTTGAAAAAATGAGAAGAAGAGAAAATATTTTTAAATTAAAATCAACTTTAATTTAATACTCAGATAGCATAATCATATCAGAACTGCAAACTCTAAAAAGAAAGTGAATGCTTATTTTTTATAATGATATGGAGCAGTATTTTTAAAAAGTATCAAAATGAAAGATGACTACCCCCAACTTTATATTCAAGCATGCCACTTAAAATATGCTATTTTCATAAATGTATTAAATAGATAAAATATTTAGAACCAAGAAGTTTTAACAATTATGTCTTCTATTTAAAAACATGCTTCTCTAACACAAACAGCCTAACACATAAACACTAAAATTTATCATTTCATCTTGTGTAGATAATTAAGTAAATAAACCTATGCTACTAACCTTTGCTACTTTTTGAGCTAAAATTCTGATCATTAAAATCATTACCTTGAATATATTCTCCACTACATTGCTCCTAGTCACCCAGCAGAACTACAACCCTGTACAACCCTAGTGTACACAATGCCTACATACCGGCAGCTGAATGTGTCAGGACAAAAACAATAGTGTTTAGTGATCTCACTTTAAATTCATGAACATGAGCCTCAAGTGGGCATTAATGCTAGCCAGCAATCACACTGTAGTTCTATTTCATTCTGCCATTCCTAAATATTTCATACTATCTTTTCTCTCTGCAAACCTTGAACACCTCCTGTATATCCCTATTTTCATCTACTAACCTTGCTTCCTACTTCACAGAGAAAATTGAAGCAATCAGAAGAGAACTTCCATGGCCTATCACTACCCCATCTACCTAACTACCTGAAGCTGTGCCCATATATGCTGCCTTCTTTTGTACTGAGTGCAACATCCATACTCCTTGCTAAAGACAGACTATGGATAAAATGATAGTTCCTGTGGCCAGGATTCTAACCTGGCCCTGGTTGACTGGCTCACTGAAAACCTGTAGGCAATACATGGCTGTTGACTGTATATAAAGAGCTCCACCCAGTGCTCTGGGCGTGACATGGTGGCATGACTACAATGCTGCAGGAGAACAAAGCAGAGGCTGGGGTGGTGGCAGCACCAAGGACAGAGGCCCAGAGGATGGCTGTGTGGGACGGTTGTGTAGGCAGACAGGCCCAGAGGAGAGCTGTGTGGTCAGAGGGGCCCAGAGGACACAGCACCAAAGACAGAGGCAGATACCAGCTTGCTGCATGCAGATTCGCTCTGAGTGAATGGGATTTTACTGACTGACATGCCACCTGGAAATAAAGTTGGGTATAACCCTTTCATCCCAAGAACATTTTTCTGTCAATTTCTTTGGTCACATTGAATCCATAGCATACTTGCCTGGGGCTGAAACCCATTGGCAAGACACAGATGCTCTACTGGTGTATGAGATCCCATCTTCGCTCAGCTACTAAATTCAAGAAATTCTGTCCTTCTCCATGCTAGGCCCAATCAGCAGGGAAACATGTTGCTTTTTATTTCATATTAACGTAACAAAACAAAAACCCCTTCACTCCACTTCCCTCTCCAACTGCTGTTGCATTCCTCTCCTTCCCCTTATAGGAAAATTCTTTGGAAGAGTTATGCACAGTCCCTTTACTTAATTCCTCTACTCAAATTCCATTTTTTGTTTATTTCATTTTTTAAAGTTTTATATTGAAATAAAATGTGCACAAATGCTGCAGGAATTATGCAAAGAACTCCTATATACCTTTCAGCCAGATTCATGTAATCCAATTCTCTCTTGGTTCCATATCAGTCCACAGTTTTTTCCTATAATCACACCACTTTACTCTTGTTAAGGTCATTAATGGAACTGCACCCTGTTAGATTCCCTTTAACACACAACCTTGAACTGCCTCTGAGCGCAGTGGCTCCTTATCACTTACAGCTACCATTGACAGCAGTTTCTAAGTCCCGCACAGCAGTTTCTAAGTTCCCTCTCGTCTCCAACAGTTTCTGTTTCTCAGAAGTAACACGGCCACCATCCTGCTCATCAAGGCCCTAAATTCCTATATAAACAGCTTCCCTCTTGGTGCTTCTGCTGCTCTCTCTCTTTCGAGACAGCCATTCTGTCTGTCTATCTTACAGGGAATAAAACCACGCTCACAGAGTTCTCATGTCCTTCTTTGCAAGTGAGTGAGCTGGGTAGCTAAAAGAACCCTTTCATTGATGTTTCTGCCTGGTTTAGGATCTCCTGGTCACCTGCTCTTCCCTAGTAATCCAAGCTGCACCAGTAATCCAATAGCGCCCGGCCCCTCCAGACATGGGGGCTCCTCAGCACCCTCCATCTCCCTGAATGCCTCTCCAGCATCCACCACCTGTGCCATTGGAGCGGTGAGTCACCCTCCCCCATCAAGTGACTAAAACGCCTCTGTTAGTACCTTAGGGCTGATCGTTGAATATCCATCACCCTCGTGACCTCACTGCAATGAGGTACTGCCCCCAGCCACAGCCTTCACTGCTATGGCTGTGCCAATAAGTCACTTCCAGTCCAGTCTCTCTCATCCACAGAAGGCAAGAGACTTGCCCCCAGTCCAATTTCTCTTGTCCCCAGCAGGCGAGAGGCCGCTCCCACTGTGACTCTTCTGCTTCCAGGAGGTTCTGTACTTTTGTACTCGCCGCCCAGGGTGGCGCCAAAAAGTCCTAGCACTAGGCACCTGCTGGCCCGTTTGCCTGGGGCAAGCTCACCCCTCCAGTGAGAGAGGTGACGACCCTTCACTTGGAGTCGGGCTTCTCTCTGAGTTCTAAGGCCCCTAGGGATGCCTGGGGTGTGCTACAGAAACTCCACTGTAAGAGCCACGATGGGAGTATCCCCCTCCATCCCTGCCAATTCCCCACTCAACTGCCTCCTAAGTAATTTCAAAACTCTTCCTCTACATCCAGATCTAAAACCCTCCAAGCTAATTCGGCTCCACAGCCAGATTTGGCCCCAATATCCTTTAGACAATAAAACAATTGGCCTCAGTATGGGTCCTTAGACCCTAAAGTCCTTTAAGACCTTCACAACTTCTGTGAGCATTCAGGCAAATGGAAGGAAAATCCCTATGTTCAAGCTTTCCTCTATCTTCAAAATAAGCCTTCTCTATGTAGCTCTTGTCACCCCAGACATGTCCTTGCCACCCTTTCAAGCTCTCCTAGTGCATTCTCTTCCTCCCTAGACCCAAATCCTGCAGATGAACTCCCCCTTATCGCTCAGCAGGCGAAGGTTCAGCAGCCCCAAGTGCGCTGCCTGCCTCCACCCCTCCAGCACTCCCTTCTTCTCCTTCCACAGCCTCCATACCACCTCCCCCCTTTCTCCCCAGCCAGCCCTCCCTTCTTCTCCTTCCACAGCCTCCATACCACCTCCCCTGCTTTCTCGTCACCCCAACCCCTGTTCAGTCCCCTTACCTCCCAGTCCACCCGCCACTCACAGAAATATGAAAACTCACCTCTTAGCCCCACTGAGAAAAGTCCAAAATAGAGATAAAAACCCTTCAGGCCTTCCTAGACAGGCTCACACAAGCCCTCTTACAGTATACCAATCTAAATCCAGAAACCCCCTACCAAAACTCTGTGTTAAACATTAAGCTCTAGGGTCATTTGTCAGTTAGATAAGTTAATGTTCCCCAGACAAAGAGGAGTAGCCCGTGTTTTTATTATGCTAAACATTTGTAAGATTCACTTTAGCATGCTAAAAGGCCCAGGCCTGTGTGCTGTCTTTCCTCTTTCAGATATGATAGGGTAGTTTTGCAAACTGGGCAACTAATTTAGCATGCAGACCCAGCTGTAAACAACATAGTAAAAGGCAGGAAAGATTCCACCTTAAAGATAAGATTGCATTTTAACACCCAGTAATTTAGAAAGCAAGATTCTTAACTTACTCTTTAGCAAACAGACAATACCTAAGCCCACCTTGGAGGCTGTGCATACCGCCTTTTGATATGCACCAAACCAAGATGCTGGTATCCCAGAGAGAGATTTATCTTCTGCAATACAGCCTGGCTTTAAATGACTGGTGTTAAAATTCTACTTGCATTTCATTTCCAGCACCTAGACACACACAGGCCCTATCAGTTCAGAGCCTTCCTCGGCCCTGTTAGCCTGGAGCCATCTAAACCTTAAACCAGTTATGAAAACTACTCACCTTTAGAGGGTATTCTTGAAAACTGAAATACTTTTAGTCAAATGAGCTAAAAGGAAAGAAAGCAATTAAATATCAGCAACTCAAGTCTTTATATCAGTTTATCTGTCTGTGTATATGTTCTTTTATGAAAAGTAATGCTAACTGTAGTCATTACGTCTCAATCTGTATGTTTGTGTGTGTAAGTGTGTAAAGAAAAAATATTTTTCTACCTCCAGTTGGTGTTAATAAAAATTTTAAGACAAGCACTTGTGAAAATTAGGCATTCTAAAACTTCCAGAAGATTCTAATAAAAAATATTAAGCATTAATGCTAATTTAAGTTGAACTGAAACAGACATGTCCTTATGGTTATCAGCTGCCTGTTTACCTAAAGTCATTTCAATTGATGTTATCTGTTAAACTTTTCAAGAAAAAATGCTTAGGTTAACTCTGTGTAATGTTTAGTAAAAGTTTCATGAGTAATCTAGCATAGTTCTGAGTTAACTAAGAGTAGCAAGAAAACATCTTAATTGTGTGTTACAGTGTATGTACATACAAATTGCCTGAAAATCTTTGTAGTAAACTAAAACAAAGTTTTGCTAAGTTAAGTAGACATATTTTATGCTTTGAGATTGTGCTGTAAAGCACACAGTTCCAGAAATTATGAAATGTGTTCGTAATTTGTTAATCTAAAGAATACTAGTGTAATAGTTTAAATAGCCCACTTATCCGTGTTCATTGACAATTAAAGTTCCTAATGGTTTTAAATTCTAAATAAAACTACTTAAAGTAATAAAGAACACATCTCTGCTTGCTTGAAAAGATGTGTGTTTATTAAGAGAAGGTATAAGGAATAAAAATTAATTTTGTTGAGGGTAAAAGAAGGTAACTTCTAAATAACAGCTGTTTCTTTAAAGAGAGAGAACTCTGAATGTAAAGAAAAGTTGTAGAAAGTTTGTGGAAGAATTGATACAGTCATGTTATGTGAAATTAATACAAATGAGTCTCAATACCAAGTACACAGCAAAATTAGAATTATGTTCTCTGTTAAAAAGACAAAGTTTTCTTAAACTGGTAGCCTGCTTTTTATGTTGAAATATTTCAAAGAACTTTCTAATTGTTTTTATCAAAGCAGTTTCTCATGCTTGAAGTCTCAATGAGTTGTCTGAGTATTTAAGAAAATGAAATCTTAGTAGTAAAAGGACGAAAAGCTAAACATTGCTAACAACTGTAACCTTCTGTATTTGCCTTTGAAGTATTTTGTTGTCATTCTAGTTAAATAGATAAATATTGCTTCATAGCAACCTATAATCCTATTTAAGCAAGTGCCAAAAAAACTTTCTTCTGACAGCTTCCCAAAATCAAATTCAAAAAGGTACTTTTACCTCTAGTTAACTCTGATATTTTCCAGAGGGCCCCTGGAACATGTCAGAGGAATTTGTTATTCATGCTGGGCCAAGTTAATTTATGTTAATGAGGTCACTCATAGTGGGCCTCCAGATAACTTAAATTAATGAAATGTTTCAGAATGGAGGCAGGCCATATCAGAGACCAACCTTAAGATTAGCTGCCTGAGGGGATTGTCCCTGGGAAAATTCAGTCTGCATTCAGTGAGACCAAATAACAATGTAAAGTTGGAGTAAAGGGTTTATACCAAGCTTTATTCTCATAGTGGCAGGTTGTGTGTTAGAACCATCTCTGCCTCTGGCAAGTTCACAATCCATCTCTGTCTCTGCCTCTGGGGAGAGTACTGGGTGGAGCCCTTTATATAGTAACACTGACAATAATGGCTCATTGACAAAAAGTGTGTAAGCCTAAGCAGTAGGACAATTACATCAAGTAGATTAGGATCAGCTGAGGATTCTGGCCATAGGAACTTCCATTTTCCCTACAGTTTTGAACCACATGATATCAGCTTTATTTACCTACCTACCTAATGAGAGAGGAAGGACACAGTTTCAGTTCAGTCACATGGGCATTGAGTCAATCATGCTTAATTTTAATTTTGCCATCCCAGTAAAACCTCTTGACAATGAATCTGCAAATTTTTTGTTGGTGAACACACTGATGTGTTGAGAAGTGACATACCCAGATTTTTGTCAAGAGTAGGGCATGGAAACACTATGTTGAGTACTGTCCCAGATACTGACATATGTATCTCTTCACTTCACTGGTCCTGATTTTTACCCTTTGTGAATAAAATGAAGGTTCATGTGGCCAGGATTCTCACTTGGCCCTCGTTGGCTAGCTCACTACACATGTGTAGGCAATATGTAATTTATATAAAGAGCCCTGCCCAGTGTTCTAGGTGACACAGTAGCATGGCTGCAAGGCTGCACAGCTGCAGAAGAGCAGAGATTGGAGTAGTGGCAGTGACAAGGACAGAGATTGAGATGGCTGCAGAGGAAACCAGAATAAGTGGTTAAAAAGGGAAGAGATTGATTTTATACCACTGTAGTTACACAGAAGCTCTATAACAAGTTGAATATTACTATTAATCAATTTTAAATTGAAAATCTTCAAATTCTATCATATGAAATTCCTCTGGGGAAAAATAATTTAAAGTCAGGGAATGAAAGAAAAAGATGGTTGTAATGGACATCAAATTAGCGCTCAGTTTGACAGCTCAGTAGTAATGTCATAGTCACTTCACTTTTATATAAAGTTTTTGTTCAAACTGTTAAAATATCTAGAAATATATGCCACACAAAATTAAAGTTCACAACTAACTTGGCTTCATATTATAGTCTATTTTAAATAAGTGAAACATTTGTTTGAGAGTTTGGTTAAAATCACTAGAGAATGTGGAGTTGACATATGTCAAAAAAGGCAAGTGCATTTTTATTAAGGAAATGACATTCAGTCACAGTAAGTGGTAACTGTCAAGCAAACAAATGTAAGACATTGAGTCAGGCACAAATATAGCTATTGTTTAGTTCTATGCCAACATTTTTAATCTTTCCAAGTTACAGAGAAAGAGAACTAAGTCAATGACAAGAGCTCTGAAACCATTTCAGGGGAGAAAAAACAGATTTTCATAGTCTTAATGCAAAGTTGTTTCCATCCCAGATTTTTTTTTCCAACTTCAACTTGTCACTTATTTGGCAAATATATATTTTCATGAAAATATGAAATGATAAAATTTCTCACCTTCAATATTTCAAGCATCCTTCATTTTAACAAGGGTTATTTTAATATAAACTATGTTTCCAAGGGACACCAGGACAGAAGTAAATACAACAGAATTTATGCAACAATAATGATAACATAGACACAAAATAAATACTTCTCTGGATCCCTTTCTTCTCCTGTCTTTCCCCTCCCTCCGTGGGCACTCTCACCCATTTGCCAAATAAAGCTGGAGCACAGTATAGAGTGTCTCACATGTGATATGTCCTCCCAGTTTGCTTGTGGCCTTTCACCATTCTTCTTCTTTCCTGGTCAGGGTATCTCTAAAAATATCTCTAGTCATTGTTAATAAGAATAAAGTGGCATTTCTGCCACTGATGCCCAAAGAAGGCATGTTTGCTGCTGCTCTCAACTATGGGGTAGGGCTTAGTGGGAACAGGATGGGGCCATAAGAAAGGGATCACAGAGACTGCCAATGAGGTGGCTCTAATGTCAGCTTTAATCTAATGCTTCTCCAACTTTTCCCCAAGAAAGTACCCCAAAATACAAAAAGAAAAAAGAAAACACTATAAGGCAGTGTGCCACAAATACACATTCCTTGAAGTCTTAGAGTTTTTTTGTTTTTTGATTTTTTTTGATTTTTATTTTTTTTACAATTTATTTTATTTTAGTATCATTAACCTACAATTACATGAGCAATATAGTGATGATTAAACTACCCCCTTCATCAGGTCCCCCCCAACAACCCTATTACAGTCACTGTCCATCAGTGTAGTGAGATGAGAATCACTACTTGTCTTCTCTGAGCTGTACAGTCCCCCCCAGGCCCTCCCACCCTGTGTCTGCCAATCGTAATGCCCCTTTTACCCTCTTATCCCTCCCTTCCCACCCATCTCCCCAGTCCCTTTCCCTTTGGTAACTGTTAGTCCATTCGTGGGTTCTGTGAGTCTGCTGCTGTTTTGTTCCTTCATTTTTTTTTTCTTTGTTCTTATACTCCACATATGAGTGAGATCATTTGGTACTTGTCTTTTTCGGCCTGGCTTATTTCACTGAGCATAATACCCTCCAGCTCCATCCATGTTGTTGCAAATGGTAGGATTTGTTTTTTCTTATGGCTGAGTAATATTCCATTGTGTATATGTACCACATCTTCTTAATTCATTCATCTACTGATGGGCACTTAGGTTGCTTCCATTTCTTGGCTATTTTAAATAGTGCTGCAATAAACATAGGGGTGCATCTGTCTTTTTGAAACTGGGCTGGTGCATTCTTGGGGTAAATTCCTAGGAGTGGGATTCCTGGGTCAAATGGTATTTCTATTTTGAGTTTTTTGAGGAACCTCCATACTGCTTTCCACAATGGTTGAACTAATTTGCATTCCCACCAGCAATGTAGGAGGGTTTCCCTCTCTCCACATCCTCGCCAACATTTGTTGTTGTTTGTGTTTTGGATTTTGGCCATCCTCACTGGTGTGAGGTGATATCTCATTGTGGTTTTAATCTGCATTTCTCTGATGATTAGCGATGTGGAGCTAGAACTAATATCTGAATTCAGCAAAGTTACAGGATATAAAATTAACACACAGAAATCTGTTGCTTTCCTATACACTAATGATGAGCTAACAGAAAGAGAAATCAGAAAAACAATTCCATTCACAATTGCATCTAAAAGAATAAAATACCTAGGAATAAACCTAACGAAGGAAGTGAAAGACCTGTACTCTGAAAACTACAAGACACTCCTAGGAGAAATTAAGGAAGACACTAACAAATGGAAATGCATCCCATGCTCTTGGCTAGGAAGAATAAATATTGTCAAAATGGCTATACTACTTAAAGCAATCTACAGATTCAATGCAATCCCTATCAAACTACCAACAGCTTTCTTCAATGAACTGGAACAAATAATTCTGAAGTCTTAGAGTTTTAACTGCATATAACAACTGTACATTTTATTTCATTATAAATATTTGCTTTTAACATAAAATAATACTTTCAAGGGCTCATGAATTTGATGATCTGGATAAAAGTGGAAATATGAGAATATAAAAGAGCAAATGATTTTCCTTTTTAAGTTTCTAAACTGTCCCCTGAAGCTTCAAGATTGGGTGGATTAGGTTAATCAAAAGTTTCCTTTATCATATTTATCCTTTTAGGTACCATATTGATATTGGGAGGGTCTAATGGAGATGAAACTCTACTTCCTGGTTACAACCTGCAATGAGTTTAGCCAACTATGACATTAAAGGGGGAAGAGTCCTCCACAAAACCACCCTCACTTCTCCAAGTTTAGGGGATTCCCAAAACCACCCTCAGGTTTGAATATTCACTGGAAGGACACACAGAATTCACTGAAAGTTGTTATACTCCTAAGTTATTGTAGGGAGAGACTACAGGTTAATAGTAGCCAAATTAAAAGACATAGAGGTCTAGGAGATGTTCAAATGAGGAGCTTCCAGGTGTCCTCTCCCAAATGAGTTATGGATAGTCTTATCTCCTCCAGGTCCATGATGTGCCACAATAGACATAGATTGCTGTCTACCAGGGAAGCTCACCCAGGTCTCTGATGTCCAGTATTTACTGGGGCTTGATCACACACTGCCAATATAGTTGATTTTATTCTCTAGCTCCTCTGGAGGTTGGACTAATTATCTTTAGCCATAAGTTCCTCTGGAGGTCCAAAATAAGACTGTGTGACTCAAAGCCTCTATCATAAGTCACAGTGATAAACTGGTGGCCACAGGCCATAGGCAAACAAAGTCACTCCTATCATGCAGGACATTTCAGATGTGTTAGAGAGCACATCCCAGTAGCAGAGGGCAAAAGCCAGACAACATTTTGGGTAAGGTTAATTTTTCACACACTCCAACAAATTTCTACTACTTAAGTGGTTATCTAAATAAACTATGGCAAAAAGTCATATTTCTTAAACATAACCATACAATAAAAGCCCTATAAATCATAGGTATTCATCAGTGATGAGAAGGGCTTCAATTTCCTTTTTATAAAAGAATCTCTAAAGAGTATGTAAAGAAAATCATAGAACCCAAAAGAGTTCATAAAACATTATACCATAGACTTTTAAAATACTATTTAGTACAAGTCACAAAATCAGAGTTTCATTATTTACTGAAAATCCTAATATGCATGGTGGTATTTTGATTTTAATTAGTTTCACAGGTTGTGCCCTCACCCTGTTCTTTTCCAATATTTGAAAAATGTAAATTGTTCATGAGATGACAGACCCAAAGCACATGAGAAAAGAAATAGGGAAACAATGACAATCAGCCACCTTGACTACAGAAACTTCAGACAATAATGTAGCAGAAGGAGAGGTTGGCTTTGGGGACCATCATTTGATTCTGGCTGCATCACTCTTTTGTAAAGGTCTGTGTGAGTCTGAAGTTGAGATAATGCCCTATGATTTAGGTGCTTTCCTCCTTAACTGTATTTTCTTTTTATCTCTGTGATAGGTCGTGGGTTATATATAAAAAGACAATGATGTATAATGATATATT
Source organism: Phataginus tricuspis (assembly GCA_029783875.1). Taxonomy (NCBI): domain Eukaryota; kingdom Metazoa; phylum Chordata; class Mammalia; order Pholidota; family Manidae; genus Phataginus; species Phataginus tricuspis. The sequence continues at coordinate 69,734,960 of JAQQAC010016209.1, forward strand.
CTTGTTTTATTTTATTCATCCCTGCTCAACAGTCCTTCAATATTATTTATATACTCAGAAAAATTAGAGAAAACCTAAGTGATCTGCTTCATAAATAACTGCTGGGCTCTGCTTATTAATTGTGCTAATAGGTAGTCTTGTTTTGAGGAGACTGCTGGCAGTTATTCAGGCAGGGAGTGTGTATCAACCTAGGCCTAAAAAAATAGTTAACAGAATCCAAACAAACATGTGGAAAGGGCGTCCTGACAGGAGCTGTGACCTGGGATTTAGGGACCCAGCCAACCCACAAGAACCTTCCAGAAGAATCTAGAAGAGTAAATGTTCTATCCACCCCCTGGATATCCTACTGTGCCTCTCACTGACTGAACCCAACTAGAAATAAGACTGCAAGAAAGATGGTTGATGCAGTCCAAATAGAGGAACCTTGTGTGTCACAGATAAAGATAGAGAAAAGTTGAGTGGAGCCAAGAAGGGCAAATACATAGGTCTGAGAGCTAAGCCCTGGGACAGCCCAATGCTTAGAAGTTGAAGATACTAGGATGGACGGCAAAGGAGACTAAGAAGGAATAGTCAATTGGTAGCAAGAAAACCGTGACAGTATGACATCCTAGTACCAAATAAAGGTGTTTTAAATTGCAAGGAAGTAACATTTTCAACTACATTGCATGCTGATGGGTCAAAAATATGAGGACTGAAAATTGCTGGATTTGGCGATGTATATGACACTGGCATCTTGGAAAAAGAGGAGTGTGGAAGTAAATGAAGACCAGGTATGTACCCTCAAACTTATACATGTATGTACTGAAATAAATGCACAAGAATGAGCATTGTAGCACCATCCCTAATATCTCCCAATTTGAAATAAATATCCATCAACAGTAGCACAGGTGAATAAAATGTTGTACACTCAATTAATGGAATATTCTATAGCTTTATAGTATTGAAAATAAATACACTACACCTACACATAATAGCATAAATGAAATGAAACTTAGAGATATTGATGGAAAAAAAGCAACTCATAAAATAATATACAGTATAATTACATTCATTTAAATTTTTTAAAATACTGGCTGAACTAAACAATGGGATATTGCTTAGTGATGCAAAGATAAGTGATAATGTACTAAAAAGAAATGTGGAAATAATTATGAAACAGGACTGTGAATAGTTCATCCATAGTAACAGAAGGGAAGGTAGAGAGTATAATGGAATAGTTGCAGGGAGGTCCAAGGGTGGGGTAGTTGGAAACACCAAGTTTAGAGTCAATGTGCGTGGTATAAATTCCAGGTGTTTGATGTGAAATTCTGTGATTTCTCTGCCTTTCAGGTTCCTCATCTATAAAACAAGACAAATATAGGTAGTTATCTAAGAGAAAACACCCAGAAAATGTTGATCATATAGGAAGCACTCAATAAATGGTAATTATTATAAATATAATTGATTTTCAGTTTCTCCATTTATTCAGTATTTATTAGGCACTTACTATCTGCCACAAAGTCTACAAGGCATAATGTTTACCCTAAAGGGGGTTACAATGTATCAGAGGAAATGGTCATCTAGGTAATAATTTTATTGAGAACTTATTGTGTGACACTGCATTCTAAATGTTTTACAAAAATGAAATGGACTGCAACTAAATATACTATTTGGTATGAAGACCAAGCCATTAATTTCTTGCCAAATGTTGAATTTAATCCAGTTAATGCAGGTGAGCAAGTGTATTTTGTAATTTTAATTTGTTTTAAGATCAATCATCTACTATCTCAATTGTTTATAATTATCTAGGCATGATCAGAATCCAATGTCTTACAATATTCTGTCTTTCCAATTAAACATCATATTCTCATGTATTCAGTAAATATTTATTAACATTTATTATATGTAAAGTCCTGGGGTTGACACAAAGTGAGTCCTTCTCAAAAATGACCTCAGACCAATGATAATTCAGACATTTAAAAAATAGGCAATATGACCTAATATGGTAAATATGTAAAGTGAGATTAGAAGACATCACTATATAGGAGCATTTAGGGTGAAAAAATGATTATTCAGTACCCTGCAAGGTCAAGCAAGGGCTTTCTGGGAAATGTGGTATGTAAACTAAATTCTAGGAGATGAGTAGGATGTAAACAGATTAAAGTAATGGAGTAGGGCACAAGGGTATCAAGGACAGAATTAGAATCATGTAGAAAGATTGTGTGAAGCAGCATGGCCATGTTCTAGAATTTAAAGTGGTATGGAATACTAGAGATTAGGGTACAGTGGCTGAGTGGTGAACAGGCATGTTGGGGAATTAAGATGAGGCCTGATCATGAAAATCCTTGTATACTAAACTGTTTTGTTTTTATTTCAAAGATGATGAGGAACCACTGACCTGAAAGACTTTAAGTGCAAAAGGAAATTGTCTTCCTAGCCAACCTCTAACCATTTGTATCTGATGTCTCCTTTATACCCAATCTAAGTCCCTGCCTTTACTAAACAAGGATGGAGCCTAGATCTGGCTTATTTCAGAAGACAGTGGCTCCAATAGGTATGCTCTACTATGACTTAAGTACTTAGCTCTTCCTCAAACTCACACCTGTTTGCTGCTAAAGTGCCAAGTTATGAGCAGTCAGCAAGCAGGTGGGTGAGCAGCCTTTTAGGGAGTCTTGTGGAGTGTCATGTGAGTAAAAGTAGGGGGAGGGGTACTAGAAGAGGATCCATTCTGCTTTTATTATGGTGGCCAGAGAAGATAAATCTTTACCTTACTTCTCCTCCAGGTGTATCTAGCAAGTCCTGGCTTGCACCAATAATTCCCCTTGCCACTATGCCTTAACTGAGATAAGGCCAAAGCACCTATGGGATAGGAAATGCTTGGACTGATTTCCCCAGACCTAAGGAACAAGGGAAATTTGCCCTATTCTTGGACATTTTATCATTCTCCTTCCAGATCCTAAAGTTTAGCTTTTTTGAAACACTCTTTCCCACCTTGTACCTGTCACTAAAGAGTAAGTGTGGATGTTCAACTCTCAAACGTATTTCAAAGACTGAACTGCTTAGGAAAAAAGAGGGCTGTCTTTAATGTGGAAAAAACACTGAACTGGAAGGAGCCAGGATATTTTCCCATGACAGTGAAACAAGAATTATAAAGAATAACTCCAAAAGATGAAAATTCCACTAGCCTGAACCAAAGGAGTGTAGAAGCCAAAGGTCTATAACTTGTAAGGAAAGAATCGTATTTGTCTTTCTATCTATAGTGAGCAAATATGTGTTATAGGAGTCATACTGAGAAGAAAGTGAAGGAGTTTGAGGAACACCTCTCTCTAGACTCTAGTTTAATCAGAATAAAGATATTGTTAGATCAACTGTATGTATACTGCAAAAAGAATACAAAAATATAGTTCTTCAGCAATGGGAAGGGAATGAGAACCTGATTCAATCAACTAGATAAATAATGACATTAAAAAGAAAGAGAAGATAAAAATTACTCTTCATGGCACATGGTTAAATACAAAGTTGCTCACAGACAGGCTATTTCCAAACCTTCTAGGGAATAACAGCACCCTTTGATATATAGACAATTGTGAGGACACTGCAAGGAATTCAAAATAAAATTTAGTGAACAGAGTCCAGGAACTTGATTCAAGAAGATGGAAAGAAAGAAAAGAAATGAGGAAGGAAAGTGCTACCCTGAATATTTTGACAACAAAAATTGAGCAGTGATTTGAAAGTGAGATTTCATAAGTCTGAATTTGACTTAGATTTTTCGTGATTTCCTTCCTCATCTATTACTTCACCATTTAAGCATGTTTTTGTCAAAGTAACTGTAAAAGTGGGCGCCAGTAGCAGAGATCATCACCAAAAAAATGATGAAGACATCTGTTCAAACTTTTTCTTACACAATATATTTTCAGACCCCTGATTATCTGCCAGTTTTTCTCTGCCTCCTTCTTTGGTTATAGAACAAAACAGTTGTATTCTGTGAACTCTTGCAGAAAAAATGAATTTGAATCAGATAAGACCTCTGCCCAGTGGAAAAATATTTAGACAATATTATTTCAATCAGGCAGCATCAAGGATGTGTTGCACAGCAGAGAATGGAGGTATTATTAAGGTCTCTTCTGAACTAGAAACCATCCCTCTGGGAATATTTCAATGAGGAGGTAAATTCCAGAGATTAGAATACTGTTTGCATCTTTTTCATCTCTCAACAATTAGCTATGATTCCTTTTAGGGAGGGGCTAACCTTTTTGAATCACACTCCCTGAGTGCACATAACAGGCTTGTGAACTCTCATTGTCTCTATATACCCCTTCCCCTGAGAGTTCCTTACAAACTTCCTCTCACGGTCACTAGGTTTACCATCATTAAAGTTGTGATGATTTGCTTGAAGGTGTTGAAATTTAAGTTACAGGGTACGGATAAAAGAAGAATAAGAAAGTACACCAGACAATTTTATTTATTTGCTAAAATAGCATCAATAATTGCAAGATGCAGAATCTGTCAAACTCCCCTCCCCCCTCATTGTGGTGGTAGAGTTTTGATAATGGCATTGTTGTGGCAACACATTTGGATATCCTACCTATATGTAACAAAGACAGGAAGCAGTGGTCATGAGAGAGCCAGAGGATTTGTAACTGTCTTTCCCTTGTCACTTACTACTCTTTATTACTATATGTAAACCAGGGTAGGTCCTGGAAAGGGACAGACAGCAAGACACTACCATATTCCGCTTTGTACCAGTACTCTTAGATTCTTTCCATGTACTTACTAATTCAGTGAATCCCATTTATATTCTCTAACTCCAGGTGGAATTAATTATAAAAGTCACCAATGGCTCTGGATTACCTTTGAGTAACAATATTAAGATGAACACAATATTAAGATGCACATACTATCAATGGATTTTATTAATGGCACTTTTAAATCATATGTTTGCATACATCCAAGTGTTTTATAGTACCAGTATCTATCTCAACATTATGCTTATATATATATTGGAAAGTTATCGCTGTCAATTCTTGCTTCCGCAGTCCCACTGTTGCCAGTTCTGAAGGTATTTAACTTGCTGCTTCTTGTCCAGGACTTGTCCATTGACCTAGCCTAGAACTACATTAGGGAACCATTCCTTTAGTTTTATTATTTTAAACCACCCAGTATACAGTATACACAGGATTACTCCCTGCGCACGTCTGTATCCAGTAACTTGCTGTTCTTCCTGCTCTCTACAACAAACTTGAAAATGTTCATCAATTATCAACTCCTTAGTTTAGGTAGCAAATTAAACTCTATTTCACTTTTAGAAGCTAATTTCCTGCCCTGAATTAAAGTCAGCTTGCTTTTGGGTGCCTAAATCCCTTGCTTTTAGCTCATCCATCAGCCCTCTCACTTAGAGGCTAGATTGTTGTAATTGGCTGAGTAATTGGCTGGAGAAGTGGTTTTAAGTATGTCCACAAATTATTTTATAACTGTTCCTTTAAGAGGTGTAGCATAATTCCCCTTCCATGAGTGTGTGCAGACTTAGTGACTTGCTCCTAATGATTAGCATGAAACAGAAATAGTGTGTGACTTCAGAAACTAAGTCATAAAAGGCAGTGACTTCCTCTTCTATCTTGGATCACTCAATCTAGGCTAATCCACCTACTGTGTTATGAGAAGAAGTTCATATGGAAGAGAACTGTGTCCTCTAATAACCATACCGGTGAGTCATTTTGGAAGTTGGTTCTCCTACCTTAGTCAAGGCAAATGACTGCATCCCAGGTTGAATCTTGAATGAAACCTCCTAAAAGAGTCTTAGCCAGAACCAACCAGTTCACCCACTCCTAGACTCCTAACCCATAGGAACTGTTTGACATAATAAATCATTGTTGTCTTATGCTGCTAGGTATTGGAGTTGCTTGTTGTACAGCAATAGATAACTATAACACAACTGGAATTTTGTTCTGAACAAGACAGACAACTCAGAGCCAGGACAGTGACACATATCTGACTAAAAGGACTACCATGTCTTGTTATTCTACCCTATTTGCCAGACTGGATTTCTTTAGATTTCAATTCTGACCTGGTCAAGTTCTAATACTCCAGACCTTTGGCACTGATTTGGAATACTGGCCACTCACATTTTTCCCCCTATCTTACTTTGAATTCAAGTCCATATGGGTCATGACACTATCAATTTTGCTTATACTTTCATTCTGCAACAAATATTAATGATAACTTAGTATATTTCCCACAATGCTAATCACTAGGGATATAAAACTAAGAGCCAACATCTATGCTCATAGAGTTCATACTCTGTAACAGAGACTGTTAGATCCCTCCATTCCCATTTCCCTTGCTATCTTAGTAGTAGAACACCATGTTTTGTTAGAGCATATGACACCCCAGATAATAACTATATTCCCCAGCTTGCCTCTCGGTTACATGTGGCCAGGTGACTAGCTCTTTTTAAATAGATGTGAAAAGGAGTAATTTTGGTACTTTGGGATCATGTCCCTCCAGAGAAAAGGTGTGCCCCTCATTTTGTCCTGAGCTTGATGCACTCAATTACGCTAGCATTCAAGTGACACAGACTACCACTTCCAATGTTTCCATCCTCTCAGTCCATGCTTACCTATCCTTTGACTCTTTTTACAACACAGATGATGAATTTTGAAGAATCATCTCATTCTTTTTAATGATGTAAGAAATTAGTGAAAAATTTCAACAATGAACACAAATTTCTATCATCCATACAACACAATGCAAAGCAAATTCACATGATTATCTAGCATCAAGACCCTTATGGTGGAGACTTCCGGGAATATGGCGTCGTGAACGGACTAGCAGAAAAATTCCTCCCAACATTATATATATTCACGAAAATACAGCAAATACAACTATCCCTAAAAGAGAGACCAGAATACACAGGAAAGTGCACAGCGTACAGCTACACCTGTGAGAACTTGGCAGCCGGTGAGGCGGACGGGCGGCGATCCGGTGGGACCGAGCGCTCCCCCCCCCAGAGCTCCGGCGGCCAGACACGCCGGACAGAGGACTCGGCACACGGCGAGGCGGGACGGAAACACGATCCAGCGAGACGAGAGCGCCCCTGCACCCCAGCACTACGGCGGGAGTCTCGGCAAGGCGGGTAAGGTACGGAGCCGCGAGCAGACCGAGCGCTCCTCTCCCCCAGCGCTCCGGCGGGAGGAGAGGATTCAGAGCCGGGAGTGGAAGTCTGCACCCGGAGCGCCCCTCCACCCCAGCACTCTGGCGGGAGTTCCGGCAAGGCGGGTAAGGTACCGAGCCGCGAGCAGACCGAGCGTCCCTCTCCCCCAGCGCTCCGGCGGGAGGAGAGGATTCAGAGCCGGGAGGGAGTGGAAGTCTGAGCCCGGAGCGCCGACACACGGCCTGCGGTGTAGCGGAGATTGGAGAGACAGAGGGCACAGGGTCCCAGCCGGGAACGTGCAAGTTGCCCGCGGCAGGCTCCGGGAAGGAAAAAGAAAGGAGAAAAAGGGGAAGAAAAGCGCGCGCTCTACCCCAGCGGTCTTAAAGAGACAGGAGCTCAGTAGAGGGGCCGGATAGCCCCGCGAACTGAGCCCAGCACGCTGGGAGTCCTGGGGAGCTTTGGACCACGTAGCTGGCGACTGGGAAAGAGTGCCCGCCATTGAGACCCTCACGGAGATCAACAGCTTCCCATTGTTTCCAACCCAGCTAGAACTATAGTGGCGCTGGAATAGTGGAGCAACAGCGCCACCTACAGCACTCGCGCAGAACCCACGCCCGGTGGCTTTTTGTTTTTGTTTTTGTTTTTGTTTTTGTTTTTTCTCCCCTTTCTTTTCTTTTTTTTCTTTCCCTCTCTTTCAACAGCCTCCCATCCATTCTCACCCGGCCACAGATTTAAAGGGCCGTGTGGAGCGACGTGGCCGCGGCTCTGGAATAGCGGAGCAATAGCGCCACCTACAGCATTCGCACAGAAACCACCCCGGTGGGCTTTTTGGTGTTTTTTTTTGTTTTGTTTTGTTTTGTTTTGTCTTGTTTTGTTTTGTTTTGTTGTTGTTCTTGCTGTTTTCTTTTAGGTGTTGCTGCCTTTTCTTTTTCTTTCTTTTCTTTTCCCTTCTCTCTCTCTCCTTATACTTTTATATTATTAGTAGAAATCTCTTTTTTTTCTTGTCTCTCCTTTCTTATCTCTCCTTGCTACCAACAACCAATTCTATAGTCATGAGAAGACAGAAGAATATGATACAGACAAAGCTTCAGACAAACACCACCCCAGAGAAAGAATCTGGAGAAATGGACATTCACAGTCTTCCAGAAAAAGAATTCAGAATAAAAGTCATAGCCATGCTGATGGATCTACAGAAAAATGTGCAAGAGATGAGGGAGGAAGTGAGGGAAGTGAGGAAAGACAATGCAGAAATGAAACAAGCCATCGAAGGGCTCAACAGCAGATTGAATCAGGTTCAAGACACGATCAAGGAATTACAAGACAGGGACCAGGAATACAAAGAAGCTGAGGCAGAGAGAGATAAAAGGATCTCTAAGAATGAAAGAATATTAAGAGAACTCTGTGACCAATCGAAGTGGAGCAATATTCGCATTATAGGAATACCAGAGGAAGAAGAGAGAGAAAAAGGGATAGAAAGTGTCTTTGAAGAAATAATTGCCAAAAACTTCCCCACGCTGGGGAAGGAAATAGTCTCACAGTCCACGGAAGCCCACAGATCTCCCAACACAAGGGACCCAAAGAAGACAACACCAAGACACATAATAATCAAGATGGCAAAGATCAAAGACAAGGACAGAGTATTAAAGGCAGCTAGATAGAGGAAAAAGATCACCTACAAAGGAAAACCTATCAGACTGTCATCAGACTTCTCAACAGAAACCTTACAGGCCAGAAGAGAATGGCATGATATATTTAAC